>LR812521.1:68563579-68906434 GCA_903798195.1 Danio kyathit | reverse complement strand
AAATGACGGTTCCTTTGTTTTCATTCTTCTGCTTGTCCAGGAGCGAGTGACGTATCTCTGTAAACCAATAGCGTTCAGCTGCGCGTCTTGCTCCACCTTTTGGTACCCTTTTGTCATGCTAGGTACCAAAAAGTGATACGATACAGTTCACTTTTTGGCGCTCTTTGACAGTGGACACGGCCATAAAAACGCACCAAACCGTATCGTACCGTACCACTCAGTGGAAACAGGCCATTAGTGGGGTTTTGAGTCGCACTGCTTTTACCAATTGTCAATACCACAGGGCCCCACCTACGCCCATCAGCAGAAACCCTGTTATCAATGTATATAAATAAATATCTTCAATATCCTCCAGGGACAGAGCGGCAGGCACACAACGCGCCATTTCTCCCACAAGTTAATTGTGTATATATAAAAAGTGTTGTATATTAAACACAAGGTGACTGGAATGTCCAGTTAAAGACATCCACATCTGCGTTATAGCATGCTTTCTTATCTGCTTGTTTTTAGGAAAGAGCACAGCACATGTTGAATTGCATTACTAGATCTTGATATTTCCATCAGCAACTTTTGATATCTTTTTTCCTTTACAATATATTGGTTGAAACTACTAAAAATGTCAATAAAGTCACTTTTTAAAACTGCATTTAAAATTTCAAACACAAAAGTCGACTGTGCAGACATAAGTTCCTTTAATGCAATTTATAACCATAAATAAACTGTTAACTAATGTTGAAGTCAGAATTATTAGCCCCCCCTGTTTATTTTTTCCCCAATATCTCTTTAACGGAGAGAATATATTTCTAAACACGTTTCTAAACATAATAGTTTTAACTCATTTCTAATAACTGATTTATTTCATCTTTGCCATGATGACAGTACATAATATTAGACTAGATATTTTTCAAGACACTTCTATACAGCTTAAAGTGACATTCAAACCTCTTAGACAGCACCACGACGCGGGCGCACTGGGGCACTGTTTTTTCAAATTCAAAGGCTTAACTAGGTTAATTAGGTTAACTAGGCAGGATAGGGTAATTAGGCAAGTTATTGTATAACAATGGTTTGATCTGTTGACTATCGAGAAAAAAAAATAGCTTAAAGGGGCTAATAATTTTGACCTCAAAATGTTTTTTAATAAATTAAAAAAGCCTTTTATTGTAGCCGAAATAAAACAAATAAGACTTTCTCTAGAAGAAAAAATATTATCAGACATACTGTGAAAATTTCCTTGCTCTGCTAAACATCATTTGGGAAATATTTAAAAATAATAATAATAATAATAATAATAATAATAATAATAATAATTCAAAGGGGGCTAATAATTCTGACTTCAACATGTCTTTGGACTATGGGGGAAACTGGAGAACCCGGAGGAAACCCACACAAACACATGGAGAACATGCAAAGTCCACACAGAAATGCCATCTGAACCAGCCAGGGCTCGAACCAGCAACCTTCTTGCTGTGAGGCGATTGTGCTACCCACTGTGCCACCGTGGCGCCCACCAGAATGAATCGTTTTACCTATTTGTGAAAGGGGTCTGAAACTATACAAGACAGAGTTTGGTAGGTATTTAAATGGTAAATCTTCTGAAACAGTTCTGACAGCAGCTAAAAGAGGTGTTTGAAAGGTCACAGAGTGGCATTCGTCCCTCTAGCCAACAGCATTTGCCATTCTCGGTTACGATGGATGGCTGGAACGATGTGTGGACCTGTAAATGGTGCTTGTTACTCAAACGGGTCGCAAATTTGAAGTACTGACTCTGGCTGCTCATTAAATTAGCATGACTCTTTCTAACAAACAAAAGACTTCCTGCAACTGTAGAGCTATTTATTCCTATAGCGTTGAGCATTTCAGCCTCCAGGCCATCGACAATGTCAGATCACCCCTGTGGTCATTAAAAATCTCAGAACAACTAAATTTCAAGCGGTCCCTTTCCCTGCTGCTTAATGATACTCAAATGTCAGACTGATATATTTGTAATCTCACTGTGGTTCGATGGACGAGCTGGCTGGAGCTGTGGCACATTCTAGCTGCTGTCCCATTATCCGCAGATGCTACATTCGACTGCATTTGTGGCTGATAACTTGACTTGGATTGGCTTTTTTCCCCACTGAAGATGGTGTACAAGTGTAACACTGCAGTTATCAGGGAACATTATCGTACTGTGAAAATGGGACATTTTGTTAATATTCACTGTGTGAGATCTGATATTAAATCTCATAAAACCAGATTGTAATGAGGTTTCAATATTTTTAGTGGAGCCATACGTAGATAAACGTAACGCGAAATGATTCCATAAATCATTTGAATGCCTTAATAGTGACAAATCTCTGAGTTTATATCAAGCAAACCACTTTTATAGAGTATGTGGCTGTCTTCTATAGCAAAGTATTGTCAGTCATGTTGTGTTTTTTAATCTTTTACTTCTTTGTTGTGCAAGTTGAATTTTGAACATAAAAAGCTGTAAAGTTACAAACAAGTCACTCCAAGGGCAGTTATTCTCTGTATCTATAAGGATCATTTCTGAGCTACCTCAAATGCCTTGGTTATAGCCTTTGAATTTAGTTTTTTGGAACGATGATACACCACAGTTAAATCATTACCACAGAAGGCGCAGGTCCTGGTTGAGTGTTAGTAGTGTTTCATCTCCATGTTCTAGAAACACTTTATTCCAGCTTGTGGTCCAGATGTCATGAACACATTAGTAGGCTGTGGATTAAAGGTAATGTTTCTTGCACAGACCGATATTTGCTTCTTAAGACCTCAAAGCCATGCTGGAGCTATAATTTGATTCATTAATAAAATATTAGCTATAAATGTTAGGTATCCAAGCAAATGGGCACACAAAAAAACAGCCGTACCACTGTCAAAAATGTAAAACACATAGATTACATTGAAGAATTATGCAAAAGGTAAATTTAATTTGTTTGGTTCTTTATTATTTGCTATTGCTTTATAAGGCTAATTCAGAAATAATTAGAAAATTTGAAGTTTTGTTACGAAGTAGCCAGCATAAGACGGTGGATGGCACATTTGATAAATTCAGCCTCTCAGACCAAATTTGGATCATATAAATATGATTATACGAAGTTCATTTCGGCTAAATAAATAACACATTCACAAATGTCACGATTCGGGTGTTGTGATTGTGTTCCTTGTATTGCTGTGTCATTTGATTCCCCGGGCCTGTTTTAGTAAGGAGGGTTCAACACCAATTCAGAGTTTAAACTGAACTCTGAGTTGACTTACCGAAAGATTAAACACTCAGAGTTTTTTTTTCATTTAAAATTTAGTAATATGTAATAGTAATGTAATGTGTGACTTTATTAAATGTTCACTTTTGGCCATAATTTTTGAATTGGCCATAATTTTGAAGCCATTTCAGATGTAATTGCATTATTACATAAAATAGGCTACTGCATAGTTTCTCGACAAATTTGACAAAACAAGAATGCATTAAACCTTAACTTAATGTTTGGGGAAATGTTTAATTTCCCACTTTTACACGTTGATCAGTTTAAGATAACATTTCTAAAAAGTTTAAACTTTTAAAAGTGCACTTGTGTGTCTGCCTTTATTATCAAGTGGTAGAGGCTGATATGACATTTAGAATTTAAGCAGTACTAATATAGCTTTTAGAAGGAGTAATAATCCCATTAATCTAGTTACAGTACATGTCCCTGTCGAAGGTCAGTGAGTTTAAGCTAATTATTCATTAAAAAAGGACAATCCATTCTTGTACGTGACTTTGTTCTTTGTGTGACTGAAATGTAGGCAATGTTTCCATCCAAAAATGCTAATTAAATTTATGTGCAAAACTGGAATATCCAGCCTGATCTCACGAGGAAACGTAAGTATTTTACGTTTTGTCAGTTTAGTGGCTAATTCGTACGAATTCGTACGAGTTCAGTCATACGAAAATGTACGATTTTAAAAAGGAGGCGTGGCACCTAACCCCACCCCTAACCCCAACCGTCATTGGGTGATGGGCAAATCGTACTAATTTGTACGAATTAGATCGTACGAATTCATACGAATTAGTCATTAATCTAAAGTTACGAATTGTCCGTGAGATAGCGTTGGAATATCACATAAAAGATGTGCGAATAAAGCAGTGTTTATATCAACAAATAAAAGAGAACAAAATCGACACTTCCTGATTAACTGGCACCAAATATCAACAGTAAAAACAGAATTACTGCGGTAGGAGAAGCTGCGTCAATCTTTTCTTTATTTAATTAATGACAATGACGTCACACAATGAACGTGGTGGCGTTTGAAGCCATGAGACGTGGAGAACAGACACTCTTGACACACTCCAGATGCTCTGGAGGTTATTAATAATATAGTAACATAATACTAAATTGGTTAAGGCTCTTTAGAATGACCAAAACAACATTTCAGATGTTTTAACAATGTGCTCAGCCTACTAGTTTGTCCATTCACACCACATTTTCATAATCACATGATCTCTTATAACAAAATCACATTAAATTTTTAACACACATACTGGAATTTGTTTGGTAAAGTGTTTCCATCCTAGTTTATGCGCATCTTTTCTTATCAAATAAAAAGTTTCTCCTACTCAGTTATGCGCATATGTTTTTATGCCTGTTTTCAAAAGTTATGTGCATCTTGGGGTTTTCATCAACCGATTTTTTATGCACATATTCAAAATGAGCATAAAAATAGGTGGGTGGAAACCTACGGCTTAAGGTGAGAAATACTGCTTCACTCTTTTAAAAAAGGGGGAGGAGACCGACAGAAACCCAGAGTTTCTCTTATTTCAGGGTTAACATAACTCTGAGTTTTCACTTAACCTCCTTTCTGAAAAGGGTCCCCATGTGTTGTGTTCCATGTGCTTCTGTTATGTCATGTGATTCCTTTGTTCTGTTTTCCTGTCGTTTGTTAATGTTTATTAGTTCCACCTGTGTCACACCCGTTTGTTATCAGTTTAATCACGTCTTGCTATTTTTACCCCTGAGTTTGCTTAATTCTTTTGCACATTGATGGATTTGTTCTTCAGTGTTTGGACTTTCAGCAGCTAAACTGAACTGAACTTCATCTCTGAACACAATCTATATTGAAAAAGCACTATAGAAATAAAGATGAATTGAATTTTGTTTTTGATAATCCTCGTTTCAAAATCTTTACTGATATAGTACTGTGACAATAAGCTTTACTAAATATGACAGACATATCATCACCTTAGAATTATAAGGTTCTATCTGACATATTAGTCAAAATTGAGTTATTGACATATTCTTAATAAATGTGTATAAATAATAATTTATTTACACATATCCTCGATTTGAAAATTTCTAACGCCGGTGTCAAAACTCCAAATAAATGTTCGACAAATGAGATGTCAGTATGCATCAGCAACTGCCAGTATAGATACAAGTTTGGCCAATTGGACACCCCTGCCACTGCCTCAATGTATCATCAGGAGCAACGCATTCAATTTTGTTTTGCCTATAAAAATGTTTGGACTCTCTCCATAACCATTAACTTGCATTTTATGAATAACTAGAGACTATGATTTCAGGCTAAAAGTTCTTTGATGTTCTGTATAAAAAAGTCACCTATCTTAGATGACCTGAGAGTAAGTAAACTTAAAAGCAGATTGTTTTATATTGGGTGAACTATCTCTTTAATGTGTTTCTAAAACACTTAATGAACATTACATGAGCAATGCACTAAGAAACAAAGCTTAATAACATGTTTGCCAATGGCACCAAAATGATGGCCACTGACTGCATGTACTGTAGGTAGTGTTTCTTCTGGGTACGTTTTATCCTCATTTAAAGTATGTTTCAGATTTTCTATTACTGATTAAGAGCAATTTTCTTGCCGGAAAATGAAGCATGGGAGGTCTTTTGGAAACTTGGCCTCTCTCAGGGAAAAGCATTTCAACTCATCTGCAAGCATTTACGGATATGATTCGAGTTTTAAAAATACACAGCCTATACAGCATATAAATACACACTATATTTATGAAGAACACATTTTACAGTCATCTATTAGAGCCAAAAGCAGCATGCGCACTTCTAAGTAATGGACTAACCAAGCAAACAAACTGCAATTAGAAAAAAGAAAAACTGTGAAAGGTCTGAAAACATTATAAAAACAAACACATTTTAAAGAAATCTCCATATATCAAATCCTTTAAATTGTACATTTTAAAAGGAAAGTCTAAGTGCATGAAACATTCTGAACATGAAAACATTATTTAAAAAGTGTTATTTAAAAATAGATGTTCAGAGTTTGTGTATTTCAGTGCAGATCTGAGTATTGTGACCCATTTAGTCATGTGTGTTTTAGCCTGGTTTCTCAGCATTCGTCCCCAAACAGATGGGTGCTGAAGAAAGCAGGCGGAGTTTTGGCATCAGCACTAAATCATGACACCTGCCGCCCTGTTGGCACATATAGCTCACACGACAGGCTGCCATGAGCTTCTATCACCCCAAAACACAAAAAAACAAGAAAAAAAACAGACAGGGGTGCGTTTCCCAAACAACGACGTAACTCACGGCTGAACTATCATAGTGTGATGCATCGTTTGGCAAAAAAAACGATGTAGTGACGAGTGTTTCCCAAAACCCGTAGTTTCTCTGTCGCAGATCCATCGCTTGAACCACGTTAGTTATAACATAAAACGCCAATAATAATGCTCTAAACAGGGTGGAGTAACTTCTTTAGAGAACAACCCCATCAATTCTTTGTGCAAATTATATTGTTTTACACAAACACGCATTTAAAATAAAATCCAATATTAGTTTTGGTAAAAACATGCACTCGTTTGAACATTACATATTCTATTCTAAATCATAAAATCACTTACAGAAGCTAACACTATTCTAATATCATATATAAATCATATAAATAAATAAATAAATAATGAGGTATATATATAATGAGATATATTTATTTATTATAAATATATTTACTTTAATAATAATATTAATAATGATGATGATGATTATTATTATTATTATCATTATTATTATCATTATTATTATTTTGGATATTGTTTATTTATTTAAAAAAAAATACAATTTGACACATGCAAACCACAGCAGAAAGTTCTAACCAACAGACCCATGTCATATACAGTAGAGATACTTAATAAATAAATAATAAATAACCCACTATAAAATAAAGTAATTAACGTATGCTGTGTTTTTTATTTTCACAAGCTTTGGAGACGTGACATAATTTCCGTTTTTAAACATACCTATAGCTTTCACCATGAGGCTGTGTTCAAAATGATATCAATGTTTTCAAAGTGCACTGCGAAGGGAGCACAATTGTAAACATGAAATCGCTAAAACTGAACTGTAAAAATACTTGAAAGCAAATTACACCTAAGAGAGATGACCTTAATGCTTTTTTATTATTAATAATTCCAACTTTGAATGTTAGAATGTTCTAAATGAATAGAGCATAGGGGGGATAAGTGGGAAGAGAACACAGACAGGAACTATGCTTTTAACTACAGCTCCAGAGGTGTCGTTTCAAGTGCTCAAATTTGCGATGCAGTTTGCGAATGTTCATTGGAGCGATGGATTTGAGAAACAGCAAATCAAAGAACTATGTTTGTAACGACGGAACTTGCGACCTTAGTTGGCTAACGATGGTTTTGGGAAACGCACCCCTGGTCTGCTCCTCTATGTGACTGTGATGCTGCTGCCAAAACAAACTTAGGATATGGTCAGATCACATCAGTTGTGGTTAAAAGGCAAACAAGTTAAGGCAGTACAAACAACAAGTTCACTTTTGAACCTATAATGTGATGACTGTCTATGAGCATAATGAGTAACTGAAGCGATATTGAATCTTTTTATTTTTTTTTTGTAGAACCTGTTAAGGCCTTTGTTTTAAAAGACTTCGGCACATCTGGGGTCACTAGACATCACTATTCTATTATGTAAGGGATAAAGTACACCTAAGTGGTTGTTTATAGCATGAATTAAGTGATTTATTGTGTGCACAGTTTTTTATTTATTTAGTTTTTATATTAATTTCAGTAATATTACTGAATAATATCTGTATTATTGTTATTATTTATTATTATTTATTATTATTTAATATTATTTATTATTATTAATATCTAATATTGTCTGACCCTAGTTAGAGCCAATGATTTTTAAGTCAGGTTTAGGTCAGGACTCTGCTCAGGGCCACTTCATTACCTCAGTTCATTCAATATAAAATGTTTTGCATGAATTGTGAAGGCCTCTGTTTTTAATGACTTCGACACATCTGGGTTCACTAGACATCACTATTCTATTATGTAAGGCAGGGGTCACCAATCTCGGTCTTGGAGGGCCAGTGTCCCTGCTGAGTTTAGCTCCAACTTGCCTCAACACACCTGCCTGGGTGTTTCAAGTATACCTAGTAAGGACCTTGATTAGCTTGTTCAGGTGTGCTTGATTAGGGTTGGAGCTAAAATCTTCAGGACACCGGCCCTCCAGGAACAAGTTTGGTGACCCCTTGATGTAGGGATAAAGTACACCTAAGTGGTTGTTATAGCATGAATTAAGTGATTTATTGTGTGCATGTTTTCTTTTATTTATTTAGTTTTTATATTAATTTCAGTAATATTACTGAATAATATAAAATGTTTAGATGATTTATGTACTATACATTTAGTAAAGTAACATTTTCTTTATTTTAATAGAAATATAATGTACTATAGCTTTGTTTATTTGTGTTTCTAATTGGATTAGCATTATGAAACTTAAATAAACATTAAGAAGTATTTAGTTCCAATCCTCTGAAAATCATTAGCATAAATCTGCTGATTTTCTATAAAATTCCTGTGCAGAAAAAAGCAAAAAAAAAAAAAAGTCCACAGATTTTGTCTGACCCTAGTTAGAACCAATGATTTTTAAGTCAGGTTTAGGTCAGGACTCTGCTCTGGCCACTTCATTACCTCAGTTCATTCAATATAAATGTTTTGTATGAATTGTGAAGGCCTCTGTTTTAAATGACTTCACATTCTATTCTGTAAGGGATTAAGTACAACTACAGTTAGTGGTTGTCAACACAGAATAAAGTGATTTATTTACTTGTGTGATTGTGTACATTTTTATTTTATCCGTTTTTAGATTAATTTCAGTAAAATTATTCAATAATATACAAATGTTTAGATGATTTATGTACAATACAGTTAGTAAAGTAAAATTGTCTGCCTTTTAATAGAAATCTTAGTTTTGTTTACTAGACAAGTGTTTCTAGTTGGGTTAGCATTATAAAACTTAAATAACTGTTAAGAAGTATTTAGTTCCAATACTCTTAAAATCATTCAGCATAAATCTGCTGATTTTTCTATACAATTCTGTGTAGAAATAGCAAAAAAAAAAAAAAAAGAAGCTTCTGTTAAACATTTACATTCTCTCTGCCATGTATCTGTATAAAAGGCCAAAACTACTCCTACAGAAAACCAAACCATGACACTTCACCTCCACCTTTCACTTACTTTTTAATGTACTTTGCGTTCAGTCTTTCCTCAGTATAATGATGATCATTTCACCAGACTGAGTTTAAATTAACATGCATCCATTTCTCTGTCCACACAACATACTCCTCAGCAAAGTTTCATCTATATTTTAGAGTAAAACATATTAATAAACACATTTAATATTATTAAACTCATATAAAATGTGTCAACAATATAGTTAAACCCACAAGCAAAATCTTTTTTTTTTTTGCTCAAGATTCATTACAGAAAAGGTGAACTGACCTGTTCCTGCATTATTTAGTCTTTTGCAAGTGTCGAGACCTGACCACATGCAGCAATTTCACTGATTCATGTGATATCTAATGCACAAGCCTGACAAATGCTGCATTGTCTCCCGATAAGTTGCGGACACTGCTTGTGTTATTCACAGAGTTAAAGCTTATAGCTTCCAGCAGTGATGCCACAGTTTAAAGTCTCAAATGTAGATTGATCAATGACTCACAGGTCTAAGAAATCTCACTTTTACCTTGTCTGCCCAGGTCATGTAAACCACTGTTGAATTTGTTTTGGAGCACACAATTAATAAATAAATTAGGTTTTTGTTAGAGGCCAATCTCATGTATAATAAACTGCTGCTTCACAATATATATATATATATATATATATATATATATATATATATATATATATATATATATATATATATATATATATATATATATATATATATATATATACATACTGTCTTGTCGAAAAATGTAAATGCTACCTCTAGTGACAATGTTTCTGTTTCTATTTGGGGCCAATTTGACTCCAGCAAATAACACATTGCAGAAAAAAATGCATTAAAGCATAACAAAATCGGATGCCAGGGGAATCTCTACAGTATGTATACCAATAAGAATATTTTAGCATGTGAAAATGAAATGCATTTATTCATGTTTTATATATGAGGCCTTGCAAAAATAAGCAATATAACATTTTCACGAAGGACGCTTTGCTGAAGGAAGCTTGTTTAAAGTCTGATAAGATTAGTGAAAGTAATAAAACAGATAGTTGTTAAAGGTAAAAGCAGATATATTCTGTCATTTAGACATTATTTATAGAGACAGCATAAAAAAAGTGTAAACAAAAAAACTAACTTATTTGGAGTACGTTTACTTGTGGTATATTTCATTATATCTTTAAAAAATAAGGTTTTTGCAGGTAACATAATATAATCTGAATTAAATATTGTCCAATTAATGGAATTAAAGACACTTGGGTGTCTTAAGGTAGTAGTGATTACAATTTCATTATTAAATGTAAATATTCACTTAATATCAGGGCTTGACATTAACTTTTTTAATCACCAGCCACTGGCTAGTAGATTTCCAACGTTACTAGCCCACTCACCATTATTACTAGCCACAATTTTGTTATTGGGAAAATATATTTTATATGCATAAATTTGACTTTAACATGCAAAAATTTCTTGATTTAAATTGTGTGGTAATGTCCACATGCCTCCTCATTCATTTCACTATTTTTGTTTGTTGTGTATGAGCTTGCTCTGTGCATGAGCAAAGAGGTTGTGTCGCATTGCAATTAGTTTTTATTTCACATGACTTTTCAGAGCTCAAAATTAAGGATTTACCCTATTTATCTCTGACCACACCAAACATAAATGGATAATTATTTCTTTGCCAAATATAATGTGTCTAAACAAGCTAAATATAGCTGTATACATGCACTTTTTATTCAACAAAACCTTTCTTTAAAAAACAAAACAAGTGGCATTTAAAACAACTATTGTCATGTATCTAAAAAAGTAAAAAAGTAATCTGTCCTGACTAAAGGTCTCATATCACCAGTTAACTACACCTAAATGGGGAGTTAAATCACAACAATGATAATTAAATCATATTAACAAAGATAACTGTAAGCGAAAAAAAAAAAAGCAGGAGAAAATGAAAGGATGATCGTTAGGCCCATTAATAATCTGTTCAAAGAATGTTTAAAGTGAAAGTGGCAACTGCTGCTGCTTACAAAAAGATATATATTTTTTAAAATCTGGAGCTCATAAAAGCAGTAGGACTGTGAGTGCACAATCATCGCTTTTTGTCCAGTCTATTTTAAAGAGAACCGATCGCACCAATTGCGTTTCCAGGCACGGTTGCTTCACTCAAGGAAACAAGAGTGCGCATTTAAACAGTCGCGTGCATCACATAACCTGTGCATGAGAGAGATAATGCTCTCCTTTTGTGTTTTTTATCTGCCTTCTCTTGCTTGCGAGAACGGAATTATTTTTGTCAGTCGTGCTGCTTCTTGTCACATTTGCACTCATATTTGGCCATCCTTATTGTTGAACCCTGCTTTTAAGAAAACTACAATTAAAAAAAAAATTTCAACCACCCAAAAATGCTAGAGGAGCGGCTGTCTGACCCGCCACAGCTGTAATCTACTTGCATTTGGTGGGTTGGCTGGCGCTATTGTCAAGCCCTGCTTAATATGCATTTTAAAAGTTTGACTCTAAATTATATATTTAAAATAAAAAAATGTTATAGTATAGAGAAGTACACTATTCTTAATGTGTCTACCATATACATAAACTAAATTGTCTGTCATAAACTGTAAAAGATATGGACGTAGTATCCGTGACGTCAACCATATGTTTCTGAAGAACCCAAAAGAAGCTACCAGTAAAAAAATAAAAATAAAAGAAGCTACCAGTAGGCGTGGTCAACCGTCGCCATTTTCTTTGCGCGTCATCGCAACAACTGGGCATACCAAATAAAGGGCAAAGAGGCGGAGCGTGAGCGGAGCTACAGACACATGCTGGCATTCTGCTTAGACGGGCTTTCCTATGGGAGAAACGCTTAATACTTCATTACCTGGGACTGGTTTGTCTTCTGAACACATGTGCTTGGTTGTATACTATACCAATAAAGTGTTTAGACTTTTAAAAACACTGTAGTAATACATTGAGCCACTAAGCATTGTTAATATGGCGTTTTTCTACAGGAGGAAAACGCGAATAACTTCCAAATACTTCAGATATAGTCTGTGTTAGTAAATGCAAGACTATTTCCAGGCAGAACACTGTATGACAATGCTTCAGATGACTGTTCTAGAGCCTACAGCTAATCAATCTGTCAGATTCTGGAGTGCTTTACATGTCTAAAGAAAAATATAAATGATAAATGATCTTAAGTAAAACTAATACATTTATAGATATGGTATATAAGTATAGAATTTCACTCACCTGGGAAATGGAGGCCACGTGAATGGTTTGTGAGCACACAGCATGCCATGTCATCTGATAATTGTAAGAAATAATTCCAAAAGGCAACTGACTGTGTAAAGCCACATAAAACAACACAAAAATACGACAAATATGCCGAGATCAGCGGCTAATCAGCCAGAGTCAGCTGAGGTGAAGTGACAACGACCAGCGAGATCTAGCTGTCATTCAAGTAGCCACGCCCTTAATTATGCAGAATTAATATAACCTGATATAAAGGAAACGAATGAGTTATAAAAAAATTCACCCCCTCACAGTTGTCATGAAGGGTAATACTACTGTAGCTATATGAACCAAAATCGTTCTTTGTACCAGGCTGTAAAAAATTTTTTATGCTGTTAAGTTGGCCATTCTAACAGTGGGCTCAATAGAGATTTGCTCCATATGGAGCCAGGACTAGCGGAATTTCGATGAATTGCAGTTTCAGTTACTTCCGCATTGGCTTCCCGAGGGAGAGCAGGGAGGTTGCCGCTTGGTGTTAATGAGAGAGTGCATGGGTAATTCCCTGCACAGTGCTGGGTTGCAGCTGGAAGAGCATTTGCTGCGTAAATATGCCTGAGTAGTTGGTGGTTCATTCTGTTGTGGTAACCCCTTAATAAAATCAGAGACTAAGTTGATGGAAATGAAGTTTACTCACTTTTTAAAGTAAAGTCAAGTAATCACGTTTTACACTGCAAGACTAAATTTACTAATTTGGTTGTTGTCTATGTTTGATAAAAAATGTTTTAAAAAGCCTTATTTATTATTATTCAGAGATGTGTGCAACAGTTAACTGGCAATGTTCACATTTTTCCTGAGAATCTGGAAGTCTGTTAACTGAGCTACTAAAACAAAAAGTTGAATTTTAAAAATAATCTAACTATGTATCCACAAAATAAAAAACTAAACTTAAATCAATACAACCATTAATGAAACTAACTAAACTGAAATACCTAGCTATTTTGTTTTTCTGTGCAGAAATAGCAAAAAAAAAGTCACAGATTTAGTCTGTCCCTAGTTAGAACCAATGATTTTAAGTCTTAAGGTTTAGGTCAGGATTCTGGTCTGTCAACTTCATTACCTCAATTCATTCACTGTCTTGCATAAAGTTGCTGGCTGATTGGGTTTTGAATGCAAAGAAAGAACCACATGTTGCTGAAGGAGCTTCTGTTAAAGATTTATAACCAATGGTTTTAAGTCAGGATTAGGTAAGGACTTTGGTCTGACCACTTCATTACCTCAGTTCATTCACTGTCCTGCATAAATTTGCTGGCTGATTAGGTTTCGAATGCAGAGAAGGAATCACGTGTTGCTAAAAGAGCTTCTGTTAAACATTTACAACCAATGGTTTTAAGTCAGGTTTAGAAAGGACTCTGGTCTGGCCACTTTATTACTTCAGTTCATTCACTGCCCTGCATAAAATTGCTGGACGATTGGGTTTTGATTGCAGAGAAGGAACCACATTTTGCAGAAGGAACTTCTGTTAAACATTTACATTATCTCTGCCATGTATCTGTATAAGAGGCCAAACTACAACTAACTAACTAAACTGAAATTGATAGCAATTTTTAAAATGCTATTTTAATATTAATACTACTTATAAATATAATCTTTGTACAATTTTATAATTGCACATTTGGCATATCCATCACCCATTTCTCATGTGATAGACCTACTTTAAAATGTGCATTAATACAGGCAATCTAGTCCATACAGATCACTGGAGAACTACAAATCTGCCACCAAAATAACTACAAATCCCATTTTACCTGTTCTCACACACACCTGTTCCAGATCACGGATGATGACACAGACACACAGCTGAAGCTCATCATTGAATCATTAACTGGACACCTCTCTTTGCAACACACATTGCTGAGTCTTGTTTTACCCTGTGTAGCATTACAAAGCGTTTTCCTTGTTAATCTTTCCGTGTTTGGACCCTTTGCTTAGTTTATTCTGTTATTTTGCCGCCTAGCCTGACCATTAGCCTGTATTTTGATCACGTATTTTGGATTATCCTTAAGCTACTGTTTGCTCCTGTGTTTGACCATTGCCTTCATGACTACTCTTTAATAAACTGCATGTGCATCTTCTCTGTTGTCCAGCATCACGTAACACCCAGCTAGTGATTTTTTAGTAGAAAATAACCCCTAACCCTGCTTTTTTCCCATACTATGCAACTGGGAAGACACCCCAGTTTACCATTTACTTTCAATAGAATATAATTTAGTCTTTGGGAGGGGCAGTGATACCAGAATTAAGATCAGAGCAGATCTGAAGAACAAAAAAAGTGATTAGCATCGAGCAACACAACAGCACAGAATATTTTCTCCCAGCAAATATTTACTCACTCTGTTAATTACAACTTCGTTAAGTCATTTCCCCACCTGTTCTTTTAATCTGTCTTTTTAACAAAGAGCCCAAATTAAATCAAACCATGAGTCACGATAATTATAGACTTTATCTGGAGTTGCTGCTGTACACAGATGTCACAGTTGACTCGAGACAGATTTTTATAGATTTGCAGTAGCGTTGCCTCAGGAAAGCTTCGCAGTGAATCACGCTCACTGTAAAATATGTGTATAATTGTGTTTAGTGTGAGACTAACATGGATATTATGCCTGATTCTGCACGGGTTGGCATTCTTTGACTTGGGTTGCGTTATTTGAATGCGTTATGGACATCTGTGGTAGACATCTGCTCAGCAGATGACATACAAAAACTCTGCCATGTTCACTCTGCACTCAATGTATTAAAGAGCCACAATGGATGACACAAACACACGCTGAAGAAATAGGCCCATTCTGCCAACAGGTGAAATACAGCCAGAGTATTTCTTAAAGAGACCTGATTCTTTATGGCAGACAGTTTAAACAAAATTGTTTAACCAGAATTGGTTTCATGTTTCGTGTTAAAAATGTTATAGTTTCAGACGGCTCATGCATGGTAATCACATTTCAGCCTCTCAACTCTGATAATATGCGGTAAGTAATGATTACACTGGTAGAACAAGTCTGTGTGAAAATTGTGTCGAAAGAGCTTCAACTTATATGAGCTTTCTGTCAGAAAACTGCCTGTCACTCTTTAAACAATCCAGTTAATTTTTTCAGTCAAACAGCATTCGGCTTCAGCTGATAGGCAAGGCAAGGCAAGTTTATTTATATAGCACATTTCATACACAGTGACAATTCAAAGTGCTTTACATAAACAGGAATAAAAAAGACAAGTGTAAGAAAAAATAAAAAACAGATAAAAACAGATAAAATATGCTAAAACAGGTTGTAAAAGAATGAAAAAGAAGAGAAAAACATAATAGTGTGATTTGTCGGACGTAGCACAGTGCTCATTCAGTAAAGGCACAGCTAAACAGATGTGTTTTCAGTCTTGATTTGAATGTGCCTAATGTTGGAGCACATCTGATCATTTCTGGGAGTTGATTCCAGCAGCGAGGGGCGTAGTAGCTGAAAGCCGATTCACCCTGCTTTGACTGAACTCATGGAATTTCTAGTTTATATGATCCTAGAGATCTGAGTGTTCTTCTAGGTTTGTATTCAGTGAGCATATCTGTAATGTATTGAGGTCCAAGGCCATTTAGTGATTTATAGACAAGTAGTAATACTTTAAAATCTATTCTGAATGTAACTGGGAGCCAATGTAAAGACCTGAGGACAGGTGGGATGTGCTCTAATTTCCTGGTTCTGGTCAGAATCCTGGTCGCAGCGTTCTGCATGAGCTGCAACTGTCTGACTGTCTTTTTGGGAAGGCCCGTGAGGAGGCCGTTACAGTAATGAAGGTAAGAGAGGGATTTTTACAACTGAGGAAAAACAGCTTGCAAATAAAATATGAACGACCGAATAACCTCATTTATTTCTGAAAGTAAAGCTGTAGGGGAAAGAGAACAAATCTAACCTTGAGATGTTTTGAACAGCTGGCTGAGGAGATCAAAAAGAAGAGGTTCATGATATTTTTGCAGAAATTCGCACATTTTGTAGTTTAAAGTGATGCTTCCATTGAATGGAGCTGAAAGGCAAGGAATTTTACATTTGCATTTATAGAGGATTTTATCTATAGCAACAATCAATTAAAAAACAATGTGTAAATACTTTGACACGAATTTAAATACTATGAAACATTGAAATACCAGCCATTCAGGAGTGTACTGAACTCCCAGAAAAATGAATAGGTTTATAAAATAATTAATACATAATAATTAAACTTATTTTTGTGGAAATAGTCCCAATAGTTAAACAATAGTTAAACTGTAGTGAATTGTAGTATAATATACCCTATATTTGTACTACAGTGCTGTGTAATTTGTTTATAAACTTTAACTAAACTTCAATTACTATTTATAGAACAGTTCTGTCTGGTTCTCGAATCTGATTGGCTAATAGCTGTGCGATATTCTGCAATATCAGAACTCCTACAGCCTCCTCACCCTTCTGTATTACTCCACCCACATAGAGTAACAGCAGATCAATAAACTCACTACAGTTTGACAAATATTGCAGCTGTTGGACAACATAATGTACTTTTAAGGCTTAGGTGAGAATGTAGTTGTTTAGATTGCAACTATGCAGTTTATTTATAAGGACAGTGCCTATTTCGAAACGACTGAGCGTCGGCGGCCATTAGCCTGTCATTGAGCAGAGCAAAGACGGTTGACATTGTCCATCCACAAGATGGCGACATAGACCATATAATAAGCTCTTCGAGAAGAAAAAGATTGGTGTATTTTCAAACTACAGCTGATCAAAACATAAAATTGCCGAGTGACATTCTAAATTGATCTCTTTTTTTGTATGTTGTAGTGCTGTTTTTATTCATTCATTCATTTTCTTTTTGGCTTAGTCCCTTTATTAATCTGGGGTCGCCACACAGAATGAACCACCAACTTATCCAGCATATGTTTTACGCATCGGATGCCCTTCCAGCCGCAACCCATCACTGGGAAACTTCCTTACACACTCATTCACACACACACTCATACACTACGGACAATTTTTGCATACCCAATTCAACTGTACCACATGTGTTTGGACTTGTGGGGGAAACCGGAGCACCCGGAGGAAACCCACGCAAACACAGGAAGAACATGCAAACTCCACATAGAAACGCCAACTGACCCAGCCGAGGCTCGAACCAGAGACCTTCTTGCTGTGAGGCGAACGTGCTACCTACAGTTAAACTTTTCTGACATTAAAAAGGATCCAAATCTCAGTACAATTTTAATGCAGAGTTCAGACTGCATCATTTTCAAAGTAGATCCAAATCTCCCACCACAACAAGACGTAGGAGTTGAATGACAGGCGTCATGTTTCTATAATAGCATGTATGTACACGTCCACAGAACTTTTTTTTTTTTTGCAAATAAACTGGGATTCAAATATTTGTTACTCTCTGTGATTTTTATAATGTTATAAATGATTTTTATAATGTTATAAGTTTAAAACATTTTTAACAGTAATAAAGACAGTAAAATGGCTATGTAATTCTTAATCACTATGATCACCATGGCTGCATGGTGTCAGTAAATGCTAATATGTGTGTGTATGTATACTGCAAAAGGCATTTGTGTGAGACTCATCATTTCAGAAAGGCTTGAATAAACTCTACACAAATACATTAAATAAACTTGGTATTGTTGACTAATGAGCTGTATTTCAGCTTCATCCGAGTCTGTCTCTATCACTGACTGCTGTTTATCTGATGTAATGCATGAGAAGCAGACACGAATGTGTGAACGGTGGGCGGGGAGAAGCAGCTCATTTGCATTTAAAGCCACAGGCTACAAAAACGGCTACACTGTACTCAGACTTCAAATTGGGCAAATTCTGGGGACTATAATAAATAATATTATAGATATTTTAAGCTGAAACTTTACAGACACATCCTGGAGACACCAAAGGTTTATCTTACATCTTGTAAAAGGGGTAAAATAGGTTCCCTATAAATTTAAATGTATTGCCACTGTATAAGGGTTTTGAGGTCATTACAAAGTATTGTGCAGGGACACGTGCCTTCATTAATTAATCTGTCATGAAACCATTATGAAAAGGAATAAAAGTAACTGTTTTTACTCCTTATAAGAAAGAGAGAGAGAGAGAGAGTGAGAGAGAGCGAGACAGAGAGAGAGAGAGAGTTAAGCAAAATGTTACCTTTTTTCAGTGGAGACTATTAAATATGTTTCAGCGCCACCTCGATTTGACATCAACACATTAGCAAAATGTAAATGAGAGAGAGAGAGAGAGAGAGAGAGAGAGAGAGAGAGAGAGAGAGAGAGAGAGAGAGAGAGAGAGAGAGAGAGAGAGAGAGAAAAAATATCATGTAATCCAGTGAGGCCAGCGCAGAACTAAAGCTCAATGTTGGCCTTTGACCTTGAACTAGAGTCGCGTTTTTCTCCCAATGACCAGTCGCACATTAATGCAGGTGCTTATGAATATTCATAAGCAATCAAAAGCTACCTGTTCACATCAAATTCCAGCACCTACTGCTGAGGGCCAAAAATGAATATTCATAACAATATAAGAGTGTTCTGTTCTCAGCAGGCATCTTTTGATGATGTAAGGAAAGAATAAGGCAGAATACATCTACTCAGAAACTTCTGGACAGTTTTCAAGATCAGCTTTCATAAACAGAAGGACAAAAAGTGCTCAAATTGCTTTATTAATTTATATTCTATTAGTTTTATATTTCAGTTTTGTATATTTATAGTTAATAAATATAGTTTTCTTTTAAATACAAGGTAACGCTTTATTTTGATGGTCCATTTGAGTATTAGTAGACTGTCTGCTTAATATCTGTTGATACTGCTCCTTCAACAGACATTTAACTTACTATAAAAGACTTATAGTACATGTACATGTCAACTTACACTATTCCTAACCCCAACCTAACAGTCTACTTATAATCCAATGAGAATTAGTTGTCATTTAGATGCAATCAGGGCTTGACATTAACTTTTTGATCACCAGCCGCTGTGGCTAGTATTTTTCCAACATTACTAGCCACTCGCCATTTTCACTAGCCACAATTTTGTTGTTGGGAAAATATATTTTACATGCATAAATTTGACTTTGGCATGCTAAAATGACATAATTTAGACTCTGTCTTATGTTCACATGTCTCCTCAATCATTTTGCTTTTTTTGCTTAATGTGCATGAGCAAATGGGTTGTGGTTTCATAGTGTTGCATTGCAATTCGTTTTTATTTCACGGGACTTTTCAGAGCTCAACACTGAGGATTTACCAAATTTATCTCTGACCACACCAAAAATAAATAAATAATTATATGTCAAAGCATGCCAAATATAGCTTTATACATGCTCTTTTTATTCAACAAAACCTTTCTTAAAAAACAATTACAATTTAAAAAAAAATAATTATTGTCATGCATCTAAAACTATGCACAGTAGCCTAGTCTGTCCAGGCTAAAGGTCTCTCAGATCACTAGTTAACTACACATACACAAGGAGTCAATCTCCTATTAAAGCAATGTTATTGTAACAATGATAATTAAACAATATTAACAAAAATAACAGTAAGCAAAAAAAAGCAGGTGAAAAGCATACCGTGTTTGATAAAGGAAGGATGATCACACGGGTAACAGTAGGCCCATAATGTGTTCTGTTCAAAGAACAGTTAAAATAAAACCAGCAACCGCCGCTGCTTACAAAAAGACATATTTTAGAAACATCCGGAGCTTTTGGAAGCAGCAGGACTGTGTGTGCACGAGCATCACTTTTTGTTCAGTCTATTTCAAAGAGAACCGATCGCAGCAGTTGCGTTCTTCTCGGCACAGTTGCTTCACACCAGGAAACGGGAGCGCGCATGCTTTTTAAAACAGCCAGTGATCATCCTCTCATTGTGAAGTTTATTTATAAACTAATTTTGAGAGGATCACATGCTTATGATTGCTAGTGGCTGGACCCACATTATCCAAATCACCATGCAAATCACCATCTCCTAGCTGTGCACCAGTGGTAACGTATAGCATGCTCCAAAGGGAAGCCTCGCCAACAAATAACCACTCTCCAACAAGACTAAAACATTTTCTTTAATCTTTGAAAGACGAGACTCGCACGAATAGAATAAGTTATACAAAAGAACTCACCTCTCAAACATCCCGCCTGTCCACAGATCCATATCATCCTAATAGCATGAAGCAATTCGACTGCAAGGGTCCAAACAATCCAATCCGCAAACATTAGTCCACAGCATATTTATACGTCAATAAACATCCATTAAATGCTCTGTTATCATCCAAATCACTTGCTGAAGTGCGTTCAGTAGCGTCTCCAGTCATAACAATAGTGATTTTAGTTAAAAATGGCCGCTGTCTTTTGAATGACACTTTTTTGAGCCAATAGCTGAAAAGTGAAGCATCACCATCCAATGAGCTCTAAACTCGAGATGGTCCCGCCCTCTCTCTTGACAGATTAAGAATGGACTCTGAATTTGTGAATGAACTGGGCTAGATACGCTTGTGATTCAATCATATTATGACTCCTAGTCCAAACCTAATGTTATTTATTCATGGATTAGTAAAGCCCACAACTAACATTCACACAAAGTGGTGACATTGTTTAAGTTCAGGGCTTGATGTTGGCAGTTGATTTATTTAATAAATAAATAAACAACCAAACAAACAAACAACCAAACAAACAAACAAACAAACAAACAAACAAACAAATAAATAAATAAATAAATAAATGTGAATTGAAAAAAAAAACTGCCACATTCGATAGCAATTTAACTTCTGAAAAGATCATTATCCAGCTATTGAAAAACATTAAACGCATCGAGCACAGGAGTCCAATCGTAACATATGTAAGTTTTTAATGGCGAGTCTGTCGGATGTGAAAATGACAAGAAACAACTACCCGCTTGACTGCTATCAATAGGAGGATGACATTTCCGACAATGGAATAATGTTTCATCCATTGACTCAGCGTTAGATACATTCACATCTTAAACAATTCTATATCACTAAGGGGTTTTAAAACTCCATTGCACAATAACTTCACCTACTCAGTCTTAAAGAGGTACTTCCAGGACCACCAGATAAGCCACACCCCATATCCTCAGCTCTCCATTCATCTGCCATCCTGCGGGGAGACGAATGCCCACCTCTACCAGCCTTGCACCTTGCGACAACGAAGCTATCTGACCATGCAAGCTATCATACCATGCATTAACTAAAGCGCTTCCATCCACAGTTGCCCATGCTCTTTTTAAAACGCCTCGCATGGATACCAGCCAAAACTATTTATGTCTGTTGTACATGTACCATGTTGTTAAAGATTTCATTTCTGATTCTTTCTTTTCTCATTTCAGAAGACCATGACAGACGGCTACAGAGGCTGACCCTCATCCAACCTATTACACTCCACATCCATTCCAAATACATTCACACTCTTCACAAAGGATACATTTCCACTCACCCAGCCCACACCTCGACGCTATTTTCACACTAGCTTTTGTTTGAGATGTTCCGAACTAACATCACATTTCAATCCCACAATCCACCTCACCATATCTTATCTAACTTGCAGGATGAAGAAACGCTATCCTTCTTTATTAAGCAAAGCAAACAGATCAATTTCACCAAGGACATTCTATTTACATGTTGATGTGCCCTCCCCAACACACCCATTACTAACCCTCTTAGCATGCTTACACAACAGGAAAGCTTTAACACCTCAAGGAAGCCCAGCTGATCCTCTCCAGCTGACCTCCACCCACATGTATTTCTAACTCTGACCCATTTTGGGGTCGCCCCGAGTTTCAATTGCTGCAACAGCAATGCTCTAAATGAGCTCATATTCACTCTCATTTCCAAATGCCACTATAGTCACACTCCCCCGCACTCATACAGCAGTAAATGCTTTTGCGGGAGCGCACATTGCCTCCATACTGACCAATGCACCTCTGCAGCAGCGGAGATGCTCCGATGAACTACACCCACCCTTAGCACCACAGCAACTGCTGTGACGCTCTAGCTGAGCCTTACTCACATGATACCTTTCCGCACACATAGCTCACACCCTCGACACTATGTTCACCCTAGCTTTCGGCTTCCTAAAAATTTCCGATTTAACAATAACATTCAATGTCAACCCCACCATCAACCCACGATGTCTGATCTAACTTTGCAGAATAAAGAAACTCTTTCATTCTTTGTTGATCAAGCAAAACAGACCAGACACTGAAAGGGCATTGCATTCACATTTTTTGACATCCCCCTCCCCCACACACCCTTTCCAGACCCTCTTAGCTTTTACACTTTAGGAGAGCCCAAAAGCCCAACCCCCTCGCTCCCCCCTTTACTGATGATGCTAATCGTCCAGTAACACGCTTTGGTTCCAAAAACACTTAATAGAAGTCCTCCGACATCCGCCTCAGTCATTACCATCTCAAGGAAGCCCAGCTGATCCTCTCCAGCAGACCACCAGCTACCACAGTTCAAGGGCATGAGCATGACACTGCCATGAAGCACCCGGACTTCAAGGGCACAATGACTCTGCCATTCAAGGGCACGAGCACGACTCTGACATTCAAGGGCACGAGCACGACTCTGACATTCAAGGGCACGAGCACGACTCTGCCATTCAAGGGCATGAGCATGACTCTGCCATTCAAGGGCACGAGCACGACTCTGCCATTCAAGGGCACGAGCACGACTCTGCCATTCAAGGGCACGAGCATGACTCTGCCATTCAAGGGCACGAGCATGACTCTGCCATGTAGCACCCTAGCTACCTTTTATTTCTCTTCTTCCCCCTTTCAAGCGCGAGCTATACTCCGCTTCCCTTTCACTCCCGCTCACCACAGCTCTGACTCCCGCAGGTGTCACACAGAGCTTCGACCCCCGCAGGGGTCCCGCCAACCCACCCCTCCACAGTCACACTTCCAGCAGGAGTCACCACTGCCCCCTCCCTTCTCTCCACTCCTACTGGTTCCTGCCCCCCCCCCCCCCATGGCTCTGACCCCCGCAGAGGTCACTCTGAGCTTCGACTCCCGCAGGAGTCATCACTGCCCCCCCCCCAGCCATTAGGAATGCGTAGACACGTGTGTGTGTGTGTGTGTATATATGTATATGCACGTGTATGCACATGTATGCATGAGTACGTGTGTTTGCGTGTGCGCGCACGCATTTCGCGCCCTAGCGCGCGTGTCTTTGCACGTGCGTAGGTTCGTATGTGTGCGCATGCATGATTCCCCTTCTTACTTTTCTTCCTTCCGGCGTCGAGATTCTCCGCCCCATTTTTCTCTATCTCAATTTCGTGTTCACACGCCACTCTCATCTCTTCCCATAGGCCCTCAATCCTCAGCTGTAACTCCCGCCGGAGTGACTAAAACGAGCTTCGACTCCCGCAGGAGTCTCGCCCCGGCCACTTCCTGCCGTAGTCTCCACCGCCCCCTCCCTTTCCCAGACTCCGGCAGGAGAAATGCCCCACCATGGCTCTAACCCCCGCAGGGGTCACTCCGAGCTTCGACTCCTGCAGGAGTCATCACCGCCCCCCTCATGGCCATTAGGAATGCATATACACTTGTATATAAGCATATACAAGTGTATGCGCATGTATGTATGAGCATGTGTGTTCAGGTGCGTGCGTATGCATTACGTGTATTCATACACGAGTGTAGGCTCGCATTGCGGGCCCTAGCGTGCGTGTCTTTACACATGCGTAGGCTCGCATGCGCGCGCTTGCATGATTCCCCTTATTCTTTCTTCCTTCCGGCGTCGAGATCCTCCGCCCCCCTTTTTTCTCTATATTATTTCAGCGAGTCAGCCCGCCACTCTTTTCTCTTCAGCTTAGGCCCTCAATCTCCAGCTCTAACTCCTGCAGGAGTGACTAAAACGAGCTTTAACTCCCGCAGGAGTTTATGCCCCCCCAGCCCACCTCACACCGTCTCTTGCAGGAGTCTTCACAGTCCAAACCTTTCCCGACCCCTGCAGGAAACTTCCCATCCCAGCTCTCACTCCCGCAGGAGCGCATCCGAGCTTCGACTCCCGCAGGAGTCAATCCCGCCCCTTCCCACGCCCCCGCTTAGACTCCAGCAAGAGTCTACTTTTCGCTGCTCCCGCAGGAGCCTTTCTTTCCTAAGCGATCAATATTATATCCAGCAGCGGGATATAGCATTGTTCCATCTGCATTTTGGGGGGGTTCTTCAATACGCGGCTGCTGTCCCGAGCTATATAAGGCATTTTGGGGAGTTCTCGAGATCTACCTGAGCTCGATCTCCCTTCTCGCCTTGCAACGGGAGGGAGCCCCGGGCTCGAGGATCTCATGAGCTCAGGGCTCTCTCCCGGGACAGCATGCCAAACAAGCTTTATAATTAATCATCAGCTAAGTGTGAACTCTTGAAGTGAAGTTTATTTATAAACTAATTTCGAGAGGATCACGTGCTTATGATTGCTAGCGGCTGGACCCACATTATCCAAATCACCATGCACCAATCAGATGATCCCTAAGCTACCATAAATACCCCGGGTTTCATATCACCGCTATCTTCGCTTTGAAGAATCCCCCCTTCCACCCCTACTCCTCCTCTTTTTAGATGGGTGACACGGTGGCCCAGCGCTTAGCGCTGTTGCCTCACAGCAAGAATGTCAATGGTTCTGGGCTTTACCAAACCAGCCGGCATTTTCTGTGCGGAGTTTGCATGTTCTCCCCGTGCTCACATGGCTTTTCCCCGGGTCCTCCGGTTTCCTCCCACCGATTAAAAACATGCAACCTAAGTTATTGATTTAATCAACAATATAGACTTGCTCACTATCTAGTACCTATCTCGTTAAAGAGAACTACTATCTGCTCTTCAATCACTACGATGGGGGAGTTCCTGAGATCTACCTGAGCTCAATCTCCCCTCTCGCCTTGCAACGGGAGGGAGCCCCGGGCTCGAGGATCTCATGAGCTCAGGGCTCTCTCCCGGGACAGCATGCCAAACAAGCTTTATAATTAATCATCAGCTAAGTGTGAACTCTTGAACGGTATTTACCTGCTTTCCTTTGCTCGTGCGAACGTTATTTTTGTCAGTCATGCTGCTTCTCGATTCTGAGATGACATTTGCATGCATATCAGGCCATCTTTATTGTCGAACCCTGCTTTTAAGAAAACTGTCATTTAAAAATGATCTTCAACCAGCCAAAGTGGCTAGTGAGAGTGTCTGTCTTACCCGCCATGGCTGAAATCTACCCGCATTCGGCGGGTTGGCGGGTGTAAATGTAAAGCCCTGGATGCAATGTACTTTAATTTAACAAACGGACCATCAAAATCAAGTGGCACTAAACAAAAGTTGAAAATATTTTCAGGGAATGTTGATGATAACAGTGAAATTTTGATATTGTTTAAAGCTTTCATGAAAAACTGAAAGGGCACCAGTCTAAAAAATACAAAAAAAGGCAAAACCATCACACACGTAAACGCATACATGTACATTGAAATGCCAAACGAGACCCACACTAAGGGCACAATTCATTTAAAATTAACCCAAGAAGAAAGAAACTGCTAATTATTGTCAACCTCACACATCTAATCCCACACAAAGATGGTGAAACACACATGCAATGTAATGGAATTTAGATTTATCTTTCACCAATAGCGCTTTCCCTCAATGGCTTTCAAAACTTGCAATATGTAGCAGTAAAATGGTTCACTGATTCCCACGAATTATGGTTCTGATTGACATAATTCCCCTGAAAATCTATATAATTTAAAAAGAGTAATGAGAAAATCTCGCAAAACATTCATTCATTTTCCTTCGGCTTAGTCCCTTTGTTCATCAGCGGTCGCCACAGCAGAATGAACTGCCAACTTATCCAGCATATGTTTTACACATGGATGCCCTTCCAGCTGCAACCCAGTACTAGGAAACACCCATACACTCTCATTCACACACATACACTACATCCAATTTAGTTTATTCAATTCACCATAGCGCATGTCTTTGGACTGTGGGGGAAACCTGAGCTCCCAGAGGAAACACACGCAAACACAGGAAGAACATGCAAACTCCACAAAGAAATGCTAACTGACACAGCCGGGACTCGAACCAGCGACCTTCTTGCTGTGAGGCAACAGTGCTAACTACTGAGCCATCGTGTCGCTCTCCCAAAACATATGAATAATTTTTTTTACTGCATTTCTTGAAGTGATGAAGAGACACTAGACGACAACATTTATTCTTTTTCACACAAATTAAGATGGCCAAAGCCATATCACCCTGCAGCCAAAATATTCTTTGGGCCGAGAGAGCTAAAGGCGCCATAACTGAAGAAAACACATGCAAATAGAAAAGAAAAACACCACAAATTAAGAAAACATCTTCATTAGCTTGATAGAACATGTGTTGGAAATCCTCACGCAAATAGAAAACACACCGCAAATACTCACAATACATGCACATTAAGAAACTTTTTTTTTTAGAAATAAAAGAAATAAATAGAATCAGACTTCTCCGCAATGTAAAAAAAAAAAAAGCTTGCTGCTTTTTAGAATCAAATGAACTTTTGTAGTCATCTCAACTTACATCAATCGAACTAACTACAAATATTAAGTTCAACTTTGTATAACTTAGCAAATTTAGTTGAAACCTGATTAACTTATTAAATTCTTGTAATTAATTTATTTTACAGTGCAGAAGAAAATATATAATGGTAAATACTGTACAAATTTGCTTATTCACTTGGGAAATAGTTGAAGGGGTAACATATGTTTTTATATATATACACATGTTACTGGGAATGTGTGAAATCCTGGTATTGTATATAATGCTGAGGAAATGTATAGAATGCCTAATGGTTTTAGGCAAAGTATGAAATATCAGTTTTTGTAAAGATTTTGCACACTTTTCTAAGGCATTCTATACAATTCATACTGCATGATTTTAACCCTGATTTAGACTCGCCGACAGGTTTTGAGAAATCGCTGACAAATGCCTGAAATCACCGGCAAATCGGTGCTTGTTCACACGAGTAACAATCACACAGTGTGAACTATCAAAGATGCAATCTGAGAGAATCATCGATGAGTCGCCAATGCCTGTGAGATATTTGGCATGCTAAATATCTGGAGCCGTCGGCGATTCAAATCATACCGTGTGAAATGAGTTCTGACTGAAAATAACATTGGTGATTACCTACAGCTAATGAGAGAGCAGCATCCACTAGTATGGGTATCTGCAGGCCATTGGGGAGATTAGGGGAGAAGTTAAAAGGGCTTCTTCTCAGTCTATTTGGACCCAAGAAATGGAAGAAAAACTAGTGGAAATTTGGCAGAAGCACCTGTCATCTGAGCAATATCACAACCTGATCGAAAAAGAAAAAAAAAAAAGTTTAAAATACCCAGATGAGCAAAATAAGTACATTTTCTACCCAACTAAAGTCTTCTTTGTCATTATGTTGTTAAAAACAAAATATATCCTACTTTACCTCACGCTGTGTTTGGTTGTAAGACGTAGTTTTCGGACCAAGACAAATTTGTTGCCGATTCTTCTATTGTAATGTCATGCAGTGTGAAACCCCATGGCTGATCCGTCTTGCAGTGTAAACAAAGCGGCGACGAAACACTACCACAGATAGTTATGCAGTTTGAAAACATCTGTGACGCGACTACTTTGAAAATGATGCAGTCTGAACTGTAAAATTGTACTTAATTTTCTTCTTTCACACAAAACACTTCGTATTTTGGCACTTTGGGCTTGTACATTTATATTTCATGAATTACTAACGAATTGGAATGAGCTAGTTGTTGCAGCAGGGAAGACTAGAATGACAATTTGAATTGCACAGACATCGTAAGAAGAATTATGACAATATTGTCTGTGATGTAGTAGCTAGTGGAACCTCATACCGGCAATACGCTTGTCTTACAATAATGTTCAACACTCACATACTTCGATTGCCCAAGCACCACCACCAACCAGTAGAATAAATGGTGTAGGTAAAAATCTCAAAGTTTCCTTTTTTCACGTTTTTGTGATGAGTCCTTTATGAGTCAACTATCTTGATATGAATACTGTTTTGCATGATCTTTGTTTATTCTAATGAATAAAGATCACAGCAAAAAAATCTGTGTACATTTAAATCAATTTGAGTTTAACTTAACACTCCTTGGGTACTTATGTTTCCCTCCATTTTGGAGTTAAAATAACACTTTCTAAAGTGTGAAATTTGTACATTACTCTCAGAGTTCATTTAAACACAGTAAGAGTTTATTCTTACATCAAACTGGAGTGTGTGTTACCCTTCAAAGTGTTAATATATTACCTATATTATCAATTGGTGTGTGTGACAGATAACAGTGATCAAATATGCTGAAAATATGTTTTAATTTGTTAAATGTTCATTAATCTTTTCAGAAATCATTTCAATATAAAAGTCTTTGCATTTTAAAATGCAACAAGACATGTTTTAAGTTTAAGTAAAACATACTGGTTTGATCACTGTTTGTCTGAAAGAAGTGGTTAGAGTAAAAAAATGGACTTCCCATCACTAGTTGGAAATACACTGCATGCTGGGTTAAAAGTTTAACACTGAAAAATAAAAACTCTTAAATATATGCTCTTTCACACTCGTGGATTAAAATGTACTCCAGTTTTAACACTGAACAGCACCCAAAAAATCACACTGTATATTTAACACTGGAATTTTTGCTGTGATAAGAAGTTTGGCCAGAGGAGAAATGGTCGTGCCCAACTGAGCCTGGTTACTCTCAATGTTTTTCCTTCACTTCCGTCAATTGGTGAAGTTTGTTCCTCACCACTGGCGCCACTGGCTTGCTTGGTTGGGATTTGTGAAGCTGTACATTGATGGATTTGCTCTTCAGTGTTTGGAGTTTCAGCAGTGAAAATTAAACCACACTGAACTGAACTAAACTGAACTTCAACTCTGAAAACTGAACGTACACAGTTTCAGTTTACTAGATCGTCTATGTTAAGCTGACACAACATTGTAAAAGCGCTATAGAAATAAACATTAATTGAATTGAATTAATGGTAAGCAAATATCTGTGCACCCTGGCCCAAATGTTTAATGTAGTAAGATGTGAGAACCAGGCCAAAAACATGCTTGGTAGGCATAAACGATATTGTTATGATCAACTTAAACGAGTGTGAGAAAGGCCTGAAATTAAATTAGCGGAGGCCGGGCTTGACTGAGCACAGCTGGATTAGCAAGGCTTGACATGGACGGGTCTGAGCGAGACCCCGCTGGTCTCAAAGTGGTGCTCCTAATTGAAAGCCGGAATACCAAACTGTGGGCACTGATGGAGCAAACGAAACAAGATGGTTCTGAGGGGAGTCCTGTGTGCTCACTCTTAATTGGGTCTCTGATGGGTCAACAGAATCATTATCGCTCCAAAACATGCTGATTACCGACATCCTGTTTATCTGTGCGTCTTGACGAAATCCCTGGCAAGGTAATAACATTAGCATAATTAGCACAGCGCTTCTCTGATCCATTCAGAATGGAGAGAACAGGAATCAACCCAAACAACTTTCTAGCTTTTTTAATAATCAAACTGATTTTTTTTTTCAGGGCTAAGAGACACTCAGCAATCACATCAACAGCTCTTGAAAACTCCAGGGTTTCCTGCTGGAAAAACTACCAGCTTCTGATGACAGTTAATCTGTTGTGACCTGGTTTTTATGGCAGGATTTCAAAAAATGTTATGATGTTATTCTCCATTTTTATTTACGAGTAGATTAAGTTTAATGCATCGTCAAAGGTTTCACATGATAGTCTAGTTAGTCTATGTCGTTTTCAATACCACTGGCTATTCTCTGTTATATTCTTTTTCATCAAGTACACACTGTGCTTGTAGGTGTCTGATGTTAAGTCTGACCTTGTCTGACAGTTTCTATAGAGCCGCTGAGTCGATGTGAGTTTACCGAACAATGTGTTTGGCACTGAATAGAGTAAATGGAGCATTTTTGAGTTTGAGTGAAAGACTGACTGAGAGTGTAGTGAATTCAATAGCAATCTGTCTTTAAAACACAAAGTACTGACAATGATGTCATACTTAAATTATGAATTTATTTACCTCCATATTTTGGTAATTGTGGTAACACTTTATTTTGATGGTCCATTTGAGTATCAGTAGACTGTCTGCTTAATATCTGTTTGAAATGTATTTATTTAACAGGGACAATGCTCATTAATCAACAATAAAACTGTAAATAAGCCAGCGTTAGCCACTGTTGATACTGCTCCTTCAACAGACACTTAACTGACTATAAGAAACTTTGCAAGTACATGTCAACTTACACTAACCCCAACCCCAACCTAACAGTCTAATAATCTAATGAGAATTAGTTGCAATGTAACTTAAAGGTGCAGTATGTAAGTTTGACACCCAGTGGTTGAACTAGGTATTGCAGTCCTGAATCATAATAAAGGTACGCCGGGTTGCCAGTTTGAGTGATTTTAAACTGTGTTCTAAATAAAAGCAACGACACGCGATTGAGGGAATATTCTCCATATTAAAAGGAGTTTTGGTTCTAACCAACACCTCGAATTGATTTATTAGAAGCGGCTTCTATTTCTCACAGCTGAACAACAGAAACCTATGACAGATCACCTCAGGTAAGCCTCGTGTGCTTTATTCAGTGCTAAATGCTAACAATGCGAGTTTGAATGCATTTTACATGACGTGTATTACCATATACTGAAAGCAGAAAGTTCACCTCAGATCTGGAAAATACAATAAACCGTTTGAAATTGAACTTTAGAACTAAACACATATGAGTGATTCAGCATGTACATTTAATGATGTTAAAGAGGGTTAACATGTATTAAATAGATTCTAAACCTTACCGTTTTGTGAGTGAGTGCATATTCTGTGCTTCTGAAAGGCTGTATTTAAATTTCTGCCGTGTTTTGTGGTGCAAAACAGCCAAATGGCTCATCACTCATAACAATCTCGTCACAGCGTGTTGTTAGGACACGCGATGTAACCTGCTCACGTTCCTAATATTTATGTCATTTGCTAATTAACGTCATGTGGAACTGAATCTGTCTCATTTTGACATCTGATACTTTCCACTACACTGTAGCATTTCGCTCATGGACGCATGCTTTCAGAGTCTTTCTGAATGAATGAATGAATGAATGAATGAATGAATGAATGAATGAATGAATGAATGAATGAATGAATGAAATATGCTGTTTTCCAACAAGGCAACCCGGGGTGCTGAATTATAATTGGCTAAACTGGCATGTGCATGTGAAAATTACCTAAACAAAGACATCGTTCCGGCACGGAAAAAAACATTTTTAAAGCAGAATATCTGACTTCAGCATTGTTTGTCAGTTAAACAAGTATGTTCACTTGGGATGCTTCTTAAATATCTGCACACATATTATTGCATTTTTATGCTTTAGAAGAGTCAAAAACTTACATACAGCACCTTTAAATTCAACAAACGGACCATCAAAATAAAGTGTGACCATAATTGTCATGGATGCTCATCATTAATGCAAAATAATCAACTCTCAATTAGCATGAAATGAATCTACAATGAGAAAAATTAGATGACAAAAAGTAATGACAACAAATGTTTTTTTTTTTTATATTGTTGATGTTGATATTTTTATTTTAATCAGTTAATCAGGTGACTAATTATCTAGTTATTCAAAGATGAACTTAATCATTTTAGTCAGTTTCACTGATGTAAGTTGATTGAATTCAAAGGTTTAGGTAGCAAGAATTAGTTTTTTACAGTGTAACACCCTGTAAGCACTACCAGAACGCATATTCTAATTTATTTGCAAAGATTAAAGGAAGTGAGGTAGTCCAATTATTCATTCATTCATTCATTTTCTAGTTGGCTTAGTCCCTTTATTAATCATGGGTTGCAACAGCGGAATGAACCGCCAACTTATCCAGCACATGTTTTACCCTTGCAGCTGAAACCCATCACTGGGAAACACCCATACACTCTCATTCACACACATACTGTACCGCAGGTCTTTGGACTTGAACGTGAACACGAACTCCACACACAAATGCCATCTGACCCAGCCAAGGCACGAACCAGCAACGTTTGTGAGGCGACAGCACTACCTACTGCGCCACCGCGTCGCCGTAGTCCAATTAGTAAATAATAAATAAGTAAATAATTTTCAATCGATATATAGATACACAAAAAGCACATAAAAAGAGCTTCATGTCATTGTCATTTTGTTCCAAACCTATACAGAATTACTTTCCTCTAACCAATTGGATGTTTTAAAGTTGTTTAATAGATGTTTTGTCTAAAACAAGGCTAAATTTGGCCATTGAAAATCTAATCGATGTGTAACATTAGTTCAAATATAAACTAGTCATTAAATACACCGGTAAGACAGACCGAATTAAACACACACACACCAACTGCTTGTTTGGATAAAAAAAGGATATTTTAAAAATGGTTTTGTTTACCAATGACTTCCATGTGTACTTTTTGTGAATACAATAAAGTCAATAATCTTTGATTACCAACATTCTTGAAAATATGTTCTCGTGCTCTTCAGAAAAAAAAAAAACAGTTTGCTTCAACAGTCTGGGTGGTGCGCTTCTTTGGGGTTTCTCCACACCATAACTCTCATGGATGTGTGATAGTCAGCGAAGGTGGACTCATCAGAGAACAATACATGTTTCACATCGTCCACAGCCCAAGATTTTCACTGCTGGCACCATTGAAACCAATTTTCCATTGGTCAAAGGTTTGGCTATAGCAGCCCTGGCCATGTATATTGACCTTGTGGAGCTCTTGATGAACGTTTTGGTGGAAGCAGGAGAGTTGAGCTGCATAAATAATTCTGCATTGAGTTGGGCAGCTGTGGTTTTGTTTCTTGAACACAATCAGTGTTAGCACCCGGACATCTCTTTCAGACAGCTTCCTCCTGCGTCCAAAGTTACTCCTGTTAGATGTGGTTTGTCTTTTTTCTCATATTATACATTCAAAATCACATAATTTCTTATTCTTATTTTGATTCTCACCCAGAGCCCAATGCCAAATGGCCATTATAAAAAGAAGGCCCTGATTTCTGTGGTTTGGACAAAGTGGACCAAATTGAGACATCCATTCATAACATTTACTGTATAGAAATGTACTGTATAAAACATTTATTTAATTTATTTATTTATTAATTTTCCTTCGGCATAGTTCCTTATTTATCAGGGGTCACCACAGCGGAATGAACCTCCAACTATTCCAGCATATGTTTTAGGCAGCAGATGACTTTCCAGCCGCAACCCATTACAGGGAAACACCTATACGCTCTCGCACTCATACACTACAGCCAATTTAGTTTATTCAGTTCACTTATTCTGCATATCTTAGGACTGTGGGGGAAACCGGAGCACCCGGAGAAAACCCACGCGAACACAGGGAGACATGAAAACTCCATACAGATATGCCAACTGGCCCAGCCTGGTCTCTTGCTGGCCCAGCGACCTTCTTGCGGTTATGTGACAGTGCTGGTACCATTGTCATCAAATTTGTCCAACAGAGTCTCAGAAAATTTGTTATTTGTTTGAAGATTCATTGTCCTTTCCGAGAACCTGCTCTGCTCTGATTGGTCAGATGGCCCAGTCTGTTGTGATCTGTGTTGGGATTCTTGGAAATGGACTACAAAAACAATTCATTCACCTCAATCAACTACAAGCATCTTTTCACTCAACGAGAAGTGCAAATCGACAAACAAGCAAATAAGCAAATCATTTCCAGGCTTTTGATGGCAGTATCCAAGCTTATTCAGGTAAAAGCCAATCAATGCAATGGACCTAAATATTCAGTCACCAGCGTGAGTGTCTGCCAACAGCAGCGGGCATCATCAGGTCTGATGGCATGATGGAGGCAGAGAGACTCTCTCCAGGGGGCCGAGGGGGCAGCTGCCAGGATTTCTGCCGCCCCATTACTCCCACATAATTAGATCAGCCCGAACAATCCCAACTGCCTCCACTGAGCTGGTGGAGCCATCTGTGACAACATCTTACCTGCTCTCATTCCCAAATAAATCCCTCGTCTTTAGCCACACTAACACTTCCCACAGGAGCAGTTCAGCACTGTCGGCTCTCTGATGAAGTCGTGCAGCAAAGAAAGAGTCATTAAGACTAAAAGAATTATATACGGTAAGGGCTTTTGATGACAGGCTTTTGAGTTATTAGAAATTAATGCATACATGAAGGTGAGTAAATGAACAGCAATTTTTCTTTTTTGGGTGAACTCTTTAAGAATCTCATACCGAGTCAAATTCCAACATACCATTATAAAAAGAAGGTCCTATGATTTCTGTGGTTTGGATGGACAAAATCAAAAAACCAATCAGGAAATTTACTGTAAAGAAATTGTCATCAAATTTGTCCAGTTTTTGAGAAATAAATCAAAAAAGTTGTGATGTGCACTTACTTATATCGTAATATAGACTAGTATATGAATATTAAGATAATTATAACTGCAATAAAGAAAGAATCAAGTAATAGTTACACATTTTTCTTTCATTTTGTCGGCAAACCTCTGTTGTGCATCAGTTTATTTGCCCAAAAATGTTTGGGTTTTTTTGTCAAAAAAAAAAAAATATTGATTCAAAAAGTAAAAAAAAAATGATGAAGAAAAACATATAAATGTAAAGAAATTAATATGAATTTAATTTATTAGACATGTTTTTTCTTCTGCCCTCTTATTGAATTTACTTATTTAGCCTATGCAGCGAGCTAAACATAAATGGCTTCAGTAAGCACTTATGAGACAGTGTAGTATTCTTCGAAGCTTTACTGATGTACCACTTGTAATATTTCTTCCTTATTTTCTTGTAAAACTGTAACAGAAACAATAAAAACATGAATATACATCAAGTGTCCTTGTACATACATGAATACGACTATATTCCTTCCTACTTTTGCATTTCAACTCAAAGTGATAACATTAACTAATAGTAAACATGATGTGCTGTTAAACTACATGCTAACATGTAGCATGCTATAAGTTAGCACATGGGAAGACAGGTAGCTCCAATTACTTCACTAACAAATCTACTGCACAGTAACACAAAAGGTTAAAATATTGCTAAACAAACTCTAATATATCCATAGGCAAATTAATTCACGTTGAACTAACAGATCATGCCTTATCAAGGGCAGAATACTAAACAGTAAGAAGAGACGCAGCAGGTCTTTCCACTGCAAGTGTTTGTACAAAATGGCTACTCTGTTGGCCTATTCACAGTTACTTGCTACTTTTCACAATGTAACCCCAAGATGGCAGTGTTCATCAAAAGAACAATTACAGAGTCATTCATTCATTCATTTTCAGCTTAGTCCCTTTATTAATCCGGGGTCGCCACAGTGGAATGAACCGCTAACTTATCCAGCACATTTTTATGCAGCGGATGCCCTTCCAGCTGCAACCCATCTCTGGGAAACATCCACACACTCATAGACTACGGACAATTTAGCACCACATGTCTTTGGACTGTGGGGGAAACCGAAACACCCGGAGGAAACCCACACAAACGCAGGGACCCTGCTGAAAAATCCAGCTTAAACCAGCCTAAGCTGGTTGGCTGGTTTTAGCTGGTCGACCAGCCTGGTTTTAGAGGGGTTTTGGCCATTTCCAGGCTGGTTTCCAGCCATTTCCAGCCTGGTCTTAGCTGGTCAGGCTGGGAGTTGACCAGCCAAAACCAGCTTGACCAGCCAAAACCAGCTATGTCCAGCTTAAACCAGGCTGGTCAAGCTGGTTTTAGCTGGTTTAAGCTGGTCATTTTCCAGCCTGACCAGCTAAGACCAGGCTGGAAATGGCTGGAAACCAGCCTGGAAATGGCCAAAACCCCTCTAAAACCAGGCTGGTCAACCAGCTAAAACCAGCCAACTAGCTTAGGCTGGTTTAAGCTGTTTTTTCAGCAGGGGAGAACATGCAAACTCCACACAGAAATGCCAACTGACCCAGCCGAGGCCCTAAACAGCAACCTTCTTGCTCTGAGGCGACAGCACTACCTACTGCGCCACTGCGTCGCCTATTACAGAGTCACTGCCTTCTAATTCAATGACATTGTTTATGGAACAAATTACTTAGAACTTTTAATTACCATACTCTTAATGCAGAAGACAACATTAATGTCGTAGTCACACTAGAGTTTGTGCGTGCGAAATTCAGTTATACAGCGCTGCAAAAAGGGGCAGGATTAAACAAGGTGATTAGACATTTTAAAAAGCGAGCAATTGGTCAATGCTTTAAATTTCTGTCCAGAAAGGTCATGTTTTGATCCTCGATTGGTCTCACGCAATCATGTGATGCAATTTAGCAGGTCTGAGTTCACCAAGTTTGAACTTTCCAACACAGCAAACTGCGAAACTTGCCACACGATCTTATGTTTCTGGTCTGACACATTCACGTGCATATGAATGGAAGTCTATGGAGAGAAAAGTGCAGTGATTAGCCCAGTCATTAGCACTGTTTCCTGTTACCACAGCAAGAATGTTACCAGTTCAAGTCCTTACTAGGCCAGTCGACACTTCTGTGCAGAGTTAACACGTTTTCCCCATGCTCACATGGGTTTCCCTCGGGTTACCCAATTAGTAAACTGACCAAATCAAATTGGCACCATAGATGAGCTCTTAAAAAGCAGCATACCTCTCTATAGCAGGGGTGTCCAAACTCGGCCCTGGAGGGCCGATGTCCTGCATATTTTAGTTCCAACCCCAATTAAACACACCTGAACCAGCTAATCAAGCTCTTTCTCGGTGTACTAGAAACTTCCAGGCAGGTGTGTTAAAGGAAGTTGGAGCTAAACTGTATAGGACACCTGCCCTCCAGGACCGAGTTTGGACACCCCTGCTTTATAGCATTACCTATAACAGGGGTGCTCAATCCTGTTCCTGGAGATCTACCTTCCTGCAGATTTCTGTTGCAACCCATATCAAAACACACCTGCCTGTAATTATCAAGTGCTGTTCAGGTCCTAATTAATTGGTTCAGATGTGTTTGATCAGGGTTGGAGCTGAACTATGCAGGAAGGTAGATCTCCAGGAACAGGATTGAGCACCCCTGACCTATAATATGTCATTAGTCATTAATAAGTCAGGGGAGTTCTCAAGACCTACCTGAGCTCAAACTCCCCTCTTGCCCTGCAAACAGGAGGGAGCCCAGGGCTCGAGGATCTTATAAGCTCAGGGCTCTCTCCCGAGACAGCATGCCAAACAAGCTTTATAATCAATCATCAGCTAAGTGTGACCTCTTGAATTAAAATTGAGTACAGACATTAAATTACTAAATTTGGGGATTTTGTGACATAAAATGGATTGCATAGGATCCTAAGATCTTTTTTCTTTTTACATTTTACTTGAAATGTGTCATGCATCTTAATTTTAGAATATTTTGAAAACAAAAATTCTCCTTTTTGGTAGTTATTTAAAGGTTATTTTAATCTTAAATTCAAATTTGTAAAGCAATGGAGATCTTTTGCAAGAGACTATGTGTTGTCTTCACATCAGCTCATAAAACCTGCAAAGACTTACAATATTGACCAGCCAATTAAGCATTCAATCACTTTTATTGTATGAAAAAGAGCAGCTTGGACATTCTGCTATATATCTCATCTTACAGAAGGTCTCAGATGTTGTTTGAAATGACATAAGAGAGAATAAATGATGACAAAATTGTATCCTATATTAAATCGTGTATGGGATTATCCTCATATTGACTGCTGTTACAGTCATTTTTGGATGGCCTTTAGGTTTCTGAGCCCTTCTATGTGGAACACCTCTACAGATGGCATTGCCACTTAGAGGGCCGTGGGTAGGGATTTCAGAAGAGAGAAAACCGAGGCTATTTGGATCGCAGCTTATGCTGTGAGTCATATGAACAGTGCTTGCGAATGCACGTTTTAATCAAATATGAGCGCCTCAATAGCCAAACTTTAATGAAGCCCACTGTAAACACTGGCACTGCAGGAGTACTCATTGTTAGGCTTGCGCTGCGAAAGGATGCTAATAAGAAAAGAGATCAAAGGGAGGATGTTATATGCGAGTTCCCACAAGACTTCATGGCCCATATTGCTGTTCAGCTCCAGGCTTCCACCTGCTTCTCTCCTTCTCTTTAAAAACCACACCGCATACTATAAAACCCCCTGCCATGAGTACGATTCAATTCCTCTGTGACCAAAGACACATGAAAGCAGTGTCGCACAGAAAGAGCTGTGTTTGACAAATCCGAGGTGCCGCTTATGATATTATCAGCTTTTGCTAATATAACTTAACTGGTATCTTCAAATCGCATAATCTTTTTGATTCAAAGAGATTTGAATAGCTTGAGATCTTCTATTTTTAAATGAATAGTTCATTTAAAAATGTATTTTTTTTTTCTGTCATAATTTTCTCGCCCTCATGTCATTCTGAAGTTATAATCAGAACACAACACAATAAGAGTTTTCAAAAGATTTTCATGCAGTTTTGGATATAACAAAATGCTAAATAATAATATTATTAATAATAATAATAACATTTGAGAAAGATCTTTCATTCATTTTCCTTTGGCTTAGTCCCTTTCTTCATCAGGAGTAGCCACAGCAGAATAAACCGCCAACTTATCCAGCATACGTTTTACGCAGCAGATGCCCTTCCCGCCACAACCCAGTACTGGGAAACATTCATACACACTCATTCACACACATACACTGCGGCCAATTTAGTTTATTTAATTCACCTATAGCACATGTCTTTGGACTGTGAGGAAAACAGGAGCACCATGAGGAAACCACACGACATGTTCTCCCCACACGGACATAGGGGGAACATGCAAACTCCACACAGAAATGCCAACTGGCCCAGCTGTGAGGCCACAGTGCTAACCACTGAACTACTGTGCTCCGCCAAGAAAGGCCATTTGTATTCTGAAACAGTCTAGTCAACCTCCATCCATAAAGCACAAACAGGTCAGGATTTATCTTTCAGTTTTGCTTCACATAGTTTAATGCAATGCGAGCTGTTTTAAATAAAAGTGACTGTCAAAAATGTAAATAGGGTAGCCAGATGCACCCATAAATCAGAACAGTGTTTCTACTATACATGATAAATTAGCTTAATATTGGTTTAAGCAAAAGTAACAAAGAAAAACACAAAGCTTTTTAAACTCTAAAAACACACTCTAATATGATGGCCAAATTCAAGAGTTCGCCCTTAGCTGATGATTGATTATAAAGCGTGTTTGGCATGCTGTACCGGAAGAGAGCCCTGAGCTCGTGAGAGGCTCCCTCCCGTTGCAGAGCGAGAGGAGAGTCTGAGCTCAGGTAGGTCTCAAGAACTCCCCTGCTTGATAATGGTAAGTGTAGATTATAAATAGCTATGGAGAGTGTATATTGAATTCAAAGCTTGTTTATGATGACGATTTAGTTTTGTCAATTTACTTATGTTACATGTTTTTGGTCTGTGGGAGGAAACCGGAGAGCCCAGGGAAAACCCACGCAAACACAGGGAGAACATGCAAACTCCACACAGAAATGTTGACTTGGCTAGGTAAGATCTGAGCCAGTGACATTCTTGCTGTGGGGCAATGATGCTAACCATTGGGCCTCCGTGCTGCCCTGACAAGGAAAGAGGAGGAGTAGGGGTGGAAGGGGGGATTCTTCAAGACGAAGATGGCTAAAGCCGCGGTCACACTGCACTTTACTCCCCATAGACTTCCATTCATACGCACGCAAATGCATCAGACCGGAAACACAGGGTCATGCATCAAGTTTCGCAGGTTGCTGCAGTGCAAAGTTCAAGCTTGGTAAACTCTGACCAGCGAATTTGCATCACTTGACTGCGTAAGACCAATACAGGATGAAAACATGACCTCTCTGGACAGAAATTTAAAACATGGAGCAATTGCTTGCTTTTTTTAATGTCTAATCTTCTTGTTTATTCCTGCCCCTTTTCGCAGCGCCGTACGACAGAATTTCACAAGCTCAAACTCTAGTGTGACTTCAGCTTTAGGTAAGATACACTGGTTATTTATAGTGATTTAGGAATCGTCTGATTGGTGAATCTTGCATTAGGTAATGAGGACCAGCTGCAATCAATCATAAGCGCCAGCTCCTCTCGAAATTAGTTTATTTATAAACTTCACTTTGTGAAGAGTAAATTTGAAATGACTGAACTGTATCAAATGGAATGCTTTCATGTTAACATGAACACAACGTAAGGAAAACAAATACAAATGTTTTCAAATAGAGGTGTATTTCAGAGAGCACATTACAAGACACGTTGCTTTAAATCGAGTTTTTGTCATGTTATGTTTATATATATATATATATATATATATATATATATATATATATATATATATATATATATATATATATATATATATATAATGACAGTACATAATATTTGACTAGATATTTTTCAAGACACTTCTTTACAGCTTAAAATGACATTTAAAGGCTTAACTAGGTTAATTAGGTTAACAGGGGAGGTTAGGGTAAAAAATAGCTTAAAGGGGCTAATAATTTGGACCTTTAAATGGCTTTAAAAAAAAAAACAGCTTTTATTGTAGCCGAAATTAAACAAATAAGACTTTCTCCAGAAGAAAAAATATTATCAGACATACTGTGAAAATGTCCTTGCTCTGTTAAACATCATTTGGTAAATATTTAAAAAAGAATTAAAAAATAAAAAGGATGGGTAATAATTCTGACTTATAATAATAATTACACCAACTGTGTGTGTGTGTGTGTGTGTATATTCTCATTAATTTTTAAACATCTATAGTTATGCGGTGGCACAGAGTTGGACCTCTTTTTTGACTTCACACAGAAACAGCAACACGTGCGGCATGACATCACTTTTGTTGCAGAGACACTATTGGTTAAATGCTAGCAAAGTAGAAGCAACTTGAAGCCAAATTGTTGAAGTTGATGACAACAACATTGCCATAGCAAACTGTGAGATATATAAACTTGGGATTGCAAGAGATGGAAAGGAAAAGGCTACATTTAACACTACAAACCTGATAAGGCACCTCAAAAACAAACACCCGACACAATACAGCAAGTTTACCCAGGCAGAGAAAAAAATGCCTCGTGACAACGCAAAGGCACAGGACATCACAGCCAAGATAGCACAAATGATTGCAATGAGTGACCTGCCATTCGCCTTTGTAAAGAACCCTGGATTTCTTATGCTTATGGAGCACGTAGAACCTCGATAATTTTTTTTTTAAATGTATTATAGTATCGGATCAGGTTTCGGTATTGGTAGATATTCAAAATCAAATGACTCGGACTCGAGGGCAAACAAACCTGATCGGGACATCTCTAATTTAAACACAATGTGGGACTAGAAATACAAACGTTTTCAAATCGATTTCAGAAAGTGCGTTATAAGAAAGATTGCTTTAAGTTTTTGTCATGTTTCTAGTCCAAATTTATATAAAAGTCTTAAATAAAAAAAAATATATACATTTTATAAAATATATAAAAATATAAAAATAAAAATCTAAATTAAGTGAGTTTTTCCTTAAAATAAGAAAAATAGTGCCATGGGGTAAGTCAAATAATCTTATTTCAAACCAAAAACAAAATTATCTTACTTTATTTGTTTTACTTAAATGTAATTTTTAATGTGTATTGTGTATATTTCATGGTTTTCTAAATGGTTTAATAACAACTGTGGTTTTGTACACTTTTCAAATATTATTGCAGAAAACATGGTAGGGCCAGATGTTATGGGGTATTATGAAAACATGAATGCCCACATCAGCTTAAAGTAAATGCATTCAGAAATGATTTAATGTAAACTGGCAAGTTAAAATGCAATGGTTTCCAGTTTATCCCATTAGCTGTCCAATTGACCACAATATAAATTAATAATAAAACATCTAACGCAGTTAAAAAAAGTACTAAATTACTTAATATATTTTAATAATTAATAATAATTTAATTAATTGATAATTATTTAAAGGTTACATTTTAAAGACCTTTTTCAAGTAGATGGCAGAATTATTCCACTAAATTACGGAACATTATTTACATTATCACCACAAATGAAACTTCAATTTACATATTTTTTATGTTAACCTTACAACTTTTAATCCTAATTTGTAAAAGTAATTTATAGTATAATAATAATAAAGTGAGTGCTATAATTATTTTTTAACAGAATTACTTTGAATTTATGTATATAGTGTATAAAAACATTTATATTTATTTATTTATTTTTAATAAAAAAAAATACATTTAAATAAATGTAAAAACAGTCATTATAGTGTAAAAAATAATATAGTGCTATATTACAATTCAAAATTATGCACATTACAAGAAAGTATATTTCTACCAGCAATAGGAGACCATCTGGCTAACAATGGACTACTCATTTAACATACTAGGATTTAGGACAAACTTATTCTTTATTAAATAATATTTAGGATGGAGGGTGGCACAGTGGGTAGCACAATCACCCCACAGCAAGAAGGTTGCTGGTTCAATCCTTGATGGAGTTTGCATGTTCTCCCCGTGTTCGTGTGGGTTTCCTTCAGGTGCTTCAGTTTCCCCCTACAAATTCAAAGTCATCCACTATAGATGAATTGAATAAGCTAAATTGGTCGTAGTGAATGTAAGAGTGTACTATAAGAAGGACATGCAGTGCGTAATACATATGCTGGATAAGTTTGCAGTTCATTCCACTGTGGCAACCCCTGATTAATAAAGGGACTAAACCGAAAAGAAAATGAATGAATTCATGATTTAGGATGGAAAGGATACTGACAAATTAGCTTATATTTACCTATATGTCGATTTGAAAGTAGCAATGGGGATTTGGCAGTACTGCAACAAGTTATTTTGAAGCAGAGTAACACATAGGATCCTTACATCTTGAATCTGACATTACAAATATGCCATATTTTCAGTCACCAGTTTGACTTTTAGTGTTTAGTATTACAGTGTTTCTTCCACACACTTTAAATGTTGTATTTGTGCATTTCATTTTTAAGCTTGACAATAAACAGTCAAAATAAAGAAAGAGCTGTGACCTGTGATGATTCATGATTCAGAACAAAAAGACTTATTTGTCTTTCAGTTTTTTTTGACATGAGATAAGTAAATAATGCCAGAAATATTATTTTTGAGTGAACTATTCACCCAAAACTCTTTATTCTTTTTGTAGATTTAAAAGTCTTCCTTCAAAGGCAACATCAGAGGTTTGTTTTCTTCTCTGACAGTGTGATGATCTGAAACACATGAGTCAAAGTATAGTGACCTTTTTTTTCCTTTAGGAAACAACTGACAGACAGTCTTATTTACAAGCCAACAACTTGAGCTTGAGTTTAATGTTCAGCACTCTTCTTCAGTCAGCAAAACACATTCAAAAATAAATTCACATCAAGCACAACTCATACAAGTCAAGTCCTATAATTAGCAACATCAAGGGCGAATTGTTCCAACAAGAACAAGGCGACGATAACAACAATGAACCACTTTTCTCATTTGAGAGCTATAAAACTGATTGTACTGAAGCATTTTTATTATTATTCGGATTGTGTTATTTTAGAAATGAGCCTATTTTCATATGAACAAAAGGTCTGTAAAGAGCAGAACTCTACAGACAGCAACTTTGCAAGTATCTGAGCAGAAGCATCTGAGAAGCTTCCAGAAGGAAAAAAAAAGATGATGGGGTTTATTAATAGGACTTGGGCTGTGCTGTAGGACTGTCAGAAGGACTGAGCTGATCATCAACATATCATCTTTCTAAAGCTCCCTGTGGAACAGAGCCGAAAGCTTCTGAACTCCCAGAGTAAAGTTTTACTGCAGGAAATGAACTGTTTTCCTCGGAGTTGTGTTTCCATTTGGGGAACCAATTACCTTGAGGACCGAGTACACAAAGAAAATGAAAGTTTTTATGAGCAAAACTCTTCTCTGATGCATAAAAAATATAAAAGCCAAGAATTGTCCGAATAAATGCAAACTGCGTAAACCAAAGGGGGCCGCAGCTGCTGCTGCCCCATAAACATTTAAATTGAAAAGACCTCTAGACTTTCCCCAAGTCTCAGAGTTTATCAAAAAATTTTACTGAGGGGATTGCTGGTCTACTTCAGCGTTTATTTAGATTCAGTTCGGTGCAAACAAAGATTTGCTTGAGGATATAGTATGGCTGAATTGTCCGTGCTCTTCAGTTTTTTAGTTTCTGTAAACTTTCAGCTTCAGTGTGTTTCTTTAACTAGCTTAAAACCTGTGTGCTGTTTAGATTTGCATTTGGTAATAAGAAATCCTACATTAGGGAATGTGGACTTATTAACAGTCAAGAGAAATGGTGCATGTCATTGCTGACATTATGATTGAGCTTGAGAACAGACAGTGTCTGGACACATGGAATATCATTATTTTTTTACAGCAGGAGAGCATACCATTATATGACATTTAATGGACAGATTTTATTCAGAGCTGCTTAGGCCACGAGAGGCCATCCTGCAGCAAATTGACATATTGTGGCTCACTCAAGGGCATCTTCTTGCTAATTATCCTGTTTATTGATATCACTATAAAGTCCAAACCTCCTGGAACTCGTTTTGGACAACAGCATAACTTTTTAATGACTTACAACAAAACAGAGAGAGCTTTTTTTTTTGATAACCAAGCATGATTGCATGTACCGTTTTATGTGCTTTAAAGATGCAGTATGTAAGTTTGGCACCCAGTGGTTGAACTAGGTATTGCAGTCCTGAATCATAATAAAGGTACGCCGGGTTGCCAGTTTGAGTGATTTTAAACTGTGTTCTAAATAAAAGCAACGACACGCGATTGAGGGAATATTCTCCATATTAAAAGGAGTTTTGGTTCTAACCAACACCTCGAATTGATTTATTAGAAGCGGCTTCTATTTCTCACAGCTGAACAACAGAAACCTATGACAGATCACCTCAGGTAAGCCTCGTGTGCTTTATTCAGTGCTAAATGCTAACAATGCGAGTTTGAATGCATTTTACATGACGTGTATTACCATATACTGAAAGCAGAAAGTTCACCTCAGATCTGGAAAATACAATAAACCGTTTGAAATTCAACTTTAGAACTAAACACATATGAGTGATTCAGCATGTACATTTAATGATGTTAAAGAGGGTTAACATGTATTAAATAGATTCTAAACCTTACCGTTTTGTGAGTGAATGCATATTCTGTGCTTCTGAAAGGCTGTATTTAAATTTCTGCCGTGTTTTGTGGTGCAAACAGCCAAATGGCTCATCACTCATAACAATCTCGTCACAGCGTGTTGTTAGGACACGCGATGTAACCTGCTCACGTTCCTAATATTTATGTCATTTGCTAATTAACGTCATGTGGAACTGAATCTGTCTCATTTTGACATCTGATACTTTCCACTACACTGTAGCATTTCGCTCATGGACGCATGCTTTCAGAGTCTTTCTGAATGAATGAATGAATGAATGAATGAAATATGCTGTTTTCCAACAAGGCAACTCGGGGTGCTGAATTATAATTGGCTAAACTGGCATGTGCATGTGAAAATTACCTAAACAAAGACAGCGTTCCGGCACGGAAAATAACATTTTCAAAGCAGAATATCTGACTTCAGCATTGTTTGTCAGTTAAACAAGTATGTTCACTTGGGATGTTTCTTAAATATCTGCACACATATTATTGTATTTTTATGCTTTAGAAGAGTCAAAAACTTACATACAGCACCTTTAAGGTTTATAATATTGATATATTTATCCTCGTTTTATCTGACTCCAATTATAATACATTGATAAGATTATTTTAATTTTCTTTTAATATTACTTTAGATTATGATTGAATATTTTCTTCGATTAGTTATTGTATGTTATTCTCGTTCATTTAGGTTCCTATAACATCCTGAGTCTTGTACCGTCCGAGTATACAATCTCTTAAGGCACAAACATGTTAGTCTTGGTCATTAAACAGAGGTGATTAACCACTATTCTAAAAAGGCAGAACTCTACTTACTCAGTTTAGAATATTTGTTGTGCGGTCCCCATAGATCTGCTATCTACTAAACCAAAACAAAGCTATTTAATCATACCATGATCATTACTATAGAATTAAGCAGACCAATTTACTTAAACTATTAGTAACTTTGAATAATCACCATATGATTTAAATAGTATTATAAGTTTGTAGATGAAGGCCTACCCACATTTAGATTGGTCTCAACAATCCTTTGTTGTTCTAAATAGAAAACCCATTATTGGCCTTTTACACTCAAAGTATACTTGAATTAATGCCAATGTATTAGTCGGAGCTCTAAGAACATCGTATAGCATGCCACGCTGCTCCGTCTATAGTGTTTCAGTCAGTTACTAACCTATACAGAGGTTTGTGGTGCTATGGACTAAATCTACTAGAACGTAATCTACTAGAGATAATAAAATGAGACCTGTTTGAATAATTCAAAACATAACAATTTATTAGTCAGGTAAATGTGGATTATGCCAATTCATTTAGTCAATTCATGAACAATCAATACAAGGCATCAAATTCTCAAAGATAAATCTAAGATCAAAAGATGCATACCTGACATCAAAATATACATGGTATGGAGCATGAAGCTCCACGCTACGGGCTAATCTGGGTACAGAATCGCCCCGAACATTTAGAAACTTCCCCTTAAGTAGTCAAACCAAGAAAACTCCTCAAAGAAAGGGGTGTTTTGAATAACAAAAGGCATTTGCATTTAGTGACATGTTAAATCTGAGGAGTTTCTGCCTATAAGAAACAAATGGTCATTTGAATAAAGGCCCCCTAGGTAAAGGCACACCCTTCGCAGTGGTTCAAAAGACACCTGAAGTTATATATCTATTGTTTTGATTATGTCTATTTCTGAGGGAATGAGACCATTGTACCAGTCGCACTGAGACATTTCAAATGATATCAGACATGATAAATAAAGTCACTTGCATTGATTAAGAACATTCATACTTTGAAATGGCCATTCTGTGTGAGTATGTATGAAGAGAGGATGAGTGCTTCAAATGTAAATGAAGGAAAGGAATGAACTGACCTTCCTGCATTCCCACCTGGTGGGATGTGGAGCCGATTGTCTCTGTGTTTTCAGCTCATGTTTGAATTGTCAAAGACATCAAAATGTTTGTGGTATCTCAAATCTTACAGACCAATGGGTGTTCGTACCAAAAAAAAATGAGTAGATAGGTGGATGAATGGGTTGAAAATGGAAGGTGGATGGATGGATGGATGGATGAAAGGTAGGAATTGTGGATTGAAAGTTGGTTTGAACAAAATGATAAGTAGTTGTATGGGTGTATAAATGGGTTTATGGAGAGTTGGGTAAATTCAGATGGATGGGTGGGTGGGTAATTGATGGATAAATTAATAGATGTACCAATAGGTGTTTGTACCAAAGAATGAGTAGACAGGTGGATGAATGGGTTGAAAATGGAAAGGTGGATGGATGTATGGTAATTGAATGAACAGATGAGTGGATGTGTGGGTCGGTCCATGCATAATCAATGGATGGATGTATATGTGAATGAATAGATACACAGATGAATGAATTTGTCTCAACTTCCTTAAGGGTATGTTGTGATTCACTGAAATTCACACATCCACATTACTGAAATAAAGCAAATCATATTAATTATGTTTTTTTTTTTTAGTTGTTTAAATTGAATTTACATTTGAATGCCGTATCAATATGCCTAGGTTTATGCGCTCGACAAACATCCCATGGAGCGCCATGTATGCAGAGGTTTGATTTACCCCAACAACTACAGCCTGTGCCAGCTTGATTACAATTTATCACAGTTATTATTAATTTGCTAAAGGGGGGCAGCACAGGGCTTTTTGGTTCTTCCTGACTAGGAAGTCTAGGCATATTCAGTCATTAGACCTACAGACCTGATATGATCTCCTCTGCTCTGTTCACGCTTATGAACTTTTTAATCAGTGCATGCTTATTAAATGGAATTTCACCTCAGATGCTCGTATTTCACATGGACACCTGCAAGCTGTCAAGTACAAAAGGTGTCATTGAAGCGGTACCAATTCTAGGGGTACAACTATGGATACTAATATGTACCATTAAGGGCTTACTCACACTATGCTATCCGAACCGTGCCCATGCCCGTTTCCCGAATCGTTTAAGAAGTGTGAGTACTCTGAATCAGGCTCAGGCACGGTACACTTGGGCGGCCCTGGCCCGGTTGGAAGAGGTGGGCCAGAGCACAGTTCACTTGGGCTTAGGCGCAGTACGCTTACAGTGTGAGTGCAAGCGTGCCTAAGCCCGAAACTGAAAGCGAGACGTGACTTTTTAAGGGACTGTTTCATATGGATGAATTAATCATTCGTACTGTTCAATGAACGCAAACTGTCGTAGATTATTAAAGACGCAAACCCCTCACTGCGCGACAGCTGCAGCTTCAGCAAACTTCGTAATTCCTGCAGCACGAGGACTTTATGATTGTTTATGAGCGTCAAAAGTGGCTGATCTGTTCGGCGAAATATTTGACTGCGTGTCACCGCATATCAAACGACTTAAACGACATAACTAAAGAAATCTCCACTGTGCTGAGCGAGAGCGCTTACTGAGGAGCGCATCATCGATGACGTAAGTGCGCCCAGGCCCGAATGTAATGTGAGTGCGGGCCGTCGGGGGAGATGGGAGGGGGGACAAGCATGCTTTGGCCCGGTTCAAGGCAACTGTACATAGAGTGAGTACGGCCTAAGATAGAAAAGCACCATCTTGGAATAAATACAGAAAAAGTACCACCCCTGGACCTTTTTCTCCAAAGATTTAAATTTTTTTCTCCATCCAACTCACAGATAAATGGTTATTTCCCTCCCTTTCCCCAAGCTGTATGTATAAACTTATCAATCAGATTAAAGTTTCTGAATCCTCACATGCAGGCCTGACATGCTGTGTAACCTGAAACAGACATTAACCGTCAGCACTAGATGGGAAACCACTAAACCCCGACAACTGAGATTCAAAGGAAGGCCTGCAAAGTCGATTCGGCTCATTTTCTAATGACGCTTCTCATTGCCTGTGCCTAAAAATAAGATGTGATATTACAAATCATCACCCGTGCATTGTTCAGGCTAAACCCCCTGACTATTAGGCCTGCGTGTGCTGTGGTGTGAGAGCAAAATTGTACATTATTTGTTCTGCAGAATAAATCGCACCGCTTTCATTAACAGCTCCGCCACACGTTTCAAATAGGCACCGTTTTTATGACCATTATTACTGGGGGATCATCCCAGCACAAAGAATAAGCTGCCTGAAATTTGACACATACAAAACCAGAAAGCGGGTCTGCTGGTCAAGCGAAAACAGAAGAGAAATTCTTGTTTGGTGTACTAACTATGAAACATCTATTGTTGTTGTTGTTGGAAATACAGAGAAGTAACTATTCAAGACACAAAGAAAGCTGAAACTGTCAGGGATCTGTGATGATTACAGGAGAGGTCGTTTGTTCAGTAGGTAATACAGCCGGATATCAGTGATAATGGGTTTTCTCATCCCATTATTGAGGTTTTTTCTGGCTCATGAGGCTGTTAAAGGTCTGAACATAATGTGGAAATCATGTGAAAACAGCTTACCGTTCTTACCCATTGCCAGGATACACTGTTATACTCCCAAAGGGACACTAGACTTGCAGAGAAACCTACTATTCATGTAAATAGCACTGCCTGCAGTAATTACCCTGTCCCCTTGTGAAGGTCTAAGAGGAGTTAACAGGTCAGAACCGATACAAATGCTTATTTCTAAATATTATTCATGGCAATAATGAAGGGAACCATTTGAATGTATTATTGGGTATATGTGTAACTGTTGTACTTGTCAACAAAGTTCTGCTTGCGTGAAAAAAATTGAAATGCTGCTACTGTTTGTTCATCTGTGGGAAATGTTGAAAGGTGCCATAGAATGTACTGAAACATTATAGTTAATTGTTCTCTCATATCTAAATAGTAGGTGTGGGGCTTAGAAAACTGCAAACATTATACAAAAACGTTTAACAGGTTAATTTTAAGCCCTATGAATTGGCCATGATATGATATGATTGGCCTTGATTTTGACCATATTTGGAAGGGTAATGAATATAAACACACACAAACAGCGTGATGTACTCGGAAATACACACACATTGTGCTCCTGCACATTCTGAAATCCATTTCAGTTTCTTATTTAAAATGTGGAAACATTCACTGATGTTGATGAAAAACTGCATTAGATGTAGAGAGATTTCACCTAGTAAGCAGGAGGTGTAAATTTCTGAACAGATGATGTGTCATTTTGTTCTTATTTTGTTTGAATATTGGTGGTTGTTGTTTATTTTGTTTAATTATTTAGTATACCACCCTTCAGATACTAATACTAGAAGTAATACTAAGAAATTTGCACCTAAAAAAACTTACAAGTTCTTAAAGACTTGTGTTCCCTTCTTGAGCAATATACAACAAGTCTTGTTGCCAATCCAAGTTTTAGGAACAACAAATAATAACTTGACTTCTAGTTGATCATTTGGTATCAGAACTGGCTTATATGAAAGGCAAAGGCCTCTAGATTACGCTTATTTTACCAATATAAAATATGATCATGCTTTGATCTTTAGTCATTTAATAGGACAGTAAGGTCTGACTGAGCTAAGACAAAAGTCTTGTCACTTAACAGAAATTATGTACAGTATAGAATATAAAGTCATGGTGAAAAAGTAATAATATTGTGAATGACTCCCATGAGCTTGGAGGACTGCATCCATACATCTATGCAATGACTCTACTAATAAAGTATCTCAATAACTTACTAATAAAGTCATCTGGACTGGCAAAGAAAGTGTTCTTGCAGGTCTCCCAGAGTTCATCAAGATTCTTTGGATTCATTTTCAATGCCTCCTCCTTCATCTTACCCCAGAAATGTTCAATAAAGTTCATGCCTGGTGACTGGGCTGGCCAATCATGGAGCACCTTGACCTTCTTTGCTTGCAGGAACTTTGATGTAAAGGTTGAAGTATGAGAAGGAGAGCTATACTGCTGAAGAATTTGCCCTCTCCTGTGGTTTGTAATGTAATGGGCAGCACAAATGTCTTGATACCTCAGGCTGTTGATGTTGCCATCCACTCTGCAGATCTCTCGCACACCCCCATACTGAATATAACCCCAAACCATGACTTTTCATTCACCAAACTTGACTGATTTCTGTGAGAATCTTGGGTTCATACAGGTTCCGATAGATCTGCAGTATTTGTCATGATTGGGATGCAGTTCAACAGATGATTCATTGGAAAAATCTACCTTCTGACACTTTTCCAACTGATCTACTAGAAGTCAAGTTATTATTTGTTGCTCTTACAATTGGGATTGACGACAAGACTTTTGTCAGGTAGTGTAGATTTTGTTGTTGTTTATTGATTGATTGATTGATATTTTGGAAATTCGATTTTGTTAAATAAAACATTCATATGTTTGCTGCTCAATAAAAAGAATCTGTAATGGCCATCATTAATAACAAATTTCCATATTTTGTAAATCATGTTTTTTATGTATTTGTGCTTTTAAATTGCATTAAGGGAACTGAATCTTTCGTCTAACAACTTTTGTTGTTGAAAAGTTTGAAAAAGCGACATATTGGCATTTTTAATAGTTTGAAGTGATATACTGAGTGGATCGGTGTAAATTTCAGTATAAAAAAGCTTGTTTGTTATTTTACAGAATTAATTCTTAATAAAATATTTCCTATACAATACATTGTTTAAACTACTAAAATGTCACTCTGTTAAACTGCAGAGGTGAATTTTGCAAATCATAACCATAAAAAAATACAAAGCACCACAAAATATGGAATCTGTTCATTAACAAATATTTTATATAGTGTGGATGCCAGTTTTTCAAGTAGATTAAGTTACTAAATGTAAGTGATCTATCAAACCATATTATACATTACTTTTTAACACATGCAATTTATAATGTCTAGTGAAATACTTGTTAAAAGTAACCTTCCCATTCCTGCTTTCAACAAATCTATAACACATTTTACAATCAGGCTTGTCGATGCCTTTTAAATTACCTTCTATCACGCTCTGCACTTTTTCCATCAAAGCTTAGCAAAGTCCTGTAGCCTACCATTGTGTAATCCCATTACAGCCTTGTACATTTCATTTCAATGCATGCTCTTTACTCAAAGCTGGCGTCCTTGCATTTCAGTATTTATGCAACATCTCTTTCCCTTGATTTTATCTCATAAAGCAATGAAAATAAACTTCAGAGGGGAGAGACTCAGCAGATATGCGGATTCCCTGACGGAGATGCAGGGAAGACCACAGAGAAACCCGAACGTCAGCATCACACACGCTCTCTCTCTAATTCAATCTGACATTGTACCCTTTAGGCCTGCTCACCTCCTCAGCTCTGCAGCGCTGAAGAAGCACTAAAACGCCCTGTACTGGTTCATTCAGCCTTTGGTGAAGCAAGCCGAGCTGAGCTGAACAGGCAGAGTGTGTTTGAGCAGCTGGCACTGTCATTCATCCTGACACCTCTTGTGCTCACAGTGAGCCACAGCCAAATGACAAAGCTCCAAACCTTTGTATATCATTGACTGTAGGAGAACGATCCAATTAGAGCTGTTTGTCAGGGGAGAAGCAATCATTAAAAGCTGTAGTGTGGCACATTACCCTCTAGTGCTGACTGCCTTCATACTCGAGCTGTTCTTTTGCATAGTCTTCATGAATATATGCAAGCACTCTCTGTTTTGAAGAGGTTTTTTTTTGCTGTTGGGTACCTTACTTTATCCTGCTCATCTTACATATAGAAAGAACATTACAACAGACAGAATGAGCTTTAAAAACAGACCAGAGGCAAGGTGAACTTGATGAGGAGGAATTATCAGTTGGCCCACTGGAGTAAATAGTCATAGTAAAAGAAAAAAGGTAAAAGAAAAAAGGTCTGCAATGTTCATATATTTTCCTGTGGCATTAAAGATTGACAGATTGTATGATCATATATATATTAATTATATTATATATAAATAAGAAAATATGTGGGATGTTTCTTGGAGAGAACTCTACTCAACTTGATGGAATCTTGTAAGCAAAAGGCTGTACTTCCCTCTGCTGGTGGTTTTAAGGTAATGTGTCTTCAATTACAAATCTTCGATTCTTCTTATTAGATGTCATCTATCGTGATGATTATTTTACTAATTTTTGCTAATTTTGCCAAAGGTTTTAAAAAAAAATTATGCTTAACATTTGCCATTTTATACTGCTTGAATAGCATTAAATAAGTAAAATAGTTCGTTTTTTTATTGTTTATATACCATTAAACACAGAATCAGTTCTCTTTTTTTTTTACTGTAGGTATACTATTAAAACACAGAAAAGTTCCACGTTTTTACGGTTGGTATACCCTTAAAAACACAGAAAATAATCAATTTAATATAAAAAAACTAAAATTAATAAAAAACAAACAAACTAAAGCTTAAACTAATATAAAATATAATTTTTTTTTTACAGTAGTTTAACCGTCAAAAAAAATGATTTTTTTTTTCACACTGTCAATTAACGGAAATTTTCTGTTTTTAATTTATGGTAAATAGTCTGTGTAATGAGCTGCCAGTCCATTTTGCAGTTTTTTTACGGAATTTTGTTTAAGTGTAAACCGTATATAAAGTGTATTTTCTCATATGTATATATGAGTATATACTTACCATTTGCCATTTTATACTGCTTGAATAGCATTAAATGAGTAAATTTGTTCATTTTTTTTACTGTAGATATACTATTAAAACAGAACAGTTCCACTTTTTTACGGTTGGTATAACAGTAACAGCTTTTAATATAAAAACCCTTAAGTTAATATAAAATGTTTTGTTTTTTTACAGTAGTTTAACCGTCAAAAAACATACATTTTTTTTTTTTTTTTATGTGAACACAGTCAATTAAAGGAAGTTTTCTGTTTTTAATTTACGGTAAAAGGTCTGTATAATGGTAATGAGCTGCCAGTACATTTCGTCGTTTTTTTACGGAATTTTGTTAGTGTAGGTAAACCGTATATAACGTGTATTTTCATATATGTATATATGTGTATACTTAACATTTGCTATTTTATACTGCTTGAATAGCATTAAATAGCAAAAAATGTTTTTTATTGTTTATATACCATTAAAACAGAATCTGTTCATTTTTTACTGTAGGTATACTGTTAAAACACAAACAAGTTCCACTTTTTACGATTGGTATAACCTTAAAAACACAGAAAATAACCAATTTAATAGAAAAAAAACCTTTTTGTGTTTTTTTACAGTAGTTTAACCGTCAAAAAACATATATTTTTTTGTTTTATTAATGTGGCCACACTGTCAAATAACGGAAGTTTTCTGTTGTTAATTCACGATTAAAAGTCAGAAAAACACAGAAAATAATCGTTTCCCTTATATTAATATAAAAAGTTTAGGTTTTTTTAAAGTAATTTAACCGTCAAAAAACATATATATATATATATTTTAGTTTTTTAATGTGGAAACACTGTCAATTAACATTTTCTGTTTTTAATTTACGGTAAAAAGTCTGTGTAATGAGCCGCCAGTACATTTTGTCGTTTTTTTTACAAAAATGTTTTATTGAGTGTAAAGAACATTTTAATAGGGAAAAGTGGGGCACAAAGTAACACTTTTTGGTTTTGGCTAAATAATGAACAAAGTAATGACGTTAGACAAACCATATTTTTTTTACCAACAGCACACCAGTCTTTCCTACAAACAGTGGTTGTATGATCGCTGGACCTATGGTTTCTGTGCAGTATTGCCAAAAGTGCCAGGGTAAAAATGTTACTATTTACCCGACCTGCAGGGCAAGTTGTAACAGACAGAGGGTTCATTGAAACATGTTACTTTAAGTCAATTTTTCTTATTATTCTACATAGCACAGCATGTTTATTTATTGGGTGAACACATTTGGATTTATTTGCATTATTATCCAGTATCATACAGTGTATTTAGTTCCATTATTAGCAATAAAATAATTTTTTTCTATTAAAAATATTTTCGCGATGCGGTGGCACAGTAGGCAGTGCTGTCGCCTCACAGCAAGAAGGTCGCTGGTTCAAGCCTTGGCTGGGTCAGTTGGCGTTTCTGTGTGGAGTTTGCATGTTTTTTCTGCATTCGCGTGGGTTTCCTCCGGGTGCTCCGGTTTTCCCCACAGTCCAAAGACATGCGGTACAGGTGAATTGGGTAGGCTAAAATTGTCCGTAGTGTATGAGTGTGTATGGATGTTTCCCAGAGATGTTTTGCAGCTGGAAGGGCATCCGCTGCATAAAACATATGCTGGATAAGTTGGCGGTTCATTCCGCTGTGGCGACCCCGGATTAATAAAGGGACTAAGCCGAAAAGAAAATCAATGAATGAATAAATAAAAATATTTTCTATTAAAAACATCTTTATATAAAAAGTTCTCAACATTACACTCAAAATTAAACAATTATTTTGTTAGTTAAATTGGTGTCCAATAGTATGTGGCTTATTCAAAACAACCTGTTACAACTAACCCTGCTGTATCGTGTTTTCCTCAACTGGCTAGCAATCACTGTGTTTTTTACATCTTTTAAAAGAGTTCCATATTTTAGCCTAGAACATGGCAGTTACAACAATATACAAATTTTCCTTACATACTTTCACAGATTTTTAAAAAATAAAAAACATTGACTATAATAAAAAAAGACTTTTATTATGCAAAAATGGTTTCTCCTATGTTTCTCATCCAAATTTTGCAGAACTTTTCAATAATTGGCAGGAAGACGTGTGCCGACACGGTGGTGAAAATCTCAGAAGCATGCCATGGTTTTACCCTGCATTACTTTGTCCCCTAAATAACAAATTTTTTGAAAGTGTAATGATAAGTTTCTATGGATGTCACACTTCTTTATGGAACCATGAATGCTAATAAAAAATCTTTTCTCAGAGTAAGGTTAGTTTTGAAAGTCAGTTTTTATATTTTCTTACCTTTAAGTTGTTTCGACTGCTGTTACTCTGGAAAAAAAACAAACCCATCGATCTTTTGTGGGCCCTACAAAAGCTGTCACTAGGATTGGTAAGTTTTTATACTTTTTAGTAATAGTCCTTTTATTGTGTACCTTGAAGCCTTAGCCCCATTTTTTTTACCCAGGGTTATGAAAGCCTGCTTTGGAGCAAGGTAGCAAACAGAGTTACAATGTTATGGCTAGATGTGATGCTAACTGCTAACAGTCATTTAGAAGCCTCACATGCTTTGGTGTCACAAATATAATGCATTTTACATACACCCTTTTCCAGAATAGTCAATTGTGTTTTAAGTTATGGTTTGCACTTTTGGTTTGAGGAACTAAAATTAATTATTTCACATAATAAACCTGCAAAACATTCAATCCTTATAAATACAGTAGTAAAAACTAAATGAGCCCAGCAGGCACACAACATCATAAGACGTTAATATTAGGTTTGGTTTAGATCATGACGTCAGGTGACCAAAATTCAATGTCTAGCCAGCTTCAAAGGACAACGTTATTTTGACGTCCAATTACTACATCAAAGTACGTTGATATTTGGTTGATTTTAGGTTGTGTTGGAAAGTTACCAAAATCCATTGTCTGATAAATGTCAGTGGTAACGTCCACACAATGTCAAGGTGTAACATGATTAGACATTGATATTTGGTTGATATTAGTTTGGATGTTGGACATTCATCAACCCGATTTTATTTCCAAACAAAATCCAATGTCCTCATGACGTTGGGGTACAACGTCAATATGACTTCAAGTTGATGTCCTGTGCCTGCAGGGATATATGTGTTTCCCTTTATGGTTCATCTCACATTCGAAACAAATTTAACTAACTACATAAGAATAGTTGATCTGGGAGTGTGAACAGTTTGTTATGCAGACCCCATAAATTATAAAAGCCCATAAAAAGATATCTCATGGGAAGCAACTGCGAAACAGACTTCCATGTATTACATCATGGCTGCAATCACATATATAATGTGAAAATGTGCATATAGAACCGTTTTGCAAACGTGTGTTGTGTTTGCCCAATCAATGGCTCAGACAGCCCAAATAAGGAAATCAACCTAGGGTTTAGAACCGTAGAACTGTTAGTGTGAAACCTCAGCTCATGAATTTTAATGGTTAACCTCATTAAATTATGAGCAAGAAAACCCATTCCATTTCCCAATTCCATTTACTGTAGTTTAGAGTGACCCTGGGTTAACTATTTTAAGTCTAAAGTGTACTTGACTTTTGCAAATCCATTTTTCCTTCAAGCAGCAAAAGTATTTGAAGGGCATCGAAAATAGAATGGATCATTAGTTTAAAAATGTGAATGAAATGTATTGATTTGAGGAAAGAGTATGAGGAAAGAGGACTGCAATGTTTGCCAGAGCAGGGTCCTATCTTTGTTTGCCTTTACAGTAGTTGCCACTTCCTACATTCTTTGAATACCATTGAATATTCGACCTATAATATGACTAGTTCTTCAGTATTAATATTTCATCAAGAGTGTCTTTCTTTTTAATCAAATCTTATGCCTGTAACATTTATGAGCCTGGAATACAAAACCAGTTTTATGTTGCACACCTATATTTTTGACAATAGATAAAAATACACTGTATGCATCCAAATCATTGATCTTTCTTTTAAGTAAATATTTTTATTGAAGACAACATTAAAAGTGATGGTTAAACCCTCACATTCCAGATTTATTTACTTTTATATATTTATTCAGCTATCAGATTATGTATTAATTTCAGTTTCAAAACATTGACCCTTATGACTTATTTTTTGGTCACAGATGTTCCAGTCTAAAATCAGAAAACCAAATCATATAACTTTCTTTAGCTTTTTAAACCCTCAGTAAGTTTTTGGAGTTGGATGTCTTCCAACAGATAACCACAACTGGAGTAAGTACCATCTGCTAAATGTCACTGATGGCTCGGCAGATTTTCATGAACTTTGGAACACTATACACAGAAAGTCAAAAGATTTTCTTCTAAAAAGAGTGGGAGTATTTGCTAGAAAATTCTCTGAAAATACATTGACAATCAAATTGCAGTGCTTATTTTTGACAAATTATAATATTATAATCAAAAAGGTTTAACATCTCCATTAACACACTCTCTCAAAAAAAAATGTTTAGGCATATTTATATCATGGCTTTCAATAAATATTTATCAATGGGAAAAATAATAGTAACTGTAAATTAGTTTTTGCTGTGATATATTTGTTACATTAATGTGTTGAAACAGTGGCAACAGCAAGAAACTGAAAATGAAAACATCAGAAATGAAGAGGTTAATTCTGTGTGCAGAGCACTGTTTGTCCTTTTTCTAGGTGATATATAGAGGGAGAGGTGGTTCAGATCTGTCACACACATGCCACTCTTCTAGTGATCGCCTGCTGGACTGCTGCCACAATCAAACGGTACAGCCAATGCAAAACTTTACATTGGAAATAAATCAAATCTATCTGTTTTTATTACATGTATCTGTATGTTTTTTCCAGTGATGTTTAGATTCCAATGCAAAAAAGTTATATAGTATTTGACTTTATGAATGTGTTACAACTGAAAAAGCTGTGTTAAATTGATGTTAACATTTTGATAATTGTCTCTTAGTTGGGATGAGCCCCTTTGTACTGCTATTGTTGCACACACTGGGCATATCAGTAGTGCTGGCGAACCCTGAATCAAAACCTTCAGATCAACCGAGGCTCTCAGGAGATCCAAAGCCCTCTGAGGAACCCACTGGCCAAAAAAGTGAACCCTGCGCAAAGGGATGTACCTGTCTTCAAGATGACTACAGCCTGGAGCTCAATGTCTACTGCAGCACACGGAACTTCACCCAGGTTCCCTCTGATATCCCTTTGTCTACACGCTCCCTGTGGCTGGACGGAAATTTGTTCAGCAACTTGCCAGCGGGTGCTTTTGAAAAGCTGACCAATCTGGAGTTTCTGAACCTACAAAGCAGCCTGCTGGTATCCCTCGATGCCCATGCCTTCAGAGGTCTGAATTCCCTAGCCCACTTGCACCTTGAGAGGAATAATATCCGTTCATTATCTGGCTTGGTCTTTCAGGGCACACCGAACCTTGCGACCCTTAGTCTCAACAATAATCAGATGTTTCGAATAGATGACAGGTTGTTTGCTGGAATGAGCCACATGTGGTTGTTGAACTTGGGGTGGAATTTGCTTTCTGTGCTGCCGGAGACAGTCTTTCAGGACCTACATGGATTACGAGAGTTAATTCTTGCCGGGAATCGTTTGGCGTACCTCCAACCACAGCTATTTCAAGGTCTGAATGAGCTCAAAGAACTGGACCTAACTGGAAACTATCTTAAAGTCATCAAGGCAAATGTGTTTCTGAAACTACCAAAGCTGCAGAAGCTTTATCTGGGGCAAAACCAGATTGTGACTGTGGCACCTAGAGCATTTGTGGGTATGAAATCTTTGCGATGGTTGGACCTCAGCAGAAATCGTCTAACTGTACTTCATGATGAGACCTTCATCGGCCTGCAAAGCTTACACGTTCTTCGCCTGTCAAACAACTCAATTAACAGCCTAAGACCTGGGACCTTCCGTGACTTACAGTATCTTGAGGAGCTCTGCCTTTACCACAACCAGATTCGAGCCTTGGGGGTGAGAGTTTTTGAAGGGCTGGGTCATCTAGAGGTGCTAAACTTGGAAAACAACCGGCTACAAGAGGCCCGCATGGGCACATTTATGGGCCTTAATCATCTTGCTGTGATGAAACTTACTGGCAGCTGTTTTCACAGCCTGCCGGATCAAGTTTTCAAGGGTCTGTCAAGGCTCCACAGTATTCACCTTGATAGAAGCTGTCTAACAAAAGTCTCAGTCCAGAGTTTCAGTGGTCTAACAGGTCTTCGTCGCCTTTTCCTACAACACAACAACATCTCTCTGGTAGAGCGTCAGAGTTTTGTGGAGCTACAAAGGCTGCAACAGCTTGATCTGAGGTTCAACCAGTTAACAACCATCACCTCCAACACATTTTATGGCCTGAAGAACCTTGATTACCTGCTGCTGTCTGGCAATTTACTGCACAATCTTCCTGCTGAGGCCTTATTACCCCTGCAACACCTGTCCTGGCTGGATCTCTCTGGAAACAAGTTGGAGCTCATACCTAATGCAACCATATACATGCTGCCACGTTTGCGTTACTTGAACCTGAAAGACAATATACTGATCAACCTCCCAGTTTCTATACCTGAGAGCTTGGATCAGCTCTGGCTTTCTGGTAACAACTGGAAATGTGACTGTAGTGCAAAACCATTTCGGGATTTCATTCTACAGAAGCCACAGGTGGTTCCACTGCAGGTTGAAATGCTTGGGGAAGGTGAGGAGCCTCATACGCTTATCACGGTATACAATAATGTCACATGCGCTAGCCCATCTAGTGCCTCTGGACTTGATCTGCGGAATATTGCGGGTGAACATTTTAGGGACTGTTAAATCTACAAACAAAGTCTACTAACTACACCACCGATCACTTTTGTAAATATGTTCTTTAAAAAAAGATGCATGACAAGTTGTTCCAAGTCACATAAAAATAACAGTGCTGTTTGATAGATTGTTTTGATATGCTGCAGAAAATTAGAATTAAATGCTACTGAACAAATGTTAGGCTGTAAAATGTGACATGTAAAATATATATTTTTAAAATGACTTTTTATGCGATTAAAAAGAATTAAGTGGTTACACTAAGTCACAACATGTAAAACATCAAACAACTGAGAAATGTATTGAAAGTATTATCTGTAAAATACTTTTTTGAGAATGTCTGTCTCATCCTTCAAAATCAAACAAATTGTTTGTTTATGGTCTTTGCATAAACACAAAAAGGGACATTGAGCAAATGTTCATTCTGATAAACCAAGCCCAAATATGGAGATATGTACATAATACTGATCCATGCTCCAAGTCCAAAGACCTGCTGAGCAACACTTCTGACCACTAATAAAGCAAGTAAGAACAACAATGGATTGAAACTAAATGTAAATCAATATAACATTAAAATGTAATTTTTTTTAATATTTCCTCTGGAATGCAGCAATTCTGATTAGTTCAGTTTAGATTTGTTTTGTTTCTTTCTTTATTTGTCCCCTTTAGGCAGTTTGTTGACTTTAAGTAACTAATCCAACTATATGTCTGCTAATTCTCATTAGAGTTCTAGCTTTTAGAGATCAGGGTTAGGGTTATTGACACACAAAGTTACTTATTAGTAAAATGTTAGTTGATGGAGTATCAAAATACACTGTTAGCGTTAAGCAGTTAGCCTAGAGCCAAACTTTTTAGCCCGCGGTCCCTAAATTCCTGAGATGGTTATAAATATACAAATGTTGCTCATATACAATAGGCCTATATAAATATGAGCATACTGACAACACAAAAAGTGCAACAGTCTTACAACCATATCATTTTTATAGTAATTTATTAATTTAATATTAACCTGGGGCAGAACAGTGGCGCAGTGGGTAGCACAATCACCTCACAGCAAGAAGGTCACTGGTTTGAGCCCTGACTGGGTCAGTTGGCATTTCTGTGTGGAGTTTGCATGTTCTCCCCGTGTTTGCGTGGGTTTCCTCTGGGTACTCCGGTTTTCCCCACAGTCCAAAGACATGCGCTGTAGGTGAATTGGGTAAGCTAAATTGTCTGTAGTGTATGAGTGTGAATGAGTGTGTATGGATGTTTCCCAGTGATGGGTTGCAGCTGGAAGGGTATCCGCTTCGTAAAACATATGCTAGATAAGTTGGCGGTACATTCCACTGTGGCGACCCCATATTAATAAAGGGACTAAGCCGAAAATGAATGAATGAATAATATTAACCCCAACTAATGAGACTGGTGTTTTCAGCACAAGTCTATTCTTGGTTTATTTTGGAGACTGCCGATTAGAGATTTGTTCATTCATTCATTTTCTTTTCAGCTTAGTCTGAATGAACTGCTAACTTATCCAGCATATGTTTTACGCAGTGGATGCCCTTCCAGCCACAACCCATCACTGGGAAACACACACTCATTCACACACACACACACACACTACAGACAATTTAGCTTAATCAATTCACCTGTACCGCATGTCTTTGCACTTGTGGGGGAAACCGGAGCACCCGGAGGAAACCCACGGAAACACAGGGAGAACATGCAAACTCCACACAGAAATCAGCGACCTTCTTGCAGTAAGGCGATTGTGCTACACACTGCGCCACCGTGCTGTTCCCGATTAGAGATCATTCTCAATATTTAGTTGTGGCCTGTTTTTATTTTTTATGTAATTGATTGCCATAAAGGTTTAACCTGGTGCTATAAAATCAATCTTCTGCAGCTGACACTTTAGCTGTGTTGTTAACCTAACGTAAACACACCAATCTCATGAAAAATAATAATCATTTAAAGGCTGATGGCTTTTTATTTGCATGTTGTTGTTTTTTTACTATCAAATACTACTATTTTTTTTTCTGTGAGTCATGGTTAAAATATGGTAATTCTAATAGTTTAATCAAATTTATTTGACTTTTGGAAATCACCAAGCAACCCCGTCATTGTCCCGCGAACTAGTTTGGGAACCACTGGTCTAGAGACTACCAATACTCTACTGTTAGTTATGTAGATTAAAATTTACTTAGTCAACAGAATGTCTAAGGGGGAAAATCAAAATAATTATTAAAAAATGTCATGAACAAACCAATAATTTAGCCATACTAAAAAGTAAATTAATTAATTAAATTAAGTAAAAACAAAATGATGAAGAGTTCAGATGCAAAAACCTCTAAATGCCATCTGAAATTTTTCTTCAAAACTTTTTATCATGCTTCTGTGTATAAGTTAATTTCACTTTCATGGCAAAGAATACGGCCTTTTCATAGCCTAGTCTTTAAAATGAAATAACTCAACATAAACATAGAAGTCTGAGGAAAAATGCTTATTTTCGATGGGAATTTTCGATGGCATTTAGAGGTTTTTGTATCTAAACTCTTCAAATAGAAAATTACAATCAAATAGTTTTGCCACACAGAAAAAATAATTAAGACATCCATTGGTAGATTTTTGCTACCATGATTCTTTTTCATAAGAGGCGTCCTTGCATATTGAAAAATACACACAAAATGTTCATTTACCACCTCAGGCTTTATGGGATTTGGAGGTTAAAGCAAAACTACGAATTTTAGTTTACTAGTAAACTACAAGCTTAGTTTATACAAATTAAATGGTAATCATTAGACTAATAATAATATCACTATTACTATATAATTATTATATATAGTTTACTATGATCTTGGCTAACTTCGTAAAGGTTAATATTTTTTTCTTTATAATAACATAAAAAATATGTTACATATTTTTACACGTTGCTATTTTTGTTTCCTTCATATTAACATTACATAATATACAGCCTATTTATTTTTACACGTTTATATGATTACAAAAAACAAAAATCTGTTAACTTTGCGCCAAACTGACAGAGAAGCCAACCAAAGTGTCAACAAAGCGACGTCTATATGGCGCGTGTGGTCGCCATGTCAACTAGTTTCTGTTTTGCCGCAGTCGTCAGACCGCAGTCAGAGCTTCAGAGTGAACACCGGCCACCTGTTTACTACAGTATTTTAAGAGGAAAGGCACTCACCTTCAGAAATGCTGAGGACTTTAGACGACATTATATCCAGGATACCCACCCTTGACTCTGACTTGTCATCAGTAAGTTTCTCTCTGAAGATAGGCTAATATTTTATAGTGTCTTTTATCGTCGTATCAAACGGGATGATTGATTCTGATAAAACCTTTTCAAAGGTTCATAAAAGCAAACATAGTTCATGAAATTAGATTAGTCTTGGTTTGATCATATTTTTAAATGAAAATGTTATCATATAGGGCTTTTGTTTTTCAGTAAATGGCAGTTGATTAGAGTAACAAGTGTTTTTATTTATTTATTATATATAACCATGGCCATTTTTAAAAGAAAAGTTAAGGTTCATGTGAATTGTAGCCTTTTTTTCACAATTAATTTTACAATAAAATCACAATCATATTCAAGTTTTGCTATTACTAACATAAATAACCTGAACTTCACATTTTACACTGCAGTCTGACAACGAAGAAGACATGTCTATTCTTCATCAGCATCCACCAGTGAGTCACTCTCTGGAAGGGACCAATTTAGAAAAGCCAGAAGTCAAGGTGTGTTTGTGTTGGTCAGAGAAAGTAATAATTTCTCAGATCACATTGTCTTTGACAAAATATTTACTTAAATCTGTTGCAGTTCTTACCTTCTTGGACTGCTGATGACCAAAAAGGTGACTATAATCATCTGCTTCCTATGGGTCACAATACAGAAGGTCCAATCAATGAAAGAGTGAAACATAAAACAGAAAGCAATCCTTCAGCAAACAAGACTGAATGGATTGAAAACCAGCTCTTTTCTGTTTTATCACTGACAGTAAGTTAGGATGTATTTAATCGCATTTTTAGCCCAGGAATACTAAATAAAGGCATATGTAACAAATTATTATCTCAATAGCCTCTTGATACCTGGGATCTCGACCACGTCCTTCAGACTCTAAAACAACATAAACCTCTTGTCAAGCCAATTCAAGCTGATACACTAAAAGGTTGGATTGCAGCCACTGTTTTATCCATTAACATTTACGCTACATTTCAGATGAAGACAAAAGGATCTTTCTTTCTTTTATAGACAATGAAAGCGAAATGCATGAAAATGATTTAATGGAGCAGCTGGTTGCTTTTTGTGAGAGGAAAGTAAATGAAATGGAAATAAAACCAGTCAAAACTGATATGCAAGAATTATCTCTCAGGTACAGTCAAATTATCTAATTTATTATCATGGTGGTAAATTACACTTTAATATTTGGGGTCAGTGTTTCTTTTTTAAAGAAATTAGCACTTTTATTGAGCAGGCATGCACTGACTTGATCAAAAGTAACTTATAATGTTTCAAATAAATACTATTCAACTTTCAAAAATTCTAATCAAATATTGTTGTTATTACTTTATTAACAGAATTGACACGGCTAAGACATTTTTCCTTACTAGCAATTCAGAATATTAGAATGATTTCTGAAGTTCATTACACTGTTTGTTATACAACAATGATGCTTCTATCATTCAATGGCAGGCATAAATGACATTTTCAAGTATATTCGGATACAAAAGTATTGTTGTTTTAACAATAATACTGTATTTTTGATCAACTAAATGCAGCCTTGCTGTGAGACCTCTTTCTAAATCATTAAAAAATTAAACTGTACTGCATATCCTCATGTTTGCAGATTTCTGTGCTGCAGGTTAAATGTGTTTGTGACTTTCTTAGAGCAACTGCAAGAGAGATGGTGGACTTTAAAAGGAGCTCAGCACAATTACAACTCAATGACGATTCTCCCACCATATATATAGATTTGCGCACAAATGAATTTCAAACTAAACTACCAGCCTTTAGCCAGAGTGACAGTGCTATATGTCCTGCAAACGCGGACAAGGAAATTATCTCCACTAAGAAGACCACAATTCCAATAGCAAATGGACAGAAAAGGTATTCTAAAACTTGTGCTTGGAATATATCTAAAATGTCAACTTCCAAAATTTGTATATGTGTTGAGGCTCTTGTTATAATACAATACAAGTAAAAAAGTAATCTGGAAGAATATACTTTGGATTAATGGGGTATATGCACAGACTTTTATTTTCAGTCAACCAACCTGTCTTTCCATTACAAAATTGTCAAGTTTAAGATCCGACTTTAAAAATCAGTGATTTTCACTGTCTGATACAGTCAGAATTATTAGCCCCCCTGTTTATCCCCCCCCCCCCCCCCCCCCAATTTCTATTTAATGGAAATAAGATTTTTTTCAACACATTTCTAATCGTGATAGTTTTAATAACTCATTTCTAATAACTGATATATTCTATCTTTGCCATAATGACAGTAAATAATATTTGACTGGATATTTTTCAAGACACTTCTATACAGCTCAAAGTGACATTTAAAGGCTTAACTAGGGTAATTAGGTTAACTAGGCAGGTTAGGGTAATTAGGCTAATTATTGTATAACAATGGTTTGTTCTGTAGACTATTGAAAAAAATATAGCTCAAAGGGGCTAATAATTTGACCTTAAAATGTTTTTTAAAACATTTAAAACTGCTTTTATTTTGGCCGAAATAAAACAAATAAGACTTTCTCCAGAAGAAAAAATATTATCAGACATACTGTGAAAATGTCCTTGCTCTGTTAAACATCATTTGGGAAATATTTAAAAAAGAAAAAAAAAATCAAAGGGGGGCTAATAATTCTGACTTCAACTGTACATCCAATATAAAGTGGGTCTCAGACCAGACAAAAATCACTGCATTAAATTCCATTTTACCCCGATTATTTAATTACATTACAACATCGATGCTGTAAAAGGAACCTCATGAAATTGAAAATAATTATATTAACTTTTCACCAGAAGTTTATCGTTGGCTGAAAAACACTAGTCATATAGCCCATTGTATTGCAGGTAATAATAGCATAAATGTAAAGTAAAATGTATTTTTTTTTTAAACCAACCATACATTTAGCTATATTTAATGTTTATTCTGCATTTCTAGAGAATTCGCAGGGAAGCGATTACTACTCCACAACTCAAGACAGTCAAAACAAAGTATGTCAGAGGTGTCTGTGAGCTTGAGAAATGCACAAGGTTTTGCTGAGGCTAGACAGAAAAACTCTTCAGGGAAAACTATAAAAGAAAACCAGCTTCAGGATTCTGAATCTGGCTGCAGTGAACCTGATATTCAGCGGGTCAGTGTCTGCTGTTCGCCTTCAAAATATGACCATAAACAGAATTCTCATCCTCCTCGCATTCTGGCTGCTGAAAACAAACAAAGGTACGTAATAATCATACATTTCTCTCATCCTAAGTAATGAACACAACATAATATTTACATTTACATTTCAGATATGAGAAAGATCTCAAGTTTTTGCAAACATTCAGACCTCAACATTCGGCAAATGACAGGGATGACACAGCTGAGAGGACTGATATTCTTTCTGACCCCGTGAGTTACTAGCTGTTGATGTATAACATACACAGTGAAGACTGTTTTCATTTTTGGAGTAAACACTGCTGTACTCACTCCCTTTAGGAAGCATCCTACCTTCCTTCTGTGAATGCCTTACCTGCAGATCTCCACATGAAGGATTGTTTGCTGTTGACTGTGCCTTTGTCCAGTCCTGGTGTGGTGGCTGGAAGAATGCAGCGGAAAACACAGACTGTCAAGTCAATCCTAATCAAATCGCATGTTTACAATGCACTCATAGCATGGTTCATGTCTTTGGTGTGTCTGTTGTTCTCTCTTTTACAGAAATAGTGTAGTCCTTGCAAGTGTTTTACCAAATAATCTACATTTCATCTTTTTGTTACCTGTTCTGTGATAGACCAATCTTAGGACTTGTATGGGGAAAAGTAATACATTTGATGCCCCTTTCTGGGTGGCTGGACTGCAGCAATTGTATATAGAAGACAGCTTGGTTTTGTACATTTGTGCTGTGTCTCTTGAGGATGGTCCGACTGGCTGTAGGAAATCCAAGGTGAGCTCAATACACAACTTTGTTTATTAAATATATGGATCTTTTATGGTTTCAGCTACTGGTAAAAATGGAATCTGCAGAAAATGAAATGCTAAACACACACACACAAAATGTACAGATTCAATGTATTTAAAAAAATAATGGTTGGGCCACTCTGAATCTGTGTATATTTTTCTGCACATTCCATTTTTACACTGTTGAGCCATTCCTTACACTTTATCCCACCCTTAAATCTTCCCACACCACCAAACCTGTCCCCAATCTTAACGGCACTTATATTTGATGTATCTAGTACACTGTAAAACCCGACAGTCAACTTTATCAAATGAAATGAGTGTAGTTAACTCAAAATTTAATGAAAGTTAAGTCTACTCATTTGAAAAGAGTTTTGAACTCAGTGTTGAAGGTAATGAGTTCATTAAATACCTCATTACTTTAACCTAAATGGAGTAAGTCCACAGTACTCATATAGATTAGTTTTTGAACTCAAATGGTGTGTAGCAATAGGTTTCCTCAAACGGTTTGAGTTGCCCTAACTTATTGGGTTTTACAGTGCTCAGTTGGTTTGAGTTCTCTTCATTTATTGGGTTTTACAGTGCTCAGTTGGTTTACGTTCTCTTCATTTATTGAGTTTTACAGTGCTCAGTTGGTTTGAGTTCTCTTCATTTATTGGGTTTTACAGTGCTCAGTTGGTTTGAGTTCTCTTCATTTATTGGGTTTTACAGTACTCAGTTGGTTTGAGTTCTCTTCATTTATTGGGTTTTACAGTACTCAGTTGGTTTGAGTTCTCTTCATTTATTGGGTTTTACAGTGCTCAGTTGGTTTACGTTCTCTTCATTTATTGGGTTTTACAGTGCTCAGTTGGTTTGAGTTCTCTTCATTTATTGGGTTTTACAGTGCTCAGTTGGTTTGAGTTCTCTTCATTTATTGGGTTTTACAGTACTCAGTTGGTTTGAGTTCTCTTCATTTATTGGGTTTTACAGTGCTCAGTTGGTTTGAGTTCTCTTCATTTATTGGGTTTTACAGTACTCAGTTGGTTTGAGTTCTCTTCATTTATTGGGTTTTACAGTGCTCAGTTGGTTTGATTTCTCTTCATTTATTGGGTTTTACAGTGCTCAGTTGGTTTGAGTTCTCTTCATTTATTGGGTTTTACAGTGCTCAGTTGGTTTGAGTTCTCTTCATTTATTGGGTATTACTGTGCTCAAATTGCTACGTTTTCTCAAATGGATTAAGTTCACAGTACTCATTAGGATTAGATTTTGAACTCAAATGGTTTGAGTTACCTTATCTTTGTGGGTTTTACATTGTAGATAAGGTGTAAGGAATTGCTCAACAGTGTAATTACAGAAAATAAGTACTGATGCAATTACACACAGATTGTTTTTTAAATAAAGGCACAATGGAACAACATGCATAAGTGCATTGTACTAAATGATCAATTTAAATGTTGGTACACACAGTAATTAAGGACACAGTATAACTTAGGACCAAATAAAGTCTTAATGGATTAAAGTTGTTGAAAAAAAAAGTGTTAGATTGGATGTAAAAATGTTATATTGGAATCCTGTATTTTTTTTCTCATAGATGAGGGGGGCTAAAGTGGACGAGAGCAAATTTTACAGAAGAGTTTGCAAGTACTTTGCCCAGACATCATTGAAGACTGTTGCATTCTGGGTATCTCAGCTTAATAATTTAATGGAGGAACATCCTTATCCTGCACTTGTTCACTTGCCTTCATCCTACTTCAACTGCTTTGTCTCTGTCAACCCAAATCCAGAGGTATTTTTTATTTAGTATGTTTACTGTTATTGAGACATTTTGCTAGCACACCATTTTACTTTAATTACCTAAGAAAGTACTGAGCAATATAAGGTAATATATGGGTTAAGATTAGGTTTAAATGTTTTATGTTTGGTTTTAGTACCTATTACTATTCAATTGTTGAAAGTACATAGTAAATGCATTCAGAACAGCACTTTGAATTAATGTGCTAGCAACATATTATATCGACTTTTAAAGGCTGTTGAAAAGGTCTTTAGTGTGATCCCAGGATTCTACTGGCAAACTCTGGAAACAGGGGACCAAAAATGTAAAAGGGCAGAGGCCACAAGTTATCAACACTGTCATACTGAGGTAAAAGCCAAATGTCATTATGGCTGCATTTACACTGCATGGTTCAAGTGACTCAATTCCGATTTTTTTTCTCTCATGTGGCACAGATCGGATATGGCCCATGTACGTGTAAGCAGGAAAAAAATCACATGGATTCCAATTTACTCAAATCAGATTCAGGCCTTATCCGATATGTATCGGATCTGTGCCCTCGTGTCTGCAGTGTAAGCAGGTAAACCGGATTCATACACGAGGACTAAAAAAGCTTTTATATTGTCATGTATTACAAGTATTTAAGCATGCTTATGAGAGAGATCGAGAGCGAGAGAGCGCAATATCCACCACGTGAACAATATAAACTAACATAAAACTGTTGCATACATCACGTCACAAATCACGCCATGGACATGACATTAAAATACCTATGGTTTAAAAAGGCCTAGATTAAAAAAGATGGCCAAATGAGAACTTCTCTCTCATAAACTATAGTAAAACAACTTAATAATCATTTAAAAAACAATTAAACCATGCAAACATTAAATACAGAAAAGGGCGCTCTTTTATTATCAGCTGTCAGTCAACGCCCGCTCTTTTTTTTTCTGGTCATTGCATCTTTGCTGTGTGCTGTGTAAATGCAGACAATCAGATATGAGTCACTTTTAAAAGATGATGTAAGCTGGTCATTAAAAAAAAATTGGATAGTCACAAAATCGGAATTGATCATCAAGATCTGCAGTGTAAATGCAGCCTATATGTTTTTATTAAATGTCTTCTCGTTTTATGGTTTCTTTGTTATTATTATTTCTTTCAGACAGCACTTGTTCTGATACGCAGAGCCTTGTTTTTTAACCCACTGGCGATGCACCACACACTTGATCTTGTCTCCAAATCAGGTCTAGATGTGTGTGGTATCCGTTTCCTCTATCTGCCTCAAGAGCTATTAACAAACTTTACAGGTATCACCTTCCACTATAACTATAAAGCATTTATACAATTTGCATGGGTTAAAAATATCCTTTCTTCTAGTAAACAAGTCAGTTATGCATGGAGAGGAACATACTCATCAGCCAGTGCTCATCATGGCTTTCCGGGGCCCTTACGCTAACTCGGTGTGGCAGGAGATCACAGGGCCATCAGATTTCCAGCTGGCAAGGCGGACAGATCCAGCATCCATCAACGCCCTTTACCTTCACAGTCAGGACCAGCCCCTGCTGTACTCACCCCGTCTTGCCAACCGTGTGCATCTGGGGCTCTGCTTGTTTTTTGGTGGTAGAACAGCAGAAAACACTGTGTCAGTGTAAGCACTGTGATACTTTTGAAGAAATAGTTCCCAAATTCTGTGTTTGTGACGTTCTAATTTGGTGTGACAGTGCTCAATACAGAGAAGATTATTTCAGCTGTATTTCATAGGTCAGTGGAAGCCAAAATTAAAAAAAAGTTATAAAATTTAAAGAGCCCCTATTGTGCATTAAAAAGGTCATATTTTGGTTTTGGGGGTTTCCAACAATAGGCTGATATGCATGCAAGGGCAAAAAACTTTATTTTTACCTAATTATTCCAACAACTCTCATATGATTAGTTCAGTGATTAATTTGTTCCCAAACCCCTTCTTACCGTGATGCTAATCTGCGCTGATTGGTCCGATAACCCAGTCTGTTGTGATTGGTCGACTGCGTTCAGCATGAGACAAAGAGAAATGCCCAGCACGGCTTATCAAAAAGTAGTCAGAGTGCAGAGTGTATGTGTGAGCCCAGTGCAGGAGTGCATTAAAGCAATGCAGTTTAACGCCAGCATATTGATCTATTCTTAACCATAAGTAAAAACAGTGACACACATTCAGTATTAATCCACACAGTGGCAAAAGTGGAACTATTTTGAAATTTAACTGCCGAAAGTGTGTAGGAACGTCTGACGGTGGCCATAGCAACGACAAATGGCAGTAGATCGCGAGCTCACAAACACATTTGAATCCGTAAACAAAGCGGCACGCATCGCGTTTTCAACGTGGCATAAAACATGATATGAGAATAAAAAGAGTTAAGCAGATACAGTACAAGATCACAAGTAACAAAACACAATTAATACCATAATTTGCAAACTAGAGAAAACAAGGAGGCACCCATTTTAAGCGCACGCACTTACACTTGCGAAATGGAGGAAAAAACTGATCCATGAACTGTGTACTGTAAAGTTCCTGTCAAGCTCTGACAAAGTCCCATAAATCAATAGACTTCTCTGATCTTTCCTTTAACAAACGACCGACGAATTCCCGTTCTAAAAGTGTGTAGATTGCTGATGTACTTGTCAGAAAAATGATGGGAGCACAGCACAAGGCTGGGACTATAATGCTGAGGTATTTTTGCAAAAACAAACTTCAACCACTGACTGACTGGGTAGGGAAAATAACACTAACTTTCCCTCACACTTCAGAGCACATCGCCTTCGCGACATGATTCATCTAGGATCTGCTACAGTGTTTGTGGGCGGGGCCGGGGGATTCAATTTTCCCGGGTTTGCACGTGCAACAAATGGGCAGGGCTTGAGTTCCGCATCGACGTCATGCCGGCATGGCTAAGTGAAGTTTATTTATAAACTAATTTCGAGAGGATCACGTGCTTATGATTGCTAGCAGCTGGACGCACATTATCCAAATCAACATGCACCAATCAGATGATCCCTAAACTACTATAAATATCCCGGGTTCCATATCACCGCTATCTTCGCTTTGAAGAATCCCCCCTTCCACCCCTACTCCTTCCCTTTTCTAGATGGGTGACACGGTGGCCCAGCGCTTAGCGCTGTTGCCTCACAGCAAGAATGTCAATGGTTCTAGGCTGTACCTAACCAGCGGGCATTTTCTGTGCAGAGTTTGCATGTTCTCCCCGTGCTCACGTGGGTTTTCTCCGGGTCCTCTGGTTTCCTCCCACCGATTAAAAACACGCAACCTAAATTTTGATTGATCAACTTTATAGACTTGCTCCCTATGTAGTACCTATCTCGTTAAAGAGAACTACTATCTGCTCTTCAACACTACAAAGGGGGAGTTCTCGAGATCTACCTGAGCTCGATCTCCCCTCTCGCCTTGCAACGGGAGGGAGCCCCGGGCTCGAGGATCTCATGAGCTCAGGGCTCTCTCCCGGGACAGCATGCCAAACAAGATTTATAATTAATCATCAGCTAAGTGTGAACTCTTGAAAGACTTGTTATTGCGGCGATTCATTGGAACCACTATGAGTCGACTCTTTTATAGATGAATCAAAAGTTTTAAACACTGTGCACTTTCAGATTTAAGCCCTAGCTGGATATTTCACTTCACTTAGAGCTGTGTTACACACTACATGGAAGGTCATTTTCAAAAACCCATAATAGGGGCTCTTTAAGAGTGAAATGAAAACATTTAATTGAAACAATATCTTGAGTTTTTTAAAGAAGAAGATCACTTTGGATGATAAAATCAAATGTGAACAGTTTGCTTCCCATTGAATCAAAATATTGTTAGAAGAGTTACAACAAATATTTTAAAACATGACATTTGGTCAAGATTGACATTTCACAGTTTCGGTTTGTTGATATTAATTTAATTTGAAAAGGAATAAAAGCTTAAATGTACACTTCATTGAATAAAGTGATCATCTTTCTTTAGAAGTTTGAGTCATGGATTTTATACCACCTTTAAAGCTTTTAGTACTTGACACTTTTGGGTCTCATTGACTTACGTAATAGAAAGAATAATGGATGAAAGTTTCCTCAAAATCTTCTTTGGCTATATTATATTTTTGATGAACTCTTCCTTTGAACTAGCCGGCTCTTGTTATCACTACTATAGGATTCAGAACTCTGGTGAAAAAGAAGACAGAGTTTCTCATATTCAGACCTCTTCTCCAGCAACTTTATGTGCCACAGTGAAAGGTGACTAGAAAATAAAAACTACATCATTATAATGCTGTATAAAAGTAAATGTTACTTCTCCTTTCCTTTCGTCCCTATACAGGAGATTTATTTCTCCTTGTGTCTCCTGTGGTTGGACCATGCTGTTACAGCTATATACTATCGGCATGTGCAAAAACAGGCTTCAGTCTGTTGGGAGTTCAACGGGTGCAGCTCTCCAGGAAACAAGCTCAATCTTTGGGTCTCACCACTAGGCAGGTAAATAAACTCAACAGTGAGCATGTACAAGTGCAGAGATATATTGAAGCTGATAGTGGGACACTACCATGACACTGATGCTGATTGTATTTGTCTGGAAATGCTGTCTGTCTCTATTAGGTTGCAGCGTTTTGTCATGCTCCCACAGTGTCTCTGGATGGAGAACAGGTTGAGCTGTCCTCTCATTGCCTGGTGCTGCTTATGAGGAGAGAAAGCGTAGTTCAATACTCTTCCAGACTCCCGATAGGTAGAGTGTTCAGATAGGACTCATTTGGCCTATTTCCAATGAGTGGTACAGTACGGTACATGTCATTCCCAGTTCATAATAGTTCAAAAGGCGATGGCAGTTTGTTCATGTTTCAGGAGACTGAAAGAATCATTTGCTCCTTTGTTGTTTCCAGCCTCTCCTTTGTATTTTCGTGCTTTACTCTCTAGTTTGTTCGTCTCTGAAAGGATTGGATGTCAGAAGTACTTCAATAATCACGCGCACGTTACTATCATCAGCTAAAGAAGTTCGTTATTTCAAATATAAAACTGTGAAAAAAGGAGAAAGTGAAACCGTTTGCACTTTAGACGGCCTCATAAAACAACAACAGGTTTATCTTTTTGGCTTTGTGGCTGTTTATCAAGACGACGCCAAGGTTTGTTTAAGCTCGGGTCGACCATGACTTGTTATTATATGTATATATTATTATGGTGTAATGTCTCAGCTGTGTATTTAAAAATGGCTCTTGTCTGTAAACCAATAGCATTCAGCTCCGCCTTTTGGTACCCTTTTGTTGTGCTAGGTACCCTTCGAAAGGGTACCCAAAAAGTGATACGGTACGGTTCACTTTTGGCCCGTTTCCACTGAGTGGTACAGTATGCTACGGTTTGGTATGCTTTTATGGCCGTTTCCACTGTCACAATGTACCTAAAAGCAAACTGTACCATACCACCCTTTGGGCACCCTTTGCAAAGGATACTTAGCACAACAAAAGGGTACCAAAAGGCATAGCTAGACACACAGCTGAACTCTATTGGTTTACAGAGAAGCGTCACTCGCGCATACACAAGCAGAAGAATGAAAACAAAGACACCACAATTTTTAAATACACAGCCGATACATTACTTCGTAAGACTATATGCATTTAACGAGCCATGGCTGACCCGAGCTCAGACAAACCTTGTCATTGTCTTGATGTACAGCCACAAAGCCAAGAAGAACAAAATAAGCCATGTCCTGTTTTTGTTATACGAGGCCGGCTAAAAGTGTGAGCGGTTTCACTTTCTCCAGGGAGCTCGCGATCGCTCGTGTGCGTATCTATCTTTTAAATAGCGAACTTCTTGAGCTGATGACAAATGAAGTGCATCTGACATCTGATCCTTTCATAAACAGACAAACATGAGAGTGAAGTGCAACAAAACAAAGGCGAAGCCCAAAAAAACGAAGGAGAAGCCCAAAAAAAGGAAAGAGCAAATAATTCTTTGACATTTCCTCGAGCGAGAACATGACGTCGACTGAAACTTTCTGTCCCTTATAAAGGTGACCCGTACCGACCCGTACCATACTGTACTGTACAGTCAGTGGAAAAGGGACATTTTAGGTGCCTTTTGACAGTGGAAACAGCCATAAAAGCGTACCGTACCGTACCACTCAGTGGAAACGGGCCAATTGTGTCAATCACTCTTTAGCTGGACAGAGGTTCTCTGAAAGTCAAATCTTGCGTTTCTTTTTATGAAGGTCTGATGAACGAGCTTGTTGTAGAAGGCCTTATTGGTTCAATCCAGGCAAGATTCACAGATGTTGTTGGTCCAGAAATCTGCTTTTACACCATACCTTACTCTAAAAACCATCATAAAATTTTGGGTATGCACAATATCTTTCATATTAATAATCTGTCCACCTAGCAGCCAAGAGTAGTTTTGACATTTAAAAGATGTCTTACAGGTGGCTACATGTGGACAGTTCCAGAGTCCAGCCACATGGTCCTGTCCAAGCATGCGTATCCCTCTTGTCCAGATGCAGAGCAGGTGGTGATTCTCACACTGACTGGTCAAAACATTATGGAGAATGAAATAAAGTTTCTTCATAAAGTTCTCAGGAGAGATCCAGCAGGTAAACAATATCTACTTAAACAGATCTGTCCAATCCTGAGTTTAGCTCCAGTACTAATTAAGCTAATCTCAACCAGTTTATCAAGCAATTTAAGACAACTAGAAATATCCAGGTTGTTACATTTTAGTATAAGCTATAATTTCAAATGAGTGTCTATATACCTTGAGTAAATCACTGTTAGTACGTTTCAGTGTCTGTCTACTGAATCTACCTTATCTTACACAAACAGGACATGAGGGATTTGAGTTGCTGGCACTGAAGTGGGTGTCCAAGCTGTCCCAGCGACAGGTACAAGAGTTGAGTCCTTTTGAGATTGGGGACAGAGAGTGGCAAAGCAGTGTGCAAAGTCTGACGTCCACTCCTGCCCTGATCTTGGCTCTAAGAAGAGTGAGGGCATTCATCACTCTACGCCAACAGTTACCGCACAATTATCCTGGAACCCTTCATGTATTGATGTCCCCCACTCCTGAGACAGCTTACAGACAGACCTGCCTCTTCTTCTCTGAGGCAGAATTGGTCCCTGGTGAGGTTCACTGTAGATAACAGTTTGGTATTTCATTTTGCAACAGAAGTGGTGTATATAACAATCCCTTCTTCAGATCACAGCAGTCGTCCATTGTTGAAATTCCTGCCTCCTCATCACATTCCAGGTATGCACATAAGCAAGCCAAAATATATATTCACTTCTCCTATGCACTCTGAGAACTGACTGTCAATCTCTGACAACCCCTCAGGTCATTCGCTTTACAGTTACATGACACTGGGTAAGTGATGTCCTCTCAGTACATGTCCTTGTCGGAGCTGTCTGTCAAGGTTTTTTACCTGCAGCTTCTTCCCTCTGTACTCTTCAGGCCCACAGCCACTTTTGACTCTAGCTCTGTTCAAGCCTGGAGCCTGGAGACACTGCTTTGGTAAAATTCTAACCCTAATCAAACAGAATGGATATACTCTAGTGGGCTTACGTGTGCTTCTGCTGGACTCAAGCATGGCAAGCGCACTGATACATTCACCAGAGAAACAGGTTAAACTATTCTTCTCTTCTAAGTTTTCTAAAGCAAATAATCTCATTTATTCTAGACTCCTGTGCAAAAAAGTACACTCTAGCACTATTCATTGGGTTCCACATCTACAACTTCTGCAATCTTTGAGTTAGGCCCAATCCCAATTCTATTTTTGTACCCCTACCCCTTCCCCTTCCCCTTGGCCCTTACAACCGAGGGTTAAGGGGAAGGGCTTCAAAACTTACCCCTAAGAATTGGGACAGCACTTCAACACCTGCACACGTCATCAGATGTCATCACGATCTCTTACTTCATATGAGATCAGACGATCGCGACTGCTGTAGTTATTCCAGTAGTGTTATTTTTTGGTGTTTATCTTCAGGAAATCACTGAAGGCATATATTATGTTATCATAACGATCTAATGTGGCAATAAGATCGTAACTGTACTGTGTATTTACACAGTGGCCGTATTCATCTATGTAAACACACGAAAATAACTTTAACATTATAGCAGACACTTTAAAAAGCTCATTTTCAGCCACTAGACTGCTCTGACAGGGTATTCGAGTGTTATCGAGTGTCAGAATGTTGTAGGACTGCTGTACAGGAGTTATTATTAGGGATTATAGATCGCAAAATTTAGCGTTTTTTTTTTGCGGTTTTTTAAAAAAGCATGACCGTAAAACATGAACGCGGTTATGAATATAATAAAACATGTGTTTGTTGGTCGTAAAAATTTGTAATAATGACAAAAAATACTAATTTGTATATCTCCTTACTTCCGGGTCAGCTATACTGCCGTTGTGGCAGGTGTATTCTGGGAAATATTCTTACCCCTCCGTTTCAAGTGTGCTCCTGAAAAATCTTCGTTCGAAGGGGTGTATACCCCTTGCCCTTAGCCCTACGCCTTCAAGCTAAAGAGAATTGGGACACCCCTACCCCTTGGCGGGCACGTGCAAAACGAGGGGTAGGGGTAAGGGGAAGGGCTAAGGGGTAGAATTGGGATTGGGCCTTAGTCTATTGAAGTTTGACTCTGAAGTCTGACTATATTGTCAGTCTGAAATATTGCTACGTTGCAAGAAATATTATCTCATATATTCCCATGCAGCCCTACTCTCAAATATACAACAAATGCACATTCACCACAATTAAACTTTTTTTTACAAGGCAATATATCCATATATTATTGATTTAGTTCAGATTGGCTTTGTGTTGGAAGCCATTTTGGTCACACTTTATTTTGATGGTCCATTGTTGAATTTAGGTTACATTGCATCTACATGGCAATTAATTCTCATTAGATTATATGTAGACTGTTAGGTTGGGGTTAGGGTAGGCTGACATGTAGGTCCAATTTGACTAGTACATGTACTAGTTTCTTATAGTCAGAAGAATGTCTGTTGAAAGAGCAGTATCAACAGATATTAAGCAGACGGTCTACTAATACACCAATGGACCATCAAAATACAGGGAGTGCAGAATTATTAGGCAAATGAGTATTTTGACCACATCATCCTCTTTATGCATGTTGTCTTACTCCAAGCTGTATAGGCTTGAAAGCCTACTACCAATTAAGCATATTAGGTGATGTGCATCTTTGTAATGAGAAGGGGTGTGGTCTAATGACATCAACACCCTATATCAGGTGTGCATAATTATTAGGCAACTTCCTTTCCTTTGGCAAAATGGGTCAAAAGAAGGACTTGACAGGCTCCGAAAAGTCAAAAATAGGGAGATATCTTGCAGAGGGATGCAGCACTCTTAAAATTGCCAAGCTTCTGAAGCGTGATCATCGAACAATCAAGCGTTTCATTCAAAATAGTCAACAGGGTCGCATGTGGAAAAAAAAAGCGTGTGGAAAAACCAAGGCGCAAAATAACTGCCCATTAACTGAGAAAAGTCAAGCGTGCAGCTGCCAAGATGCCACTTGCCACCAGTTTTGCCATATTTCAGAGCTGCATACACTGGAGTGCCCAAAAGCACAAGGTGTGCAATACTCAGAGACATGGCCAAGGTAAGAAAGGCTGAAAAACGACCACCACTGAACAAGACACACAAGCTGAAACGTCAAGCCTGGGCCAAGAAATATCTCAAGACTGATTTTTCTAAGGTTTTATGGACTGATGAAATAAAAGTGAGTCTTGATGGGCCCGTGGCTGGATCAGTAAAGGGCAGAGAGCTCCAGTCCGATGCAGACGCCAGCAAGGTGGAGGTGGAGAACTGGTTTGGACTGGTATCATCAAAGATGAGCTTGTGGGGCCTTTTCGGGGTGAGGATGGAATCAAGCTCAACTCCCAGTCCTACTGCCAGTTTCTGGAAGACACCTCCTTCAAGCAGTGGTACAGAAAGAAGTCTGCATCCTTCAAGAAAAACATGATTTTCATGCAGGACAATGCTCCATCACTCGCGTCCAAGTACTCCACAGCGTGGCTGGCAAGAAAGGGTCTAAAAGAAGAAAAACAATTGACATGGCCTCCTTGTTCACCTGACTGAACCCCATAGAGAACCTGTGGTCCATCATCAAATGAGATTTACAAGGAGGGAAAACAGTACACCTCTCTGAACAGTGTCTGGGAGGCTGTGGTTGCTGCTGCACGCAATGTTGATGGTGAACAGATCAAAACACTGACAGAATCCATGGATGGCAGGCTTTTGAGTGTCCTTGCAAAGAAAGGTGGCTATATTGGTCACTGATTTGTTTTTGAATGTCAGAAATGTATATTTGTGAATGTTGACATGTTATATCGGTTTCACTAGTGAAAATAAATAATTGAAATGGGTATATATTTGTTTTTTGTTAAGTTGCCTAATAATTATGCACCTGCAAATAATAGTAATAATAGTAATAGTCACCTGCACACACAGATATCCTCCTAAAATAGCTAAAACTAAAAACAAATTAAAAACTACTTCCAAAAATATTCAGCTTTGATATTAATGAGTTTTGTGGGTTCATTGAGAACATGGCTGTTGTTCAATGATAAAATTAATCCTCAAAAATACAACTAGCCTAAAAATTCTGCACTCCCTGTAAAGTGTTACTGCCATTTTTCACGTTCATCTGTTTAGGATCCCACTGAGGAGTTGGAATATTTGAGATCTGGGCCCTCGCTAGCTTTAGGTTTGCTAAGAGTGAATGCCGTAATGAGGCTGTGTGAACTGATGGGTCCTGAGGATCCCATTGAAGCCCGTACTGTAGATCCGACACTATGGAGGGCCCAGTTTGGCTCTGACAGACTCCATAATGGCATCTATGGTAAGACTCTTAACAGAAATGGTAAACTGCTTTAAAATGCATTACATTATAATGTATAAATACTATACATTAACTACCATTATTTGAACATTCTCATACAGGATCTCAATCTTATCGAAAGGCTATAAAAGACATGAAGCAGGTGTTTCCAAATGGTGTGTGTTGCGCTGAAACGTCCCTTATGAGATATGAGCAGGTATTGTAACTTTTGTTTTATTTTTAACAATATATCGCAACAGTGTTGTTATAATTAAAACCCTTTCATCTTATTCCAGATATCAAGTTTGCATTCGAATCCCGAAGCTAGTTTGGACCATGAACATGCGCACACCCTCCGAACTGCTGTCAAATTTTCATCAGAATTTGGTCAAGGCAATGTGTTTTCCTCACCCCTCTATCAAAACATCAGGAAACACAGTCATTGACAAACATAAACCCAAACTTGTTGATGTTTTACTAGCTGCAATCGACCTTTGTAATGAGGATGGGAACTGTTGTTGTTTATTGTGTTTCAGTGCCAGCAGGGCCTTTGGTCTGCAATGCTTTTTATCAGACCACCTGCCTGCTGATCCCATCCAGCCTCCTCCAGCAGAGTCAGCCTCCACTGTTCTCAGAACTGCTGCAGAGGCTGCTTGCGACAGGCTGCCATCTGCTGGCCGGAAGGCTTTGCGTGCTGGATGAAAAACAAAGACGCTACATGTGTGAGTTACTGAGGGCCTCTGCTGGTGAAGCTCTTCTATGTGAGGGTCCCTGCCTTGCCATTGTTTTGCAAGCAGACAACGCAGTCACATGCTTTGAAATCATTCTTGAGAGGTACAAGCAGTGCTGAAATGACACTTTTCAGCAGTTTTATACAATGCTATGCATTTATTTTTCTTCCTGTTGTTGTAGAGTTTGTAGGGAGAGACCTGACTTCAGGAGAGTAACAAGGGAACTTCTTTACCCAACCTTTAAAAAAGAGGTATGTAGTAACTTTTATCTTACACTGTGAAGAAAAAAATTTCCAAATAAGGGTTTGTTTTTTTTACAACAGTGCCACAAAGAAATTTAAAGTGAACAGACCTAAAAAAATGTTTTTCTTGATAGAATTTTGAAGAATTTTTCATAATCTAAAAAAAAGATATTTTAGGTTTGTTTTTGAGGAATGTAAAGGCTTAATGGATGTTGAAAATTAGGGTAGGGGCAAGTTAAATGTTGCTTTGTGAAATGTATTGGGCAAAATCCAGTCATTCCAGTAGAGTTTGGGTACAATTGGGTTCCAGATTGCAAAACTCATATTTATTTCCAAAGGGAAATTAAAAGTGATCAACTTTTAAAGGTCTTGTGAAATGCTTTTAAAATAGGCATTTTTATTTAATGTTTGAAACCTAAAGAGAGGGTGGGACATAATGTAGCTCCACCTTTTTTTTTTTCTTTTATCACCGCTCTTTCAGTGTGAGTGGCTGAGCTGAAGTATGAGGTGACGTGAATAAAACCATAGATCCATTTAGGCGGAAGTGACAAACTAGCGTTACATGTTGATATCAGTTTTATATCTTCTAAACGTGAATTTTGTCACTGTTTTGGAGCTGATACTAACATCTAAAAAACCTTATTTTAATTCCATGGGACCTTTAAAGACAGAGTTGTGAGTTTTCTATTGTTTATGCTTCTGTTTACATCAATTCAATTTATTTAAAAAAGAATATACCAAAATTATACCAGAATTTGTGTAGAAAAAGGAAATTACCTGTGATGTTGTGCAGAAAATTCTACAAATAATAATTACAGCAAGTCAAGTCACTCAAATGTTTTTAATAGACTTTTAATGTTTGTCTGGTTTTAAAGCTTTTGATTGTGTCATCCTCATTGCTTTATGGGAATATAGTTCTTCCCTCATTGAATCCTTCAACAAGTTTCGCAGTTAGCTGCATTAAAAAGTTCTTTGTGAAGTCTGACTTGCGAAATTGCATCTCGTGATTGCGTAAAACCAATTGAAGATCACAACATGACCTCTCTGGACAGAAAAGGAAAATGATGGCGCAATCGCTGGCTTTTTTTAAATGTCTGATTATTCCTGCCCCTTTTTGCAGCGCCCTAAGACTGAATTTCACATGCTCAAACTCTGGTGTGACTGCGGCTTAATAGTGGGAGAAGCGCACTAAAATAATTAATAGGGGTGGCTCATCAATAGCAATCATGCCTTCATCCAATCATTTCCAAGAGAATTCCTGTAAATAATTCGAACCTCCTACCTTCTTCATAGCTCAATCCAACATTCGTCCCGCCGCCCCAACTCCACACCTTTTGACAGCAAATTTAGAGCAAAAATGTGAATTTGCTATGTCTTGAATTACCTCATAGCTCATTGGTTTAGTTCAAGACTTTACATAATTTAACAAAGATGTTTAACCCTGCTCAGTACATTAATAGGCAAATACAATGTGAATATTCTTAAAATGCACTCTAAAAGTTCACAGTGTATAGGCATACGTCTAATGCCAATGCTTTTATTTTTTTAAGAGTGTACTTCTAAGAGTTCCCCATGATTTTCCTAAACTTTTCTGTGTCTGCAGGCTGTGAAATTGCTGTGTTACCTGTTTGACGATCTTGGTCTTGACAGCCATCACCGCATAGCACTACAATAACCAGAAGATATTGACAATAGGTACCCAGTGGTGAACATTTCATTTTCTATAGTTCACATCAGCGTGACCACTGACATTCAACTGTATTTACACAAAGAAATGACACAAAAACTTTTTAGAGTTATGAAATTAACCAAATTATATTCAAATACACCAAGAACCAAATACAGAATGGTACAGCGTACTTTGTAATCAACCTTCATGGTGGAAATGAGAAGACAAAACACTCAAGGCAGGTTAAAGATCAAAAATTATTTAATTCCCAAGATGACAAAAATAATTCCATGAATTCTGTAAACCATTGCATAACTGCTGTAGTGTGTAGACAAGTGTTAACAATTTTTTAAATGATACACTACAAGAGAAAGATTATGCATTATAAATAATACCATCTTAAGTAATTCTAGTGAAGAAAAATCCTCTCTGACCATCAAAAAACATACAACTATTCCATAAAGAAGCCTCCATAACTTAAACACAGAACTCCCAGTAAATGTTTTTTAAGGTCTCGTGTTGACAACACATACACAAAGTATTATACTGACAGCAAAATTGTATAGTATTTCAACACTAATTAGAATATAAGCTGTTCTATATATCGATGCATACTGTACCAAAATAAGGGATATGTTTCTTTCCTTGTAATATAAATGTTTTCCTCGTTTTGACTATTGAGCTAATAAATCTGTGAGTTGCGGTTTCCTTTGAAAATTGGACATCTCTCTCTCTATTCTACAGTTCTCCTGTAAAACCCTGAGAAAAATACATCTCGTATTTCCATCAAATTGTTACATGGATAAATACACAAACTTATAAATTTATTTGTAATGTATCGCAATTCACAAAACTAGTGCTACATCATTATAGATTAACGGTTCTCTATGTTATTCCAGTGACCCATTTGAAATCTAATTTGAATGGTACATTCAATATTAAGGGATTTCATGTTCGATTAACCGTAACATTAATTATAGGGAACAGTGGTTCCACCAAAAAAAAAAAAAAAAAAAAAATTTATTTTAATATATATAATTTGTTAGCATTTTAGCCTCTTACAAAAAATGAACTGTTGTAGCCCCCCCGGCTAGTTTGCTAAATTTAACCAGTTTCATATGTAATATGTATATACAAGATTGCATAAATCCTTAGGTTCAATAAATCACACTACTGATAGAGAAAAAAATTAGAAAAACAAACAAATAAACATAAGAAAAATCCACAAGAATGCAAAAGAAAGAAAGGATTATTTCCACTGCAGAGCATTATGGTAAACTTCCAATACATTACACATTGCTGAACAAGAGTCCTTGGTGCTTCTTTAATCGCAGATGCCTGGTCTTACGTCAACATTAAATGGTCGATTCTGTTAAAGATTACAGTATCAAAATGGCTGATGCAGACAGAGGGCTTTCGTGTCTGTAAAACCATGCTGTCCTAAAAGATCTGCCATTACACTACAGAAATTCACTGATAAGCAAACCGATATCAGAAAATCAGCTGGAAGCACAAACTTGAAATGACTAGTTTCATTTTTACAAATTTTTCATACTTCATAAATGAGCTGCTACGCTTTGTGGAGAATACGATCGCAAAACAACTGTCACTCTGACACCGTGTACATGCATCGTCATGCTGACTTCACAAAATTAATACATTTTTCAGGATCGCTTATTAGTCCAAGTGAAATGTTCAAAGGCATGGCAGAGTAATTCGATATTATTTGAATACACAAGTCCATGACAGGACTCTCGTGCATTGAGAAATACAGATTAAAACGTCCCAAGGCACTAAAATTCGGCTCATTTCGTTAGCTGGAATTACCCATTTGCTCAATCAAAGAATACTTTCAATCTGGCTTCATGAAAGGCACAAATTTGTTCCTAAGAGACTTGATCCTTAATGTTATCAAGCAGAATGACTGATTGTAAATCAGACATTTAAGTGCAGGCTACATTATTTTATTCTTTAAAATACACTTTTGAACAATTTTTATGTACTACTACAACAGGCAATCGTAACTAGGCGAAAAAGTGATGTTTAAGGCTATATTTGAACTGTTCTGGTAAATGTAACCCACTGTCTGTCTCAGCCATTTCAACTAGTGTGAACAAGGGACCCATTTTACATGACAATCAAAATGGTAGACAACAATTGACAATACAATAATAGACTTCAAGGTTAAAAAAACAATAATAAGTTAGAAGATTTCTTAATTCATATGCAGAAAAAACAAACACCAGTCAAATGGAAACTAAAGAGAGCACCTTACAGGCTGAGTATACACTTTTAAATCCCAAGTAGTGCACAACAACTAATGTTTTAAATTGTTTACGATTCAGTACTATTAGTATAAAAAGAAGAAAAAAATACATACTTCAAATAAGCACTAATTCATATGGCCACTTAAGAATATTAACACAAATATTCATTCATTACTGTGACATTCCTTCACTGTAGATTACAGCCAATTCAATACTATGTCATCGGTTTTTTCACTGAGAAACAATCTTCATATGAAGTTGATCAAGAATCGTGGTTCGTTAGGAGCTTGTTTGTTTTGAATGCACGTATTATGTAAATAAGATACTAGATTTGGTCATTTTCTGACTATTTCCTCAGAATGTTAAAATGAAAACGCAGTTATAAAATTGAAGAGAGAACAAAGAATAGTAAAGGTCTTTGGTAGAAACTACAAAAATGGGCATTTAGTCCATTAATATTGTCAGCAAAAAGCAGTTGGCATAGTTGTCCTGTCAAATTAAACATTGAAGAAAAAAAATAAACTGACATAGTAATTGTACACCACTTCAGTTGAACTTTGAAACAAGTATAAACTACAATACCACTTTGGTTCATTTGAGTAAAGTCCACGTTGGTTTGATTCGACCGCACTCTTTCGTTTGAGAATTAAATGGTTGCGTCAACCACAAACCCCAACGTCATGGTCCAAAAACCAAAGAATGGAACTAATTCCTCAACAAAGTGACACGTTCGCAAAAGCTCTTGAACACTTGAGTGTTGGAAACATCGCAATACCCAGAGCTGCTTTGATCCGCTTCAACCTATCAAAGTTAACCGAAAAAAAGAACAAGCCTTTTGCTGATCGGACTAGAAAAAGATGAGCACGTAGTCAATGCATTTGAATTTTTTTTTTTTTTTTTTGAATACTTTGACCAACAACTGGATACGTCTGCTCAACACAAATACATTTGGCAGTGTGATCTAGAGCTTCAGCTGGTTAACAAAAGTTACACACTGACATGCAGTGACAAATCAGAGCTACATACAGACCTTGTGGATTCAGATACGAACACAAGAAAGCAGAGAGAAATCAAATCTATATACACACACACTGTCTCCGCCTCGTCAAGCTGAAAGAAATACGAGGGCTTCAACAATTAGATCCTCTATAACCATCCCTTTTGAAGTAAACTGTTTATCCCGGTTTTTTAAAAGAGAAAAAAAAAAACTTGCACCTTTGTGTACCTGACAATTCACCACACAAACTTAATGCTGTAAATATGAAAAGAAACCCCCCGAAAACAAACAAAAAAGTTTCAGATAACACAGTAGCAGGTCATTTCAATTAGATTACCTAAGCACATTACACTGTCGAATCTGGATACGAAAAAACACCAATGATTTCTTTCTGTAAACACTACAGAGCACTACAATTCTACACATTTCAATAAAACAGAAATGTACTAAGCCAGTTTAGTTTTTGCCATCAAAGAAACACACGCTTTCCTGATTTGAACATCCTACAAGTTTCAAATTTAGGATGATTCAACGTTTCTAAGCTGCACCCAAAAAGCACCGTCTTTAATGAAGAGGGAACGACGATTCTTTGACTGAACCTCAGAGCTCAGGCACCAACCAGGGTGAAGTCTTTAGTACTGAACTGGGCCAATATTATGGTACTACAGAAAAATACAAACTTTGCACAAGCTATGTTTGATTTACTACAATCCTAAACTCTTCACAGATGCTTCAAATGTGTTTTTTTTTTTTAAGGCAAGGCACTTAAGAGGGAGTGGCCAGGAATCAGATACATGTTCTAACATATCTGCAAGGCTAAAGTCCAAAAAACAAAGAAACGAAACGATTTCTGTGTCGCTGAGGACCACAGAACACGTGTGCTCATCTAACAACTACATAATGTATATCTAAATAGTCACTATAAGACAGAGAAATTGATTTACTAAATGCCTTAGCATACAGTATGTGCCTTACTGATATTACAGCTGCTGGTTATGCCTAAAATGCATTCAAAGTTTGCACTTATTTGATTGAAAAATTGAAGTAACAATGAAAGTAATAACTACTATTTAGTACTATTTTTTATATGAAAACTAACAAGATATATACACTATACCATGATTTAACAGTAAGAAAAAAATGAAATATTCTATTATGTTTCACAGTACACACAAAAGCTTCATACTTTAGCATATTTGGGAAAAATATATATAAATCTAAGGAAATGAAAAACAAACTACAAAGCAGCTTAAAGCAAAATTTCTACAAATAAAACAAAATACCCTCAGACAATTTTCCAAGTCAACAAAGTGCTTTTAACAAGAAATGAATCCTCTTCACACAGCTAGTAGTAATAATAATAATAATAATAGTAATAATGGCGTCGGGCCGATGATTTTGTTGCTAACAGTCAAATCAGGGCCAAACTGACTATAAATGCCAAAAGCGATAACAAAGGGGAAATTGTTCAATGCTTTATGAAAATGGACAATCTAGCTTGTACAAAAACAGGTATTGCATTAAAGAAGTTGATTTTTGTATCAGTCAAACACCACTTATTAGATTCTAATAAAACTATCGATCAATCCAATCACTATATGAAATACTGAAACACAAAAAAAATGCTATTTAGAAACTTTAAGCATAATAATTATAATATGTATTTAGTAGTTCTTCAAAGGGCTAAATCATTAAATAGTACCTTGGATGGCTGTACATCACCACCTGTATAGTTTCGTCTTACAGTAAGGACATTCCTTTTTACCAGACGCACAGTTCTGACAAAGTACATAATGTTGGCAAGGCTGCAGGACAATGGAACGATCATGCTTTTGGCAAACTATACATTTCTTTGACTGAAGCTGATATATTACCTGTGTTGAGAAAAAGAAGAGTTAACATCAGTCACACTTGGACAGATTCAATGCAGTGCGTCATGCATGACTGACTCATGTTGCCGCTTAGAAGAGTACGACGCTCTACTTAGAGTGTGTGTAAATGTGACATGGTGACGTAAGTGTGTTGGGACCTGGTCCTTCTTACCCCTTCTATGAGGTCTAGGTCAGAGCGTAGCTGGCTCTGGATGGAGCGGAGCTTTGGCAGGGGGAGCTGGTCCAGCTCGCCGTAGCTGCGCAGGAGAGGCGTGTTGGGCGAACGACACAAAGCGTCAAAGTCTCCCTGCAGTTCCTTCAGCTTGTGCTCCGTGTCCTCCCGCTTCTGCTCCGCCAGCTGACGCTCTGCTTCTGCCGATTTCGCTTGTTCTTTTGCTTCGTGAGCGTCTTTCTGCCACGCTTCACAAGCCTGTGTTAAAGAGAGGTGTTAAAGTGAGTCCTTCTATCTGATAACCACCAGAATAAATGATTCTACACCTTTTGGGCTTTCTGCCAAGGTGCAAAGCTGAAGATGGCATCTTTGTTAGCCAAAAGCTGTTACCAAACTTGGAATCAATCTTATGGAATAGTGTCTGGTTAGGAGATGTCTGGTTCAGGGACTTAACATAAGCCAGAAGGGCTGTGCGATTACGTAAAATGGAATCGTAATCATGATTTGAAACATCAAATCACAAAAGGCTGTGATATAATTGCGTTAAAGGTAAAACACAACTATACACACAAGAGCAAGTGCCTTAAGGTTAATGCACAGTGAATCCGAAATTTTTGTCCGTAATTTTTGTACATTAAAAAATAAATTCAACCTCACGTTGTGTCAATCATATTGATGCACTGCCTCCGAAGCTTTCGTCCGTCATAAAAAAAATTAACCAAGTTTGATTTTTTTTTTGCTTTTCGCATCAGAAAATGCACTTTGAGAGGTGTTTTCAAAGTTCAGAGCCACCGTACAACGAAAAACTAAATATAGAATGCCAACATTTGAGCTACAGATAACTTTATGACAAACACAGTGCATAATATAAAGCCAGAATATGGCGGAGTTGAGAACCCCTATGCTGGATTCAATGACTGGTGCACCTCTCCCCTGCTGCTGCTTCGTGTGTGTGTGTGTCCATACATTTGAAAACTGCTGTAGACATTAAAATAGAAAGCATGGTCCGCTTTCTCCGCAATCTATCAAAATTCCACTGATTTCCTAAAATAAACTTCAGGATAATCCAGCGCAGCTCTTTGATAAGGAAAACTCTCCTTCCTCTATGCAGTATTGGATGAACACAATATGTACAATATTCCTCTTTCTTTTTTTAATTTAGAGAAGAGAGGAGAACAAAGTGTCACTGCTTGAACTGACTTGGAAATGTTTTACGTTTTTTCAGAATAAATGAATTAATGCACATCGGACTCAGTGTGCAGGGTTTGTTTATGTGACGTTTATTTTGCATATGAATATGAAAAAATGCATATGACAAATTCAGACTTCAGTGTTCAAAGACCTTTACTTTTCTCTTTGTGTGACAGGATTGCTAACCAATTGAAAATGAACAAACTCAAATCAAAATGGCTCAAACCAAGCCAAAACTCAAAAAATGATGGTGTCTCTCAAGTCAGAGGTCTTATAGAAACTGTTTTCTTTCTGAGTTTAGAATACATTCAGTTTCAGGGTATATGCAGAATCCTAAAGGTAATTTCAATACCTTTTTAAGACTTTTTAAAGACCTCAGTATATTTTAAAACCTTATCGCCACTTCAAGTTCTAATCAGTATCAAACCTTTAACTTAATAAACAGTTAGTTAAATAAATCAATGGCGCTCAACCATTTTGCCGTCTGTTTTGCTCTATGGTTTTGCTATATGTGGAGAGCATCACATCACTTTCTCATGTTTGTCACAAATGACGTGACATCACCCAGACGGAGGAGCCTTGTTGGATGCACACCGTTGGTAATATTAAGAGGAAAATAAATATATTTATGCTTTTTTAGAGTCAAACAGCTTGGACAACACTTGAGCTAAAATTATGACCTCGTAAAAACACGATAAAGACTTTTTAATACCTTTTAAGGGCCTTAATTTTCTCATAATTGATTTATCAACTTTTAACACTTTAAGACCCAGCGGACACCCAAGTTTAGATATATTATCACTTGTCTGCTCTTTAACAGACTGACCGAGTGCTCAAGTTTCACTCTTCATGCCTTGAGACACTGTTGCTGTACAACAGTGAATGCACAGTTGATCTGATGCTCTGTAAACTCTCGAACACTTTTATGAAGATGCTTGTGCAGACATGTTGAGTTTAAATCAGACTTAAAAGCACCTGATTTGAATCCCTCCAAAACACACAGTCCTACCCCAAAGAGAAATAATGAACTGGCTTGATGTCTTTCCAAATCAAATCAGGCCAACATGAAGATTGTTTTAGGAGTTTGAAATGGCTGGGTTTAAAAAAAGTTAGCATATTTTAATATTAATATTTTAATTTATTTCACTAAACAATATAATTTTTTTGTTTATAATTGGATTTCATTGTTTTTAGACTTTATTTTAAATATAGAGGATACTGATGTTAGCTCTGCCAACTGTATTCATGCTCTAAACTCATAAATGTTGCCTTCATTTGTAAAGATTATCTTGATGAAAAAAAGATGTATGAATTATAGAATTATCATTAGAATTATAAACCATTGTTGCTCACAGAGCTTATTAATCCAAAAAACAATGCAAGCATCTCATTAATTTTCAGTTGAGAGACCAGGCAGGGAGGCACTAGGTGGCCTAAAAAATACACATAATCACTTCAGCACTGCATATACCCTGAGGCGTTGAGGTGTCAGCCGCTATTTTCAATGACAAAAGTTGACTTGAATCTCTCAGAGGACAGTAAATGGCTCCCGAATAAAAAGCCTTTGTTTTTAAGCGTCACTCATCTTATGAGGCCTGTAAAAAGCGAGCACATCTGACCTGTTTGACTTGGTGCCAGGCCTCCTCCCACTGCTTGATCTTACGCTTGGCTTCATCCAGTTCTCGGAGGAGTCGGCCGATGTCTGCGCTGCTGGAGCCGACCGTGTTGGAAGTAAGGCTGCTGAACACTGGAGACGGGCTGGGAGAGAAGCTGCCACTCATAAAGTCCCATATACCCCCTGCTCCGCCATTCAGACCTGAGACAAAGGAGTAATGCATCAACTCACATATGCAAAAGACTGTGACGTACTTGAAAGTTTCAGGGGAATAAAAGTCTCAGCCTCAGATGGCACACCCACGGACCACCTGATGCCTACTGTACGCATGAAAAGTGCAAATCTGTTCAACAGGCTGCTACACAACTTACACATTTCTAATCTGCTGGGCAGTAAGAGATGCAGGTGTCACCAGCCTGCTGACGGTTCGAGCTTTTGTAGTTTTGAGCAATCAAAGACATATCTTATGTTCATGACAAACTTATATTTTGGACAGACTAAACAAATCTACATGCATTTTCTGCATAATTCTACAACGTTTTTTTTTTTACGTTTGTGATATAAATTATTTTGTGAAAAAGTTATCTTATCAAATACTATTCAAAAAGGAAAAACAAACCATAAATATAATAATAATAACAATAATCATCAAAAAAACATGTTTTCACACTACAATGCATTCAATATGATTTTTTAAAAACAATTGATAATTAATTTAATGTAATTTTATTTAGTTATATGTTACAGCAGGGGAAATAATGTTTTTTCCTGGGAATATTTTTGAAGGAGCTGTTGACATGGAATTGACCCAGATTTTGGAAAAAGCCCAAACAATACAAACATAAAAATAAATAAAACAAAAAAAAAAAAAATCTGAAAAATGTGTTATGCGTAATAACAATGGAAAGACACAAGGAAAAAGTACTGAACAACTGAAATGTGTTTAATACTTAAAATAAAAGTTTTTTTTGGTGATGGCAGCTTAAAGATGCCTCTCATTTGGAGAATAAAGTCACATGCATTGCTCAGGTGTGCTTTTCAGAGACAGAGTATTAACAGTGTTAAAATCTTGATGGTTCTGTGATGCTCATCTACCAAATCTGATCTTTAATTTGTATTCTCTATTTGATTCAAGTCAGATGATTGGCTGGGCCATTCCTCAGTTCGATTTCTTTTTCTGAAAGCATTTGAGAGTTTCCTTGGCTGTGTTTTGGATCATTGTCTTGCTGAAATGTCCACCATGGTTCATCTTCACAATCCTGATAATGTAGATGTTGGACTGAAGCAGCTAATATTAATTTACATTGATGAAGGGCTGAGCGCTGCTGAATAACTACTGAAAGATTTCAGCTGCTGTATGGGCTTTCACTGCCTCAATACTTTTCCCTGTGTCATTTCATTTTAGTATGCATAACTTAATTGGTAAACTAATTCGTTTGTTTTCTTTGCATATATGAATATCGTTGGTTGTTACCAACATCTGGGGAAAATTGCAAAAGTATTTTAGATATATTTATTCTGAGAAAAATGGTGACATGGTAAATACTTATTTTCCCTGCTGTATATTATGTATATGTTTTATTCCTTTATTGTGATTGGACAGCAGTTGTACAGGAATCAAAATTGGAAAAAGAGGAAAGGGATCGGGAAAGGTCCATGAACCCAGATTCGAACACCCGAAATGCAGTTGTGCTACATGTCGGTGCACTGCCCACAAGGATATCGGCGCTGACAATAGGTTTATTTTTAAATATAAAACTATTTATTTTTTATTATTATTATCATTTTATATCTAATTTTAACCAATTACTTCAGTTGCAAGAATGCATTAAATTGTTCAAGAGACAAATTACAAAAAAAGAATCACACCTTAACACAACCATTCAAACCTTTGGAGTCAGTATTATTTTACTATTATTATAATGTTTTTTCTCTCCCAAAAACACTATACTATACATATATATACATATATATATATATATATATATATATATATATATATATATATATATATATATATATATATATATGGTTAGCACTGTCGCCTCACAGCAAGAAGGTCCCTGGTTCAGGTCCCGGCTGAGCCAGTTGGCATTTCAGTGTGGAGTTTGCATTTACTGTTTTCGCTGTAATTTTGATCAAATAAATGCAGTCTTCCTGAACATTTAATGAACTTCTTTCAAGAGCATTACAAAATTTCACCGACAACAAACTAGTCAGTAAAAATAAGCACTTTAATCCAATTTGTAATCCAATTTTATCCAAGCATTATTAATATTAATTATTTACTTAGCTAATCTTTAACTATTTTTAGAGTTTTCTTCACCTTAATGGGCAGAAGAGTGGAGAATGTAAACAGGGAAGACTGGGGATCAGAGACAGAGGGGAAGGATTGTAAAAGGATCTCAAGCCAGGAATCAAACTTGGATCGCCAGGAGCAAAATGACCCCCTGGAGTATGAATAATTTGGGGCTTGACTGTATGTGTCTACAAGTCTATTGGCACCATGCACAACAAATCTTCAAAATTAGTCCTTATCCTTACCTAAGGAGTTCTGTGTAGATGTGGGTGTTCCCAGAAGGCCATGCTCGGTTTTAACAGGTGGTGGCTGTGTCTGGCTCTGTTGGGAGGCCATTCCAGTGAGAAGAGACTGGGACAGGGATTGAGACAGGGAGCTGAGCGGAGATGCAGACAGGGATGACGATGAGTGCAGAGAGGAAGACCGAGCCAAAGAGCCAGGAATATTAACTGGAGCAGAGCCTCCTAATAACCTCTGACCTGCAGAGCAAAAGGAGTCCAGTGAACATCAACCTAAACCAAAGACCAAACTACAAATGTTGACAAAGAACACTTACTTGTTAAACCAAGGCCATTGTTGTCTTGGTCCTCCAGGTCTTTGTCGAGAGAGGCAACATTGATGTCACTAAAATTTAGGTCAAGTGCAGATCCTGAGGAAAACAAGTGTGTTTTTAAAATCGCTGCAAATTGGATACAAAGCACAAGCTTCTTAAAGGAATAGTTCACCCCAAATTACCATTCTGTTGAACACAAAAGAAGATGTTTTGAAGAATGTTGAAAACTAGTAATCATAAATCTCTCTCTCACATATAGACTTTTCCAGAAAATTGACAAAGTGGTTGTGTGAACAGGCCAAAAATTGAAAAATGTTTTTCCAGTGTTTATAAAAAGGGCCTTATTCCCGCAATAAGACGTTCTAACATCAGCACAGTAAATTGACAGAATTCTACTACGTGTAAATTCAGAAGGAAAATTGCCTTTATGAGCTTGTAGTTCAGAACACACTGAAGTGAGACGTCTACTCTAGGCCAATCAGATGTCGATGAGGCATTCATGGAAATAAAAATCTGTGACATGCATGTATGTAAATGGGGAGTGCGATTTGGCAACTGGGGAGTCAGATAAGATTTTGGTACAACACCAGTAGACTTTGGTTTCATAGATGGTCTCACAAGCTGCCGCACATAATCAAACATAACCCTTGACATGTTTAAGTGTTCCATTAGGGCTGGGCAATTAATGGAAAAGGACTTTCAGAATCTATAATCGATCAAATTTTTCCAGGTTCATTTTTTCAATTACTTTCCATACAGTGTGTGAAGTCACATGACCCCGCTCTGTTATATTATTATATATTATATTATGATTTACACTTATTATATTATTAGGATATTATACTTCTGCCAAGAGCACGTGTACTGTCCGGCACAGCCTTCGCATACCCTCACACCCTTAAAAAATATGTACTTACAAGTCCCAACGACGCGTGTGACGACGGTGGGTGGTGCAGAGAGCCGCGTTTTAGGCAATGTGTGTTTTAATTTCAGTTGTTCAGCATTGATGTTCAAAAAAAAAGCATAGATATTGTGTGTTTACTTCAATTATTTTAAAATCAAGTAATGCACCCTTCATTCAAAAATCTCTCACTTGTAATATGTGAGCATATTTACTGTACAAAACCTGTCAGTGACTATGAGGGCAAAAACATAAAATAAATGTAAAAATATAACCGTTCATTAATCGAAATAGAGTTAAGATCGAGATTTTGATTTTAGGTCAAATGGCCCAGCACGTCCTCTGTTTAGTCCTTTTAGTTAAATTTTACAGATAGCTGCCAATTACAGGACTGACAGCATCGGGACGATTAAATGAAGGATTAATTAGAGCATAAAATGTATAGATTCAGTGGCAAACTGCTACCTGAAAACTCCGTCCCATAGACTTTACAGTGAATGGCTTTAGTCATTTTCATAACGAACTTTAACCCACTGGAAGGCTTTTATCCACTCTTTGAAAAAGTGTAAATGGTAAATTAACATTCACCACTTGATCACTAACACGATGTGCCATTATTTGTAACTTTAGCTGGTGTTATTTTCATTCTCTTTAATTCAGATCTTTACATTTTCACAGTTGTAGCTCCCTGTCATCTGAAGGCAGAAGGCATTGACTGAGTGATTGACAGCTAATATTAACCAATCCATTCGCGTTCAGTTACAGAGCAGCAGGCCAATAAGAAGAGCTTGAAGGCGGGGCAAGCATTGCGGGATTTTATTTACTGCAAGTTGCCATGACAACAACTGTTTTAAACCATTCCCAAGCGCTGCGTTTGGAGTATTTTTTAGGTGCATTCTGCATGAATGTCTCCTAATTCTACGTATGCGGTAAACATTTTGCAGTGAAAACCCGTCACACAGCAAAAATGTATGCACTCACACAAATGCTATCAAATATATTTTGAGGTCGCATAGATAAAACATTAGGCACATATGCAACCAAAACGGTCGAAATTTTGAGCCCTGCTATCCAAAAATACAAATACAAAAATTGTATTAAAACGAGCGCAGCCATTTAGTGGTCGTTCATTTCTGGTTAATGGACCCTTTTCACAAGACTGTTATGATGCGTTTAACGGTCATCATAATCTTAAATCCATGAAAGTTTTTAATATTTTGATTTTTTTTTTAAATGTATGAACATTTATATGCATTTATGTATTATATCATCTTTGCGTCAAATTACAAAAAACGAATTACCGTTTATGCAAGGTGACTCTAATGCAGCATCTATGGGGCTGAGAGTAAATTTGACATTATTCTTTCCTCTGGCTGTCATGATCAGAATCAAACAATTTTTTTCCTTTTTCTGAAAGTCTTAATAACACCATCACAAAGTTTTTCTTTTATTATTTCAGCAAATGATATTGTAAAAAAAATGTGTTGTACTCTCCAAGTTACTGCGATTTTACCCAACTATGACGACTTCTGCTGCTGAGAAACCAAGAAATTTGAGTCCATGATGTCACATGATTTACTGTTAGTTTGGAATGGATGCGTCAGTTGTGTTTTTCCAGGAATATTACAGAATGTCTTTGCTTGTGTGAACAGTGTACTTTTGGAATTTACCAGTAAAGTTGTTCTTAAAATTTTACGACTATTTACCATTATTACTGTGTGAAAGAGGCTATCAACTTCCATGTATTTTTTGGTAAGATAGAAATCCATGGCTACTGATTACCAACATTCTTTAAAATATCTAGTTTTGTATTCAACAGAAGGAAGAAAATCAAAAAGTCTGAGTCACTTGAGGGTGAGTAAATAGTGAGAAACTATTTTCATTTTTGGGTGCATATCACTTTAAGGAGAAATATGGAAGACTGTTACTGAGTCTAATCCTCTTAAAGCATCTCAAAAGCCGTTTATGGCCACAGTTTAGTCATATCACACATTAAACCAAATCAGGTTGTTCACTATAGTCACTGAACATCGCCAGCAGTGGTGGAAAGAGTACGGAAAAAATCGGAATCAAGTAAAAGCACCATTACTTACCCAAAAATGTAGTGCAAGTAGAGTAAAAGTATCTGTTGTAAATATTACTCAAAGTATGAGTAAAAAGCAGCCCTTTTAAGTACTCAAGAGTAGTGAGTATTATGCTGTGAAAGGTTGATGTGTCAATTTGTGCATGCGTGTGTAAAACGTATTCTGTTGTCCATTCAGTGATTGTTTAAGGTCATTTGGTGATTTCAGTCATCATACAGTAGACATCTGCCATCTTCTCATCAGTGACATGAAGTCTAGTCTCTCAGTTATTGCGCGTAACAATTTTGTGTCTTGAGGTTGTTCTGTATAATGCGATTTTCTATGTGCGATTTGATTGGATGGCAGTCATAAAACTGATTATTCTATTTCTAGTACTCTACTTCTTCTCTACTAGCCAACCCCAAAGACAAGAAAAATAATAAAGTAGTCCCTACAGGTTAAAGAAAGTGGAGTAAAAGTAGCGATACAGCACTATAAATGTACTCAAGTAAATAGAAAAGTACAAATTTTTAAAACTAGTAAACTACAATTTCTGCGAAAAATACTCAATTACAGTAATTTGAGTATTTGTAATTTGTTACTTTACACCACTGCAGCTAAAACATGTTCTAATGAAAAAAGTCTCCTTCAATGATGAATTGAGGTAAAGTTGGCTTTATAATTGCCACATTTGTTCAGTGAAAACTGACACGCTCCAGATATTGTTTATATGTTGACTTCAAAACAACATTAGCAAAATTTATTTGACTGTGAACAATGTTGTACTTTCGTTGTCATTGGCTGCTAATATGATTGCACGATTTAGAAGTAAAGGCTTTCCAGTACAAGAAAAATAATAGTGTCAAAAGTACATTTTTAAAACTACTTGGTTAAGCACAGTTCCTGAGAAAAACTACTCAATTACAGTAATTTGAGTATTTGTAATTGGTTACTTCACACCACTGCATCAGACACCAATATCTTAATAATTTATTAAAGACGAGTCACTGGCTGAACATCTGAGGTTAGGCATGGATTTAAACATTATCATCTTGATTTTCAACAGTATTACAGCACACTGTGTGTGTAAAGTAGTACCATTTGTTATTCACTTTTGGCATCCGATAAAGTGTTTTGGCCTGGAAAATGACACATGACTTCAGACTAAAGAGATAGTTCACCCAAAATTATAAAGTCTATCATCATTTACCCACCCTTCACTTGCCCCAAACCCATTTGAGTTTTTTAACCTCTGTTGAACACTAAAGAAGATACTTTGAAGAAAGTTGAGAATCAGTGACATCTAGGGTTGGGTCGATAGACAATGCCATCGTCCATTGCTGATGACCGATAGACAACACGATGCTGAGCCGGCATCGCGATCCTCCGCACCGCCCCCGTCGCAGCAGCAACCCGCTCGTGAAAAATACACACGGCCCTGTTTACCCTAATACGTCTTAGTTTTAAAATGGCTTTTTAGAACGAAAACGATCCACGTTCACACTGGCGTTTCATCTAGCATTTCTGAAAAGCCCTCCTTCCACACTATACCGCTGAAAACACACATCACGTGACCACACACACAAACACTCAGTCATGCGCTGCAGTGTAGGCTATGCACGCGTCTGACTCTGAACTCCAGCAGTCAGCGGGTGCTTTGAGCACAAAATCCCAGAGAGCAGTGCACGTCGGACAGTTTATCAAGGATGTACCGCTGGATTGCATCTCACTATAGTTGTTAAACGTGATATTTAATTAATCTTGTCTTTATCTAACGACTCTTCTGTCTTTTGAATCTATCAGGTAACGTGTCACAGCGTCAGTACACTGCTTCAATCTTTCGCTTTCACACTTGTACTAAGTAATTGCAGCGGAAACCTCAGATGCTGTTGGTTGGTTCCTGTTGGTTGTGTACCATTTTTACCGACCAAGTTTGTCGACACCATTATAACGACACAGATCACTCTGCCTATTCATGCCAGAGTCCCGCGGAAAAAGTGATTGACAGGTGGTAATTTGTGTGTAACTTATCTTTATTTATGATTTGGTTATGGGTAAAACAAGGACCATGCGGGCCAGGTTGTTGAAACGGTAGGCTACAAATAATTACTTTCTTATAAATTCATTAGTTATTCATGATTAATTTACCGCGGCCTACAACGACGATGCCATCATCCATCGCGATGTTTCACATTAGACATCGTACGATGCCAAATTTGTCAACATCGCCAAACCCTAATGACATCCATAACAGTTTCCTTTTATACCATTTCCGTTTCCAACATTTTTCAAAATATCTTCTTTTGTGTTAAACAGAAACTCAAACATATTTGGAGAAAGTGAAGGATGAGTAAAATGCTGAGTAAATAGAAATTTATGGGTGAACTATCCCTTTAACAAGTGGATAAAATAAACAAACTATTATTTATTATAAATTCAGTTATTCATCCTGCAACATCCACTTAAAATCCACTCTTAATCTATAATAACCATACATCAAAGTCTAGGTTAATGGTCATATATCTAACTCGAATTAGCTCAACGCAAAGACAGCCGTGAAGGCGAAAGCACTTACCGTTCATTTAGCTGTGTCCTGCTGAGTCATTGCTGCTGCTGGTGAGTTGAACAGGACTCACTGACTAATGGCTAATGCATTGCCAAAAATACAGCTTTTATGTGTATTGCTTTATCTGGGCTGAGTCTGTGTCTCGTGTACTTTTACCCTTGGATGTGGTGTTTGGCTGAGCGACTGGGAGACGGAAGCTTGAGCTTACCTATTACTGACTCCACAGTATTGCTGCCCGGATAGAAAGGCGTGGCTTTTGCATTCATGGTTGATAAAGTGGTGGGCGATGAACTGTCAGATCCGATGCTGGAGGCCAAGCTGGACGTTATGCTTGATGTTATGCTGGACGCTAGTGGGTTCACCACGGAGAACATGCCGCTATGAGCCTGGGCGAAGAGATAATCCGTCAGGACATGAGTCGATGTCAAAAATAAATAAATAAAATATTTTTATTTACTAATATTATATTTACCAATTAAAAATGCATTTATTTTAAAATACACAGCTTTTTCTTAATTATATTTACAGGACAGTTTACCTTTATGCCCCCCAACTTATTATTAGTATTTACTACTTATTAGTAAACTATTTTTATAGTACTTATTAGATACTACTATATTTTTATTATTCATTAATTTTCCTTCAGCTTAGTCCCTTTATTGATCTGGGGTCTGCATGTCTTTGGACTGTAGGGAAAACCGGAGCACCCGGAGGAAACCCACACGAACACGGGAAGAACATGCAAACTCCGCACAGAAATGCCAACTGATCTAGCTGGGCGTTGAACCAACAACATTGCTGTGAGGCGACAGTGCTAACCACTGAACCACAGTGTCGCTTTTATTATTATTATTATTATGCTATTATTAATATTTTTATTATACTATTATATTATTATTACTATATGTTATAGTACAATTATTTACTACTTATTAGTAAACTAATATTATTATATAATATTACTAGTAATATTATTATTATTAAATATATATATATACACAGTTGAAGTCAAAATTATTAGTCCCCCTTTGATTTTTTTCTTTTTTAAATTATTCCCAAATGATGTTTAACAGAGCAAGAAAAATTTTCACAGTATGTCTGATAATATTTTTCTTTCTGAAAAGGTCATATTTGTTTTATTTCGGATAGAACAAAAGCAGTTTTAAATTTTTTAAAAAATCCATTTTAAGGTCAAAATTATTAGCCCCTTTAAGCTATATTTTTTTGCGATAGTCTACAGAACAAACCATCATTATACAATAACTTGCCTAATTACCCTAACCTGCCTAGTTAACCTAATTAACCTAGTTAAGCCTTTAAATGTCACTTTAAGCGGTATAGAAGTGTCTTTAAAAATATCTAGTAAATATTATTTACTGTCATCATGGCAAAGATAAAATAAATCAGTTATTAGAAATGGGTTATTTAAACTATTATGTTTAGAAATGTGTTGAAAAAAATCTTCTCTGCGTTGGAGAATTGGGGAAAAAAAAATAAACAGGGGGGCTAATAAGTTCTCACTTCAACTGTGGATGGATGGATGGATGGATGGATGGATGGATGGATGGATGGATGGATGGATGGATGGATGGATGGATGGATGGATGGATGGATGGATGGATGGATGGATGGATGGATGGATGGATGGATGGATGGATGGATGTTTTTTGTAATTTTAGAAGAATAAGTCACTTTTTGTCTCATCTGAAACATGATGCAACTAGTATTCCTTATATAATACCAATTAATGTCAAAAATGCAAAACATGCACAAAATGAAAAAGTGTGCAAGCTTTCTGATTTATATCAGTCTTCTATATCTGTCCTATAATCTATTTTTTATCTGTGTTTTAGAAAAGATTATTTGTACAGCACATTTTCAACTTGCCTGTAGTTTCGGTTGGCTATATATTTTAGACATGTCATTTATTATAAATCGTTATAATAGTTATAACAGCTTCTTATAAAAAACGGCACTAAGATTTGGTATATTAGAAACTTTTATTTACTGTGCTGTTCTGAGCATTTATTGTAAGAAAAATGATTGTAAGAATTTTGTGTAATCTGGTATTCTACATTATCTCTAAATTATAAAAACAACATAAAAAAACTGCACAATTATACAAACCTATTTGTTCAGCACTGTTAAACAAAACTAAAAGATTCTTAAATGTAGCAAACTAACTAAACCTTTTCAATTCAATATTTAAATATTTTCAATTCAATATGTTTAAATCAACAAAAAACCTTTTGTTTGAGTTAACAAAAACAACATTGCTTTTAAATCTGCAAAAATGTATTACGTTTTATGGAAACCTTTATTGCATTTTTCTTGGTAACAGACAAGAACTCAATGTTGTAATCACTTCATCTGCTACGCAATCCATAATAGTAAGATCATAAAACGTGTGAATGTGAGAACAAGGCTGCTTTACCTGTTTGTCTTGGTCCATTAACTTCTGATTATTCTCCCCAGACTGGCTCTTCTGGTTCTTTGCCTGAAATCACATAATACATCCTATCATGTGACCCGATGTTGTTAAGGCAACCAAAGGTGATATTATTTAGGGAATTGCTACCTGCTCGGGGAAAAAAAAGAAAACAGTAAAACGCCCTTCTGTTGTTTATAAAAGTTTAACGTTACGGTGAGTTTACTTTTGATATTATATGATGAGGTCATGTGGCCTCTGGGTAACACAAATAATATTTTACAGCTTAAAACATGAACAATAAATGGAAAAGATTGGGGAGAATAATCAATTAATTTGGTGATATCTACGCAGAGTTAGCGCACCCAGATTGCACCTGGTATTAAGATGTCCTTGTCAATGGGCTATATGCACAGCTAGTGTTTTTCAGCCAATGATAAACTTCCAGTGAAAACTTAATGTGACTATTTTCAATTTCATAAGGTTCTTTTTACAGCATCGATGTTGTAATGCAATTACAATACATTTAGTTAAATAGACATAAGCATTCATTTAGTTGTTCAAGCGTAAAACGAGATGAAAGACCGTTGTCCCCACTAGCGCTGTCAGTAGCAACAGGCAAGTGCAGAAATTCCATTGAAAATACTGGGGTAAAATAAACTGTCATATTTTAAAGACATGTCGGGGGGAAATGGAATTTAATGCAGTGCTTCTTGCCCGGTCTGAGACACACTTTTTATTGCATATCTATCAGGCAGTGAAGATCACAGATTTTTTTAAGAAATTAAACCTTAAACTTGGCAATTTTACAATGAAAAGTCAGTTCACCAGAAGCGCTGAGACTGGCTGGCTGAAATTAAGTCTGTGTGCATATACCACATTTGTTAAGTAGTGGATTGTGCTAAATATACATTTGACCACTTCCTGTGGATTGCTTTTATAAAGCAAACGTTCATGTGGTCGATTGTTTAAACAGCCACAAAAAAAAAAAAAAAAACACATGCTACCTGCTATTGATCAAACGTGATCATTGTGAGACATGTTGTGAGAAAGTGCACCAAAACAAGGTATTCAGACTTCAAGGTATTTTAGATATTGACTAAAATCAGAGTTGCGTTCTCATTTGCGTGTATTTAAGTTCTCTCTTAGGAACGGAATGCGCTCAGCCGATGCCAAACAACTAGCACCAACGAAAGCCAACTGTTTTTTCATGTCATGTGGATCATGCTTGGACCAAAAAGCTGCATGTAAACACACCAAACTGATAAGAGCCAATTGATGTAAATGCACGCGTTCTGCAAATGTGCAGAAGGATGTCTTTTCAATCCCCGGAAAAACTTTTGTTGTGGTGTAAATGTTACCTTAAGCCCAGCTCAGACTATGCATTTTTTTAATAATACTAAAGGATTAAACATGACTGCCATGTCGTATTGTAGGATCTCAGCTGTAATAACGTCAGACTGAAAGACAATAAAAATGCGCCACACGCAAACACACAAGAAAACTCACCTGGAGATTGACTTCATCCATTGATGACACTTTAAGTAACCGTATTCTGAAATAATACCTCACCGCAAACATCAACAGTGGTCATTTTGCTGGCAGCATGCCTCAATAATTTAACATTTTTCCTGTGCTGGTTTGAAGAGCGCAATGATTGCATTATCAGATTCAGTGCTCTCATTGGTTCTTGGACTGATGCTCATCGCAGATGAAGTCACACTGCAGGAATGAGTCTGAAAACTATTGTCACTACCAGAACTACTTCGGAGGGAAAATGACTGACTGATGATAAACATGTCAAACCAACCGATCAAGATTTTAGGAATATTTTCAAAATTTGTCTCAGATCAGACCCCAATCATGGCTGAAATTGCAGTGTCACACTAGCAGGAAAAAGGCTGCAAAATGCAAGCGTTCCATTGCTCTCTAAAGCCCTGTAATGGTGGAAATCATTTGTAATTGATTGACTGAAAATGCATCTTAATACCAGGTGGAAAACGTAAAGACTGACGTAAAGACTTCAACAAATGCATACTGAAAACTAAAACAATTGCTATTCAACTGAAAAAAAAAAAAATATATATAACAAAATAACAGAAACAACAGAAAAAGTGGTAAAATGAAATGACTCAAAGGCAAAGAAATGAAAGTGAAAGCTTGCAGTGTGTGTCATGCCTGCAGTCCTGCAGGAAATCCCTTCAGAAAGGGCTAGAGAAAGCGGTCACGTGTACCTGATCCTCCCGTTCAAAACCTGGAGCTTTGGGATAGTTAGACGTCGGAGAGGAAACACTGGACGTTGTGGACTCTGAACATAAGCTACCATTAGTAAAGCATTTTGGCCTGCCGATGGGTCCAATTGGGGACAAAGAACTGTTGCTCCCTGAGCTTGGTGTTACAGTCGGACTATTAGAGCATGATACCTGAAGGAGAAAAGCACAAGTGAGCTTAAGGACGTGGCCAAATAGGTGATTTTTTTTTTTGGTTGCTTCATTAAGTAAATCCAATTGCGAAAAGGTTAAGCTCAGAATAATTAGCTCAATTTTTGGAGTACAAAGCTCTGATTTGAATTTGGGATACTCTCCCTTTCCAACACAGACTGCAATAAGCAGAAATGAATGCAAAGCAAACCAAAGTCAACAAAAGGAAACGCTGCCGAAATAAAAATAAAAGCAGTAGCTTTAACAACGGAACAATCAACTGCTTCCTAAATTACAGACATTTGTCTTGCACAGATGCAGGGCAGATGTAGGAGAGGTGTGAGAAGAGGAACGCAGACGTACGTTTCCGCTCTGGCCGTTGTTGCTAGCGCTGCTGGTGATGGAATTGGTGTTGTTGCTCCACTCACTGACTGGACACTCTGGATACTGAGAGCCCAGCTTAGACTGAGAACCAGACTGCATTGCTGAGAGCAACGTGCTCATGGTCTCTTCTGTGGAGGGAATTCCTTCAGACAAACAAACACACCCACAAATAGTCTTCAGAATTTAATCATTCACACTGCTAGTTGCACAATGTCAGAATTCCATGAAACAAAACTGAATCCAAATCTTTTGTACTCTTGACTTTAATGGGATAATTCACCCAAAAAATAAATTCTGTCATAATCTACTTATCCATGACTTGTTCCAAACCAGTTAGAATTTTATTTTTTCCATTAAACGCAAAATAAGATATTGTGAACAAAGCTGGAAACCGGTAACCACTGATTTCGGTAGTATTGTTTTTTCCTACAATGAACGTCAATAGCTGTTGGTTTCCAAAATTCATCAAAATATCTTCTTTTGTGTTCAACAGAAAGAAAAAAAATAAGTCAAACAGGTTTGGAAGAAGTGGAGGATGAGTAAATGAGGACAGAATTTTCATTTTTGGTTGAACTTTCACTTTAATTTCTAAACATAAATACCATATATAGTGTAGTATACAATGTGTAGCATGTTACAGATAAAAAAAAATAATACTTTAAGATACAAAAAATATATAGTGCTGAAAATATGTCAGCCTGTATATCAAAATGACTTTTTATTATTACTTTATATAAAATAATAATGGAAGAAAAAAACCCCAAAAAACTACTTTTACAGATATTTACGGTCTTAATTAGGGCTGCACAATATATCGTTTCAGCATCGATATCGCAATGTGCACATACGCAATAGTCACATCGCAAAGATATGCAATGTTGAGTCTGAATCATAGTTGAGCAGGAGCCACAGAGTTGTATTTAATCACTGTATTTGTATGGAATTTATATGACTTATGCAAAAAAAATTACTAACACTGTAAAACCCAACAAATGAAATGAGTGTAAACTCAAAATTTACTAAAAGTTAATTCTACTCATTTGAAAAGAGTTTTGAACTCAGTTTTGAAGGTAATAAGTTAATTAAATATCTCATTACTTCAACTTAAATAGAGTAAGTTCAGAGTACTCATATAGATTAGTTTATCAGTTTCCTCAAACGGTTTGAGTTGCCTTAACCTATTGTGTTTTAAAGTACTCAGTTGGTTTGAGTTCTCTTCATTTATTGTGTTTTAAAGTACTCAGTTGGTTTGAGTTCTCTTCATTTATTGGGTTTTACTGTGCTCAGATTGCTTCATTTACTCAAATAGATTAAGTTCACAGTACTCATTAGGATTAGTTTTGGAACTTAAATGGTTTGTTGCAATTGATTTCCCCAAATGGTTTGAGTTACCTTAACTTTTTGGGTTTTACATTGCAGAATTTTGTCTTGTTTCTAGTCCAAATATCTACATATCAAAGTGAAAAGCAGATTATTTTACTACAGATAATTTAGCTTGTTTTAAGGAAAATCTCTTAATTATGACTTATTTATTCTTACTGTGAAAACAAAACAATATTATTTCTTGCTCTAAGAATTTTTATGTTTGAACTGGAAACAAGACAAAGTAAGAAAAGCATTTTTTTCTACTGTGGTTAATTAATTTATATACCTGTTTACTGTTAGACTCCCCAGAAAACTATCTTGTGAAATGGTATTCATATCGCATATATATATCGCAATATCAGATTTTTCCAATATCGTGCAGCACCAGTCTGAATTGCTTTATTTCATTTCCAAACAATAAAACAGGTTTTAATGTTGAAGAGAGAGATAACAGAAAACTTTTTATCTTGTCTGTTCATTTACATGAAAACAAAGTGTGTGCATAGTATGCATTTATGGAGGTGTACACTTTGTTTTAAAGTGCTTTACTTTCCAAGTGTATGAAGATGCTTTGTGCGTAGTATTCCTAGCTGGCTTTAACTTTTATTGTGCACCCAAGTTCGTTTGACATTTCTCATATTTCTGCTTACAGAAATGGACTTGTGTTCTTTTGAACATGTAAATTACATTAGTGGCAAATGGCAGCTTTTACTGTGAGCCAAGTCATTCATCAGAAAGCATAGAAAACAATGTAAAAATAAATAGTGCCTTCTCTCTAATTAATTCTTCACGACGTCTGTTTTATTTTAATCAATCTCATAGCCCCACATGAATAAAACAGAATTAAAGTGCTGCAGGTAATGGACTACAACCAGGGCTCAACAATAAGGACTGCACTGATGACCCGGGGTCAGCGTGAGAGATGCTGGGGACAGTAGACAGGATCATTACTGGCCTGATTGAGACAGTGCTGCCTAGTCACTTAAGTTTAATTTGCCTGTGACTATTATTGTGTGCATTTTAAGTTGTGTTTTTAAGTCTTTAAATGCTACCTTCTCTGTGATGTCGTAAACACCATATTGCTTTTCGGCTCCTCTTATCTGAATTGATGTTTTGAGCATACTAATTTCTTCTGTAAACTGCTAACAACCAGTATAGTGAAGTGAAGGCAACATGGCGGCAACATCAATTTTTGAGGCTAAAAGAACGTCCGTTTATAATGTCTTGGTAGCAGACATTAACGTGTTAATTAGTGATTTGCCGTCCGTATGACAAGTCCTTTTGTTAAATAAGTTCGAACTGCAATAAAATACCTCCACATTTTCCATACTGCTCTTTTTGTTGGCATAACACTTTGAATTTTGCTCATTATACATTTATTAACATTTTTTAAAATATTTAAATTCTAGATTCACAGACATTATTTTTGACAGATTATTTAAAAAATGTGGCCAAAAATAGCTAATAACTTCTCTTTTTTTTTGTGGTGGAACCAGTGAAAATTTTGCCAGGGCAAGTAAAAATCTGAATCATTGGTCCGATTGGACCATTAGAAAAAATCCTTAGCTTTGAACCCTGACAACACACCAAAACATTGAAACCGATCATCATTGTGAACATGCTTACTTTCCACATGTGCAAAAGCACAGAACGGGCCTCTTGGACAGTATCCGGTTTGCCTCATATCGTTGCATTTAGTTGACTTGTAAATCTTAAGAGAGAAGGAAGTTATTGAGATTAAAAAGAAGAAGTCAGTCATTGAAGGAGAGTGTTGTACAGGTGTGTGTAAGTCTGACCTCTGGGTGGAACTGCTGTTCGGTGCGAGAGTGGCAGTACTGGCAGCTGTCTCCGCTCTCACATTTGGAAGGTTCACCCCATTCATCTCCATGCTTCACACTCGGGCAGGGCGTCGATCTGCCATCACATTCAACACCAAATAAGTTTTAGGTTTTAAAAACTGATGAATCAAAAACATCTGTAACCACTTTTTCCTCATTTAGCCTAAACTAAAATTAAAAATACATTTCTGACACTTAAATCTTGGAGCCCTTTATGTTGCTATGCGTGTCATGCTGATAGATGACAAATAATCCAGTTTCTTCAGCCTCAAAATGTTCCTGTTGAGCATATTTTACTAACTGCTTATCTTATATAATTTTTGGCCACACTGAAATGCTACAGTTGCTATGTACTCTAGTATGGAGTAAACCCAAAATATTTATGTTATTACGTAAATAAGGCAGGGGGGTTTAGATGCCACAGAACCCATCTATGTAGAATTATATAGTTTCTTGAATATAGAACCAATTTACACTGTGAAAAAAATAATATTTTAAATATTTTAACATAATACCTTTATTACGTTAATGTAATTTCTAACATAATAACATTAAATTAACATATAGGTTCTATTAGATTGTTACTACATTTGTTTTAATTAAAGGAACAAAAAAAAAGAGACTTAACTCACTATTAACTCAACCTCAAGTGGTTCCAAACCTTTAGGTTTCTTTCTTCTGTTGAACACAAAAGAAAATATTTAGAAGAAAGCTAGAAACCAGTAACCATTGACTGCCAGAATATTTGTTTTTTCCTACTATGGAAGTCAGTTACAGGTTTTCAGCTTTCTTCATAATATCTTCTTTAGTGTTCAACAGAAAAAATAAACTCAAAGTTTGGAACCACTTGAGGGTGAGTAAATCCTTTATTTTGGGGTGACCTATCCCTTCAGCATAACACAATATTAACTAATTTTAACAGTTTTCATTTTTTATTTGTGCAAAAAATTAAGTATAGGTATATACACAATCAATTCAAGTCACTGAAGAAAGTGCTGATTTAATCAAGTCAGCATCTTCTAAAATAATTGTTGGTCAGTAAAAAAAAATAAACATACATAACAGAAAAAATACTGAAATTAAATAATTCAATTCATTACAAATAATTCAATACAAAAGGTGCACATTATTGCATTACAATCAAATAATAAGCACAGAAGCTACAAAGGAGCAAATACTGTCAAGTAATGCCACTTCCACTCCCAAATAGACCCTTTTCACATTTCCGGGTTTCTCAGCAGTGGAAGTCTTCATAGTTGGGAAAACTTGGAGCTCAGTGAATAGGAGAGTACAACAAATAATTTTTTTTACAATCTTATTTACTAAAATAATAATAAAAAACTCCTCGATGATGTCATAAAGACTTTCAGAAAAAGGGAAAAAATGTGATGATAGCAGCCAGAAGAGAGAATAACGTCAAATTTACTGTCCAGTCCCATAGACGCTGCATTAGAAATGCCTCGCACAAGTGGTAATTTGTTTTTTGTAATTTGAAGTAAAAATGATATAATGCATATGTAAATACATTTAAATGTCCATACGTTTTAACAACTAATCTAAATATTCAATACTTTCAAAGATTTAAGATACTGATGACCGTTAATTGCGTAATAACAGGCTTGTGAAAAGGGTCCATATTTTGATTTCTGTTCTATTTAAAAATCGATTTCCATTCCTTGTCACCTGTATTTGAACTTTCTGGGATTTCTTCTCCTATCTCTGCTGTTGTGATAGTGGGGACAAGCATAGCCCTGCCTGCATAGACGTGGAGGCTTGGTACACTGATCGGTCTTATAGTTGGCCAAAACAAAATTGGTGTCTACAAGAAAACAGAGACAAAAGCTGAAGATGAGTGACTGAACACAGTGACATTTTATAACCATTGTGATTTTTTTTTTGCATTAGTGTGTCCAGATTTAGCTTCACCTTGCCAACGCGGGTCCTCATTCAGGGTCTTCTCAATCATAGCCTGGCTGGCCAGCACACCTGGCTGCAGGTCAGGAATTCCCTCCCCAGATCCCAACTGGCCATTCTGCAGAGCTTCCTGTGCCTGGATCTCTCTGCAAACATGAAAATGAAAGTCAGATCACTTATTTCAGGAGCACCAATGGCTGTGAACAGTGGATGCAAAGAAAAAAAAACACCCAAGACTGGTCTTGATACAACAGCTATTTCCACATACACGTTGCTAGGCAACTGCTGAGATGGCACATTTCTTGTTATTTAATCACTGATAAACCACATTTCCAGTACAAACCGTTTGTGGCTATGTTGTGCAAACTGCTCTGCAATGCAAGAGCAATTAAATGTCATTAGTATCACAATAAATAAGACACATCTTTTCAAATTAGGTTAAGTATCCTCTCATTTACGTTGTCTGCTCTCTTATGAATTCATATGCAAATGCCAATGATGCTAATCAAGTGAAAACCTTTGCGGCCTCAAAATCCTTTTGCAACTGAAAGCAGTCATCCTAACAAAACAATGTCTAGCGTGAACTGCTGATGTTCTGGCATTCACAGCTTTTACATTATTTGGGGCTTGGGAATCCTTTAGAAATCCCCCGCCTAAAAAAAAAGGAATTTAAGTTCCACAAGCCAAATAACTTCCTTTTCTGACTACTGTCCATTAGTGCAAGGATTACTTGTTTACACCAAAGCTTGTTCACACCTAGATGAATATTCAGAGCTGTATTTTAATTCAAATGGCTGTTAAAGACGCAAGATTTGCAATGCATCAGGTCACTTTTCCATTGCATTGCAAAATAAAATGGCCAACCCATAAGATTTGCACTTTTAGTCACATGCTCACAGCCGCTGCTTTTACATAATACTAGAACTGTGGCACATTGATGAACACACTAATAATGATCAGAAAAATAATCTAGGACAGCCTGCCTTTTTCTGCACTTTTGGTTTTGGGCTGCACAATATTGGGAAAAAACCAGCCATTGCGATATTTTATTTTTCAGCAATAAATATTGGAATATTGTGTACAATTTCACCAGATAAAATTAATTGCTGTATTTGGAAAGAAATCATTAGTTTAGATTGATTAAGATGATTTTTTTGTATGGGAGTGCATCAGCATCAAATGTATTAATCACAATCATTAATAAAAACAGTAAAGCAAAGACACAAATTAAATAAATAGTGATTTTTAGGAAGCCTAGATGTACACAAACTGAATGATCAAAAGTAAAATAACACTACAGTCTTCATATTTTTTTATATAAACACAATTAATCGCTCTATAAAATATAAAAAAACTATAATTTCTTGTGCCTGAATGCTTTAAACTGGCTTGAAATGACCAAACAGTCATAGGCCCTAAAACACATGCAAATGATAAACTTGTTGGTAACTCTATGATTGGATTTTACAATGACTCCACAAATCACATGTGTTTTCAACTGTGGCGTCTGGTCAACTATAAACCCAATCTGCAATGAGACTATTGCAGATGCACATATTACAATATCGATGCATGTATATGTACATATATGCCCTAATTTTGGTTTGATAAACTTCCTAGCTATTGCAAAAGTCTGAATGGATGTTTAAAATCATAAATGCTGCTGAATTTCCTCCACTTTATGTGATGGGCAGGTGTCAGAATACTTTAAAACAAAGTAAATTAGCAGTACTACTAGACTTTAGAGTATGGTAAATTTCATCAGACACCGAAGTGTCACTTTGTCTAGTATTTTCTATGATCGGTTCACACTCGTTTTCTATGATCAGGTTCACTTAGCATTCACAGTCGAAGTTAAAATCATCAGCCCTCCTGCAAATATTTTTAAATTCATTTTCAAATATTTCCCAAGTGATGTTTAACACCATTGAGACCAAGGAAATTTTCACTGTATTTCCTATGATACATTTTTTTTTTCTAAACTGACACTCCAATATGCTACTTTATATCCAGACAAATAGAGCAGAAAAAAGATACCTGATGTCATAAACTGGTGGCCGTAGGTCATGTGGTCCATGAGCGAAAGCACAGTGGAGGCCGTTCTTCACACAATGTCCACGAGCGTCTGTTTCGTGGATGCAGGTGCCAGTTTTGTAGTAGCGTAAATGATACTTGCGCTCTGTGTCACCAGTGGTCCGGTGTAGATAAGGGCAACTGTATAAAGAAAAACGATAACATTGGCTTTAAAAATGCATTTTTAAATTTGTCACAAACAAACACGTCAGTGCATTTCTCTATAATTTTGGAAACAATGACAAAATAAGAGTAACCGAAGCAAAAAAACAAATACCTACAATTTATTTATTAGTATTTTTTATTATTAATGCTTTATTTCAAAACATTTAAGCAAAGGCTTGTGTCACTAACTACACACTGCATGTCCTGAAGCCACAGAAAATAGTCAGATCCCCTAGTTTTTGCAATTCTGCGATCGCTAAATCTAATGCAAAATCAATAAAAAGTCACAATTTTTTGCATATGCAGCGCACGTGATGTACGTCTCTCGAAAAATGACGTCTCACCTGCGGTGTTCAGCTCGTAAAAACAAAGATGGGATATAGACATTCTGTGGCGCGAATTGGGCATTTTGTGCATTTGACGCGCTTCAGACTGCAAAAGAAAATAAATCTGGGGCAAACATCTAACAAATGGAGCAATGGAGCAGACAGATGGAGATTGGTTCATGGATAATGGCCGCTGGACGTGACCGAATTAAAGGACATTATTTGCACTTTACATGTACGGCTGGTATTATAATGTGCATCAAATCGCTAAATTATTTTGTTTAACTCTTTCCCTGCCGTTGGCGAGAGAAAACGCTTCCTTGCCATTGACGATTTTACAGCAATCCGTGTTTTAGGGGTATCGCAAGCCATAACACATGTCCTGAATGAAGTACACAATGTCAGATGCTCCGAAGAGTGAAAACTAAGAGAAAGTAAGGATAAAATTTTTTTTTTTTAAAGTTATACAACCTTCCTTTGGCTTAATCCCTACGGTTTAGATCTTATCTTGACAAAATATCTAAATAAAGAAGCTTTATTTTTATGATTTGTGTCATTGCGTCAGATTGCACACCTAACATAGTATGCTACCTAATATTGTACACACACACACACACATATATATATATATATATATATATATATATATATATATATATATATATATATATATATATATATATATATATATATATATATATATATATATATATATATACACATTTTTTTTTTAATCGCAAAATTGGTAATTTTTGGGAATTACCACCACAAAATCACTCACTCACTCACTCACAAACGTGAAAAACTAGGGGGTCTGAATAGTAGAGAGAAAAAAAAAGATTTTGGACACAAACAAACTTTTAGATTTTGTAGTTACAAATAACTATAAGGTTGTGTGTTATAGTCAAAAAATATGAAAATGCATTCACCTGCTGCCTGACAACTATTTCTAGTAAATCATAAAATGACTGAGCAATAGAATGAGAAACAGACAACAAGATGGTTTATTTGCTATGTGCAGTCCTCCTCGAAAGCACAACCCTGCTTAGCAGACAGAGCAAACAACAAAACAAAAACAAAAAACTGTTAAATATAAGAGGAGCAGTGCTACAGCTAATATTTCCAGTTCCACAGGCAAAATGTGTTTTATTAGAGTAAACAAATTATGCTTTAACATCTGTTGCTGTTAGAAAGTACTGACTGGCTAATAAGGTTCATTTTCACACATGAAAACTAAAATAAGTACTACAGCTACAAGTAACTACTATAATCGCATTTAAAATCCATCAGTAAAATGTTAAATGTACCATTTCTTTAAAGAGATAACAGAATTAATCTTAAAAGAGAGCAAAAACTACCAATGATGCTATAAATACTGGGCGTTCTCAACAGTAAAACAGTATAACACTTGTGAAATACTTCCCTAATGTTTCGCAAGATATGCTATGAGAGAGTGCTTGCTTATACATAATGAAAGCCAGAATAATGTGTCCATAACATTATGAAATAGAAGGTGTATGTTTGGTGTTGTCAGCCCAGCATTAATGGCTATATAATAACTAACTAAATCCATTTTCATATAACTACAATAGAAGTACTGCGTATTTCTGATACATGACAACTGATCATATTAAGAGAAACATATATTAATGTAGAATTTGTAAAACAGGATTAAATGCACACAGAAAATGGGGCCTTGCCAATCCACACGGCTCCCTGAGAGCAGATTCATACTGAAAATGCTACATACCCAATAATCTTCTCAAATATAGCAACTGCATCTCGTTCAGGTAGCAACAGTAACTATGGCAACTGCAATGATGTCACCACAGGACGGCAGCTACTGGGTGAATAAATGTGTGACCTATGCCTATACTGCAGCCATGTGACATACATTGATGCAGTGGACACACACGGGACTAATCATGTTTGTAATGACTGTAACATTTACATTAACGCTCCCTTGGAATTAGTCAAAACATAAAGAATAATGAAAGAGAGAGGAAATAAATAATAATCTACCTTACTGGTAAAGACCAAAACATTGTATTATGCTAGGTCTATTTATTTACATGTAATGGCAGACAACTACTAAATGGTGAAAATATGTTTAAAAATTTATACTTAAAAAGTGAAATAATATACTAAAGGAAGCATGCAAAAAAAAAAAAAAAAAAAAAAAACCACAATTGTTATGTTATGTAGACAACACTTCAATGGCCAGAATGCATTTCAAAATCTACAGTTTTGTTAAAAACAAAGTTAAATAAATAAATAAAAGAAAGAAAGAAAGAAAAAAAAGAAAGAAAGAAAGAAAGAAAGAAAGAAAGAAAGAAAGAAAGAAAAAAAGAAAGAAAGAAAGAAAGAAAGAAAGAAAGAAAGAAAGAAAGAAAGAAAGAAAGAAAGAAAGAAAGAAAGATGCAGCAGTAACACGAATAGCCAAAATAAATATACGTTTTGCTCCAAAAAAGTAATTATGCTATACAAAAGTTATAAAATGTATGGATGAATATGAATTACTAATTTGTAGATATAATACGGGTGAGTCGTCTATTATGAACAGGTCTATATATTAAAAAAAGTATAATATATGAAGAAACATTAGCATTAACAAAGCATTAAATTAAAATATATTCCTATATATCATGAATTACCATGTACATAATCGCCACAACCAATAATCACTAATAACAAATAAAATCAAATGAAAATGAATTGCAACATATAAACACAATGCTAACAGGTGGCGTCTCATATTTTTGACAAACCCATAGTGATATTATAGATGAGCAATTCCATGCAAATGTCAAGCCTGCCGTGACAAAAAAATTAAGTTTTCACCAAAATAGCGAAACCACTTAGACATTTTTGTATGAGCAAGTATTTTACAGCACTTTAAAAATACTCAAAAATATCTCTCAATGTTTTCAAACTAGGGCTGGGCCGATAAATGATATTACATCGAATCGCAATAAAATGTCAATAACAAAGTACTAACTGGTTAATAAGATTAATTTTCACACATGAAAGCTAAAATAAGTGCTGCAACTACAAGTAACTACCATTATTACATTTAAAATCCATCAGCAAATATCTTACTAGAGTTATATAGAGTATTTATATATTGTATTATATTTTCTTGCTTTATTTTAAATTATATTGAATCGCAATACAATTTTTGTCAATAACAATGATAAGCTTTGGACTATTTTACTCTATACTGATATAAGAGCCAATCACACTGCAGAAATGTGCAATAGGAATCTAAAAGTGTGTTGATATTAGAGATGCATCGAATTTTCGGCCACCAAACATTTATCGGCCGAAAATGTTATGCCATTTAATAGACCCTCAAATTTTTGTGGCTTCAGTCAATGTTGGGTACTCTTTTAAATCTAAAAGCATTAACAACTTATATCGAAATATATATCGATATCGTTCAATATGGAAAATAATTAGCGAAATCTGGGTTGCAGCTGGAAGGGCATCCACTGTTTAAAACATATGCTGGATAAGTTGGCGGTTCATTCCACTGTGGCAACCCCTGATTAATAAAGGAACTAAGCTAAAGAAAAATGAATGAATGAATCATTCAGATTGCATTTTTGCCATATCGTCCAGCCCTACTTCAAAGTATTATATTTGATTTGCCAAAGTTACACAAATGGCAATTTCACATCTGTCAAATCCATAACGGAGAGACGTCACATCCATAAAGAAGCTTATTCCTCATAAATGCAAAAATGTAAAATATAATAAAATCAATCACTTGTTCTAGAGTGGGCCAACTGTCATCCTTTTGATTAGCATAGTTTCATTTGGGTTGTGCAGTTTAATTCACATAATTTCTACAAAGCATGTTGTAGACTGTAAACTTGCATACTTTTTTGGTCCCATCCATAACCCAAGTTTATTTCCCTCAATTAAACTATAAATAAATGTTTACAGATTAATATTTTTCAGATCCTACAACTCTATGGTTAGTTGTTTTGGAAAATATAAACAGATGTTTCAATATAATGTTAACATATACTTTCTATGTGAATTTAAGTTTTTTTACTGCAAATGTCATGCCCATAACGCTGGAATTGCTCAGATACCTCCTGACATGACACTCAAGCAACATTCCCAAAATCTTGCCATTATTTATGACTTGAGGGAAAAACGAAAGAAAACACTTGGCAAGAATCTGCATATGACACCTGACTAGCAGTCACGTGGACACAACAATAATTATATGATCCATTTATAGAGCCTTTGAACTCTTCTGTTACACCACTATAGCAAAGTGTAAACCTAGTTTCAATGAGCAAAGAACTCAAATCACAAATCAAATAGCACAGATCATCATATACCATCAAAACAGCCTATATTATTTAGGTCTCACTTTATTTTAAGGTACAATTCTTGCTATTAACAAACCTTTAACTATGACTTTTGCCTCCATAAACTCCTAATTTGCTGCTTATTTAATAGTTATTAATGTAGTAGTTATGTTTCAGCATCAATATCGCAATGTTATCATTCGCAATAGTCACTGTGCATGGGTCGGTATAAGATTCTGATGGTATGATAACCTCGGATAAAAATACCATGGCCTCACGATATTGTAAAATATATTCTTTTTAAATTTCTGGGTATAAAAACAACAACAACTTTTTCAGGGTTCATACACATTTTTACTAATAAAATTCCAAGACTTTTCCAAGACTTTAAAGTAATTTTTATGACCTATTGGTTCATGCAATGTCTACATATGAGTGGTAAAAGAAAAATAATGCATGTTCAAATTCATTAACGCATATTGTAAAACACGCAACAATCCACTTAGTTTCAAGTTATATTTATATCTATGTAAAACTGATTTAGATATTGCTTACACCGCACTAAAAATGTGAGAGTATGTGACTGGCCAAAGACAGAAAAGAAGTAAATAACCTATATTCAAGTATACAGATATCTGTTTTTCATGACTTTTCAAAAACTTTGTGGGTTTTTCTGTTTTTCCAAAACTTTTCCAGGTCAAAATTCAATGACTTTTCCAGGTTTTCTATGACCATATGAACCCTGAACACAATATATTTTATTTTGGGAAACATCTATCATATTTTGGACCAGTAAACATGTCAGGCTGAATAATTCAAATAAATCATTGACTTCTGCTGTCTTCAGTAGTTTCAAAAGCACTGATTTCTTTACAATTAAAAACAACATCTTTAGATATATTTTGTGCTGGAGATACTGTTGTTCAAAAATAAAAATAAAAATAAAATAAAAAAAAATCTTACATATATGGTAGGAACAGTATAGCAGAAATTTTTGACGGTTTTAAAACCTTGACTTTTCCAAACCACTGTATACCTTGAAAATGGTAATCATCCCATGCTTAATAGTCACATCGCAGGATCTGCAGTGTTGAGTCTGTATGATAATTGGATATTTGCATGTACTTTTGAGGCCTGTGACTGTATATTGATTTTAAAGCATTCAGGCACGAAAAATTGTACCGGGAATAACTTTAAAAATGAACAACTGAATTTAATTATTTGTATTTTTATTATTTGATTACTGTATCTGAATACTGTTAGACACAGAAAACGACAAAAGACATTTGTCTGTTTCAACGTTTTCTTAATTGTTTTTATCAATATATTTTATTTTGAGAAACATTTATAATATTTTGTAACAGTAAACATGTCAGATTGGATAATTCAAATGAATCATTGACTTCTACTGTCTTCATTTGTTTCAAAAACACAGATTTCATTACATGTCAAAACGACATCTTTGGAGATCTTTTCTGCTGGAGATACTGTGGTCCTAAAAATGTAAATAAAAAAAATCTTACATATACCTTAGGAATGGTATAGCAGAAAAATCTGGTGTTTTTTTTTTAAACCTTGATTTTTCCAAAGCACGGTATACCGTAAAACCGGTTATCATCCCATGCCTAAGAGTCACATCGCAGGATCTTTTCATTTGCATGTGCTTTTGAGGCTTGTGACTGTATAATGATTTTAAAAGCATTCAGGCACAAGAAATTGTACCGTGAGTAACTTTAAAAAGAACAATTGCACTGAATTATTTGTATTTTTATTATTCAACTACTGTATGTGAATACTGTTAGACACAGAAAATCATAAGACGCTTTAAGACACTTGTTTGTTTCAATTTTAACATTTTCTTTACTGTTTTTATCAATTTATTTAGTTTTAATGCAGATGCACTCCTGTACAGATTCATCCCAAATACATCTAAAGTTGTAATTTCTTTCCAAATAGAGATATTCAAGTCATCTGGTGAAATTGCATACATTGCATCACAATATATATTGCGGAATAACAAAATATTGCAATGTTATAGAAGTACAAATAAACAGCCAATATGTTAATAATAGGCTGTAACAAGCCACTATAATACTTAAACTAAAGTGTTAACATTATTTATATATAGCAAACAACATAACTTGAACTCTATGTTTTTTAACAACTTAACTGAGAACAAAACACATATCTGAAACAAACTGGGCCAGTTCAGAGGCTGCATGAATGTGTTCATATTTAAAGAGTGAGACTGTGAATATCCTTTGAACAACAACTTATGGCGTGCTTGGTAAACACATGAGTTTTTATGAAGCGAGGGAATTGTAAACAGTGTAACAGCAATGAGCCAATCAAAAATAGAGTACGTGCACAGGATAGCCAATCACAAGGCAGAGAACGGGGGGCGTGTCTTTGGCTCCTAAAGAGCAACACACAAGGAAGACAACAAACACCACCATCATCATCATCATCATCATCATCATCAGCCTGACCTTCATTTCCAAACTGAAGTTACACATTTCTGTTACACAGAATAGACTAGGAACCGAGAGCCGATACAGCAGTTAAAAGTGGAAGTGAAACTCGAGATAAACACAGACACACACAAAGGGGGAAAGACAACTTGCTCTACAAGAGAAAGTGATATCCATTAGTCAATCTCAGATATACACGGGGAGTAAAACATTAACGTAAAGTAAACACCATAGTGAGTTTACAAGGCAATCATCTGCTACATATTTCACAAAGAGGGTGTGTGCTGCACAAAAAAGACGAGTCAAAACATTACAACATGCTCGTGGTTACTGAAAAAGCTCAATGTCTCATGTCAAATGTGTTTATAATAGTCTGATCTTACAGAAATCACAATGATAAAACACCATCTTCTTCTACAAGCAACTCGAGCACATTGCCTACCAAAACATAAACATAGCTGTAGTCGCGTGCGTTGGCGCGTAAAGATGACTATTGTGTGTAAAAATAATTTAAAAGCTACTTACTCGTCTCCATCGGGACATATTCCTGTTGTTTCATCATACTTCGTGCAATACACATCTGGGCTGTAATTAAAAGTCCCGTCTCTTCTCCGTATGGGTCTCCGTCTTCGCTGGTTTAGAAAATGCCAGTGGAAACACGTAAAGGGTCTATGCTGTGTGCATTTGTGCTGCAAAAACAGTGGGCACTGCTCGGTCCTGAACTCCTTCAAATATCTAGAATTCAGACAGAAAAGGCACGGTCAAACGCTTTATAATGAGTTAGATCCGCGCCAAACACCACTATGGACCGATGTAAACAAATCAGAATGGACAGAATGGGACGCAGGAATGTCAAACTACGTTCAAAGTTTGTGGCTGTATTCACTGCGTAGTTTCTTACACGCTGCCATTCCACAACAAAACTAGCCCCAGATAAACATTTCCACGACGCTTTCAGAAACTAGAAACATACAATGGTCGTTTTATGTGTTTGTGAACATCTAGAGAGGAACAAAGTGTGTTTCGTAGCGTTAAATTTCCACTGTGAGCTATTTATCGAGGCTCTCCAGTATAACATTAGAAGCTTACGCCAAGTACTCCGCGATTAGCGTTCGGAGTTACGTTAAATCTTCGACGTACGTTCCATTCAAACCAATGGTGCGTACGGCGGGAAAAGAACGTAGACTAAGAAACACGGGCCGAGGAAGGAGGCGGATGCAGCTAACAAACCAGCCTGCTAGCTACATCTAGCGAGCGTCTCAACTCGCTCGCTTTACTGCTGTGCAGTGTACATGTCTTCGAGCTCTCACACAAGCAGACATTGGGCAAATAAGCAAAGGGCACTTTCTTAAGTTTTACAATGCACATAGCGCGCGCAAAGCATTAAAACGAAAAACAACTCCGCGTTTAGTGGAGACGAGATTGTTGATTTGATCAACATTGAGATTTGAGAGCCGCGTGCATTCGGAAGAATTTACAAAAGGAAAAGCACCATTTTAAAACGCACAGAGGGAGAGGAAACAGCACGCCTTACGAACATAAACCCGACAGGCGACTGTCGAATAGTCAACGCGTTGCGCAGAAATGTATTTTTGTCCGTTTAATGTTTACTTACGTATAGTGGGTTGGTTTCTCGGTTTGAGGAGAAGCGCTCGCCGCCGTTTTCGAAACCGACGGCATTTTCAGTCAAAACAATAATAGCGCGTGCGCGGGGACCCTCTCGTCTACTCATGCTCTCGCGCGCCGCTTCAAGGCCAATATGAGCAACTGGCGGGACAAACAAATAAGAGACAATGGCCATGCTGCATAGCAGCACTGCCATAACACGATTTCTCATCCTCACACAATAACCAAACGCTTATTTGCTTACAGTTACACGACGTTCGAACAAAGTATTCAAAAAGCAATCAACACAAAGTAACATTTAGCATTTCTGCGTATTTGTGTATCTTTAATAAATATGCGCTTTTTAGTTTCGCATAATAATGATTAATTTAATTTGAGAGTGTCGTGTAGGTTCATGTAGCGGCTGTGTTGATAGTTCTAATTCTTTTAATTTCTTTACGTTTTGAGTTTTAATGTAATGTAATTAAATCGTAATGTGTATAAAACATTTGCCAAGGATTGTGAATTTCTAAATAAAAAAATAAGACAGTGGTATTAATTATTACGCTGTTATTTTTACAGGGCATATGAAATATTCAAAGCTGTATTTTATACAATAAAGCTAGATTGCATTCTATTCTAAAAGGTAAACAATGCAGATGAAGCGAAACATCAGAGGGGGGAGCTGTGTTGCGTTACACCAATGAGAAACAGGGACGTCACACGTGGGCGTATCTAAGGGACAAGCCTCAGAAATATATAAATAGAAGCCCAACCCTCATATTTCAAATACAAGATCCGCCGAGTTGAAGATCGTGGTGTAACGAGGTTTGTGTAAGTAAGCTTTATTTTATTTTGTTAGAAATTGTGGTAATGGACAGTAATAGTAGTACTTGCAGGAAAGCTAACTTTGAAATAATCTTCGTGTTATTTGCAGAGCTGGTCAGATTTTGGGGTTCTCGTGCTTAATATTAGATAATTCTCAGGCTAATATGTTATTAGCTTAGATTAATGTTGTGAATCTCTGCGTAATAGTTAATTAAAATAATATGTGCATATTTTTTAAATCACGTGTAGGACTTTTTTCCTCGTAGGCTTTGCATCGCATGTGGTATCTGGTAATTATGTGCTGGTTTATCAATGTACGTTTTTGCCCGCCATTTTGGACAATGGTTTGTTCAGCTTGTTCTTGAAGGGGTCGAGTTGCCGGTTGTTTGGATGCTGCATTCAAATAACTCTCCCTTGTGCCTCTGCGCATTTTCCCGCCGTTTCTAGGTTTCTTAGCAATTCCCTTTGAAAGTGTGCATGGTGTTGTGTTGAGGTTTGAGAGGGAAACCGTTTCTCTACTGCTGATGGAGGCTGATGCCGGAGAGGGTGACGGAATAAAACCGCTCGTGTTTTGGCGCAAATATATTTTTGTGGCGTTTGTTTAATTTTAGGACTCATGCACATAGTTAAGCTTGTGTATAATAATTTTAACTTAATTACTGGTTTCAATTTACTTTTGCACATTAGTAGAAAATGAGATTTGTATGATTTATGTAGCTGCATCTCAGCGGAAGTGGTGCAAGCAGGCTGTAATACCCGGATGATGCCGCCATTTTAAGTCCACTGCAGTTTTAATTTCATTTTAAAACCTCAAATAAAAGTATTTATAACATTTGTGTTTTTTAATCTTAGAAACTGATCAACAATGGCCCGTACTAAGCAGACCGCGCGTAAATCCACTGGAGGAAAGGCGCCAAGAAAACAGCTGGCAACTAAAGCCGCCAGGAAAAGTGCGCCCTCTACTGGAGGAGTGAAGAAGCCTCACAGATACAGGTGAGCGAAAGAGACCCGCTGAGTGATGTTCACAGACACGAAGATGTTTAACTTCTGTTTTACATGCTTTTAATTTTGACATTTCAGGCCTGGAACTGTTGCTCTGAGAGAGATTCGTCGTTATCAGAAGTCAACAGAGTTGCTCATCCGCAAGTTGCCGTTTCAGCGCCTGGTCAGAGAAATCGCACAGGATTTCAAAACTGACCTGAGGTTCCAGAGTGCTGCCATTGGAGCTCTTCAGGTGAGAATATAGTATAATAAATGTAAAGAATAATTTATAGGAATATATTTAAAAGGTTAAATACAATCAAGGTCTAATTTTAATTTATTTTATTTCAACAGGAAGCAAGCGAGGCCTACCTTGTCGGTCTGTTTGAGGACACCAACTTGTGTGCCATTCACGCCAAGAGAGTCACAATCATGCCCAAGGATATCCAACTTGCGAGGCGAATCAGAGGAGAGAGGGCTTAATTTTTATCTTTTTTTTTTTATTTCAACTTTTAAAGAGAAACACTCAAAGTAAAAGCAATGGATTTGTACATTGGAGTCATTTTGTAAAGCATTCCTTACAGACTCAGGTTTTTAAAGTGAGTGTCTAGATTAACATTTGTAGTGCTCATTGTAAGGCAGCTTTAGTTGCATGCTTAGTATTTATCTCTTCCTTTTTCTTTTCTTTTTCCATCGATCATTGGGTTGTAAATAAAATTTACTCTACCTCAGTGCTTTGTTGTTTGTCATTTTAATACTTAGACATGGGTTGACAAAGATTCAGATTTTTTTTTTTTTTTTTTTTTTTGCGCCATAAATGGTAAGATAAAAGTCTGTAATCAGGTTAATTGGGGTTGTGCATGCATGTTGTCCAGCACTAGATGACAGTGTCTTACCCACAGCATATGGTTTAGTTTGCTGATTTGTTTGAGTTTAGCAATTTTGTTCAATTTACCTAGATGCATTTAGCCTTTTTATTTGACTAATCAATTTTCAAATGTTAAAGACATTTTCTGTCCAAGTTATTTAAAGGTAAACATTTTAAGCCAGGCAGCTTGATGTCCTTGAGCTAGTACAAACCACATCAAATGTGAAATGAAGCAGCTTTTTTGCAGTTTTATACCCTGGATTCATACGGTCATGGAAAACCTGAAAAAGTAATAGTTTTGACATGGCATTTTCCAGGCCTGGAAAAGTTTGGGGAAACTCCACAAGATTTTGAAAGTCATGGAAATTAGTTTAACAAATATCTGTAGAATTGAATTAGGGCTGCACAATTTTGGAAAAATCGTATTTTGTGTTTCTGTGATGTATATTGCGATGAGAATACAATTTCAGCAGATGATTTAACAGGTTTATTTGGATTGATTTTAGGGGAGGATTTTGTAGAGGTTGAATCAAATATATAACAAATAAATTACAGGCATAGATAAAAGATAAGAGTGAATGATAGTTTTCAGGTATTCACTATTCAGGTACAGAGACTGAATCAACGCTGCATAGCCTTCACTATATTATTTCATCTTTATTAAAGTTGCAAACTTTTTGTGTTCTGATGTTTTACAATTTGAAATTATCAATGTTCACACAGTCACAGGCCTTAAAGGGACAGTGTACTCAGATTAAAATGTACTCACTATTTACTCACTTCACTTGTTTTAATACTATAGGGGTTATTAAATTATATTCTTTGTGTTCATTTAAAAAAAGAACTCAAATGTTTGAATCGAGTGATGGGTGTAATGAAAATGGGAAGTAGTTTTTGGGTGAACTATCTCTTTAAAAATGCATGCAGATGCAAAACTTTTACTCAAACTATTATACAACATTGCAAATCCTGTGATGTGACTATTGCGAATGCATATATTGCAATATCGATGCTAAAACGATATATCGTGCAGCCCTAACTTGAATATAGGTTAGTTATCTTTACTTTTCTGTCGTTGGCCAAAAACTTGCTCTCACATAGTTAGTGCTGTGTAAGTATTATCAAAATCAATTTTACATGGATATTTAAACTAAATAGAATGTTGCGTGTTCTATGATATGCTCTAATAAATCTGAGCCTTTTTCTTATTGTTTATCATGTATATGTATACATTATATGAAACATTACGTCATGAAAATGTACGTGAAAGTTCTGGAAAAGTCATGAAATTTTAGTAGTAAAAACGTGTATGAACCCTGTATACTGTTGATGCATAACTTTAAACTTATTTGATGTAACGGGGCTAATAATCTCAACACTGACCGGCAATTAGCAAAACACTTAATTAGGTTAGTTGATAAATTAATATTTCGTATTGCCAGAATTGGTTTATTTTTGTTTCTAATTAAGCATTCAAGTGACTGAAAACATGCCACACTGATAATTTCCTTTAAAGCAATATGCTATCACTTTTTTTAATAACCAAAGTTCAGTGTGGGGCCCCTGGAAATTGGGGGAATTGTCACCATAATATATTGCATTATGCATTTGCTAAGAAAGTTGCAAAATGGAGGATATTAAAGCTAAAGAAATGCTTAACCATTTCACTTGAAGTATCCATTTGGAGATGTAAACCATTTTGTGTGTGACTTCCGGGTTTATTAGTCAAAAATAACGTGAAGAATTAGTTGCAGTAAGTTTAAAACTACACTACAAAGTGTGTTGGTAATTACTATAATACATTAAACTAATTACTATTGAACTGTATAGCCTATTGATTTGTTTTATACAACAAAAGTATTTCCCAGAGATGGGTTGCGGGAGGAAGGGCATCCGCTGCATAAAACTTGTGCTGGATAAGTTGGCGGTTCATTCCGCTGTGGCGACCCCGGATTAAGGGACTAAGCCGAAAAGAAAATGAATGCATGAATAACAAAAGTAACTTTAAATAACACTCAACTTTTGCTCTTATGTATGCACATTATTTACCTCCCCTCTTCAGTGCTAGTTATGTGCACAAACATGCAAACCAAGATATAAAAGAAAATATTTAGAGAAAATAAACATGTAAAAATTAACTTCCAGTGTCTTCTTTTCCTACTATGGAAGTCAATAGTTAAAGATTTTCAGCTTTCTTTAAAATATCTTCCTTTGTGTTCAACAGAAGAAGAAAAAATGAAGATCTGGAACTGCTTGAGGGAGAGTATAGCTACTGCGAAAATATATTTTTTTTTTGGTGAACTTTTATCCCTTTAATTCCTTCATGACAATTAACCATGATTTTACTATAATAAAAGTGTAGTATAATTTCTTAATTAAAGCAACCATTTGTAACGTGAGATGGATCTGGTGTTATTCGCTCAGTTATTTCACCTATACCAAAAATATGATGCTACTTAATATTGAAGACTTGGTTTTGTTATAGTAATAATCTATTATTACAACTAAACATATGCTATTTAAGCTGGTAATAAATCGGAGGTCTCTAATATCTTAAATAAAAATAAATAGTAATCTTCACGCTCGTGCTCGTTTTTGGCGCCCTCTCGTGGTCAATGGAGACGTTGCACTTGTCTGATTAAAACAAATAGTAATAATTTTGTGATTTAGTCTATGTAACCTGATTACTTCAGGTATGAGGCGTTTTAAGCCCAGAAGAGACTGAAACACTCTTGTGCAACGCCATCATTTGTCCATCTTGATATTACCTAACTCACCATGGTTCTTTCTCTTTTTTTCACAGAAAAGATTTTAATATGTAAATGTAATTGTGGATCAGATTTTTTATTCAAACCCATATTCCCTAAGGACATGCATTAATTCTCACTAATTTAATTACTTTGGACAAAAGACAGCCAACCTTTGGTGTCGAATGCTGTAAGTCTTGTTTTATAACCGTTCATCTGGTCTTTATCTTCCCAACCACAAATAGTATCAAGTATTATTTAAATGCACTGATTCAGTTAAGAAGAACTCTTTTTATTTGCTCAAATCTATTACAAAGTATATATGTGGTTTGCAATGTTTGTTTATTTGTGTGGATGCAGACAGTAAGCATGTAAACGCAGAACACCATAAGACAGCATGAGTTCCGATAAATAGATTCATTAAACCGCATCAAAAGAGAGATCTCAGAGACCAACAGGACAGACATGCGCAATGACGTCAGACTCCTCAACCCTGAGCCCCGTTTCAGTCCCAGCTGAAGACACACACTCTTCTCACAGGCTCTGTCTCAACCTCTTCCCTCACCTCTTGGACTTTATCTTTCTCGGAGTCATCCCATGTCTATTTATTTGTATTTATACAGATACAAAATTATCATGTCTCACTGGCTCTTTCCCAAGGGATCGACTGTGGGGGTCCGTTGCTCAACTCCATTTTGTCATTCATTATCTTATTTGCCTGCATCTTTCTGATGCTCACATCCTAAGGCTGTTCTCAACATAGATTCTTCAGTTTCTATTAGAGGCAAACAAACTGGCTTCATTGCTCTGCTTCTTTTTTTATTTTCATATAGAGCTTCTGTTTATTGCTTTAAGGTGATTCTATGGGTAAGCATAATGTCTACTGGGTCGTCCAGCCCTGCACACACCTGTCTAAAGGTTCCATGGTTAACAGTACTAGTCAATAGCACTAGCCTCAAACTAACCCCTGGTAAATGCTGGTAAAAAAGGGGCATGACAGCAAGACAGGAGTTTGCAAAAAAAGGCAAGACTCTCAGATCATGAGAAACAAAGTTCTACGGTCTGCTTCTCTGGAGGGAAGCAAGCACCACTGATCTCCTGACCAATACCAACCAGTCAAACATGGTGGTCCAGCATGAGATGTGGTGATGTATTCCAGCAGCAAAAACCTATAGTGTGTATTAAGGGAAAGATGAATGCAGCGAGGTACAGAGACAACCTTAATAAAAACCTGCTCCTGGATCTTAGTCTGGGGCAACAGTTCATCTTTCAACAGGACAAAGACCTTAAGCAAGAGCCAAGATAATAAAGAAGTGTACGGGACAGCCTCTGTGAATGTCCTCAAGTGGCCCAGACAAAGCCCAGACCTGAACCCAAGTGAACCTCTCTGGAGAGATCTGAAAATGGCTGTGCAGTGACACTCCTCTTCCAACCTGATGTTTGAGAGGTGCTGCAAAGAGGAATGATAGAAACTGGCCAAAAATGAGACTTGTAGCAACAGGTTGCAATTGGTGCCAAAGGTGTTAAGAAATTTTCAGAGATTTTAGATTAAAATTGTTTCACACTGTCATTATGCAGCATTTTCTTTTTATCAATAATGATAAAAAATAGATACACAGAATCCGTTAAAAGGTAATGTTTAATATGTAAAAGAAGTAAACACGTATTTGAACCCATCTCTTCATCCAGTGTTCAGATAATTTTGCATAGCACTACTACAAGACATAAAATGTTTGCAATTCTTAATTCTTAAATATTTGTTTATCAAATTTACCAGCAGTGTCCTTTCTCCATGTGTCAGTTGTCTTTCATGATACAATTCTTATAATCTTTCTGATGATGTGCATACAAACTTCATTAACAGTCATTCAAACACCACTTAGCCTACATATTTTTCCCAAGCTGGACTGTCACAGCTGGAAAAACAGTTCTTGGTTTTGCCAGGCTGTATCTTTTTTTTTTTTTTTTTTTGAAGACTGCATGGATGGCATGTTCTGTTTTGCTGGTCCATATTAGCCTAACCAATAAAAAATTCACTCTGTACTTGCACCCAACACAATCTTGAAATGTGCTTAGTATCGACCAATGTGTATAAATAAAATTTGAAAAAATCTCAAAAATACAGCCAAAAAATGCCTCAACAAATAGACTTCTTATCAAAAATTGTCTGACATTCTGTGGCTCCACAGCAGTTGTATTTTAGTAATGTTCACAACCAATCATAGTATTTATTAATCATTTTAATAAACTTTTATATTTCCATTTTTTCTTTGATTTAAAGTTTAATGTTTTTGTTATGCTCTTTTGTTAATTTTTGTTTATAATATTGTTTATAATATTTGTAATAGTTCCCTTTACACACTTAAAATGAAAGAATGAACTTCCACATCCATAAAACCTTTCCATTGCACAAAAGGTTCTTTATTGTGGGGCAACAGCTGTCTTACAGGCGATTACCGTCTCCTGTGAGAAGACTTTACCTTATCACTGCCGACAGAATTAAACAATATGACCTTTTATTGACCAAATTACAAAAGATGTCCAGATATAAATATAGAACTAATTGAGTGCCTGTCATGTTATGAAAAAGTAGTCTTAATTCATAATATGGCATACACTAAAATGTTTGTGCAGGCTAGTCAATTTCCTGTGGCATTTACCATAGATAAAAGTTGTTAGGCGATTTACCTTTTGAGTAAAACCTAACCAATGTTTTATTGTACTGCAGTCTTGTTTTCCATCTATGACGGGTAAAAATCAATTATTCATCACTATCCCCTCACCTTTCTGCCTCCATTTTAACATGCCAGACAGCTGTCTCCTACTGACATTGAAAACCTTGTGTTCTCATTACAAAATGTGTTCTCATTTCTCATTTACTTTATTGAGAAAAAGTAGACATTAAACCATTCATGAAATGTAGCCTTTCATACCCAAATGCATTACCTCATATTAACCCAGACCTTTGTATTGATGAAACATCATGAGACCGACCTTGGGATTATTTTTCCAATTCTCATTTTCCTTGTATTTGTTGATGTTTATCCTATGTTTAACTTGGGAAAGAGCCCTCAGACTGCCACTGTGTTTATGAATAATTTCAGTCAAATATTGTTTAAGCCCTGGGCATGAGAGGGCTCTGTCTGGGGGAGAATTTCAGCTTCCTGTTATCAAGACGCTCAATATTATTTCATAATCATTTGCCATTTTTGTGTACACAAATAATGTATTTTTAACTGATAGCCTACTCAAATCATTCTGACACATTTCCGACAAACAGTAAAACCAAATCTCCAGTCTTACTCTTCATCCATATTAATATCCACACCATCTTGACAATGGACGATTTGATTCTAAACTAATTAGACATTGAGAAATTACTTCCCAGGGTTCAAAGTAATCTACCGCAAACATCTTTGATAGAGTGCACTCATGATAAAGTGACAGGAATGGCAATGCAGCAGATTGAGTAAACAGCAGCTCTGGACACCGCACTTCTGAAGTCTTGAATAATGTGTTTATATCAGGCTATGCTCTCTGCACACCACCTGCCCTATGACTCCAACTTCAGGGAAACAGGAGCCAACACCTGGGTTTAGTGTCACTAACACTTGTCCAAATGAGAAGTAATCCACCAAATATGTTTGCGCCAAAGTGAATTTACTTTAATGTTTCCCTAATGATGTTTTTGTGTAAACCTACGGAGACTACACATGAACTTCACTTTCTCCGACATCTTTACTGTTTACATCTGTTTATGGAATCCCTAAAAGTGGCTAGAAGTAGATCTAACACTCTAAAAACTGTTGAAATATTCTCACGTTTTATCATCTCAGTGAAGATATTCGTAATCTACAAAGAATACTACAAAATATGCATTTATTCAGTCCCAAAACAGAACAGACCAAGTCATTGATTGCATCAGTTTCAATAACATGAATATATGAGCAGGAGAAGATATATGAAAATGACTGGGAAAGGGGTTACATGTGCTTTGATGGCTTTATTTGTTCCCTTAGAATGGGCTCGTTCTTATGAAAGTCTTCGTTTTCACATGACATCTCCATTTCAGTTATCGGTAAAAGCCAGCTGTAGGGCAAGCACTCGCATCTTGTAATCCACTTCATCAGCAGAAGATTCAGCCTGAATAATCCTTGGTTCACTTAGGTGACCTTAAACATTAAGCAGTGTTCATTACGTCAACCCATGTCACTACTTGATCAAGTTCTGGAAAGTGAGGCAAAGCAGATGCCAACTTCAGGAACTGCAGGTTGCCAAGTCTGCACTTGTTAGTGGTGCAGGGATTTCTATGGACAGCCTTCTGCTCTGGCTCCTCCTGTTTAAATAATGTTCATCTGTGGGCTCCTCCAAGCATACTACCCTGTAGTTGATGTAATTTTTGCCAAGTAGGATGAAATCCTAAATTAACATCTATGTTGATCCTGGAACATTAATCCTATTCAAAAATATAATCCATATCTAATCTCTACCCCCAAACCTAACCCTAACCCAAAATCAGAGGAGATTATTAGTTGGATAACAATAATGTAGAATCACATAACCCTGACTAAAAGCTTAAACTGAACATAAACTGCAAATGTATCCCTTAAATCCAATTGGCTGATTGGACTGTCGTTCCAGGATCAACAAATATGTTGATCCAGGAATGTGTCCTACTTGGTGAAATCACTCTAACCACTTCCCTGTGCACCATGTCCCTCTTTACCATCCAGTTGCAACGCTACTGGTTGTGCTACACTTCGGACTCACTCCTGACAGGGATCTGCAGGTCCAGAGTGTGATTACAGAAGCGGTAGACCACAGACCAGCTTGCCTTCCTTTTAATGAAGAGCCGCAGCTTATCCCTGAAGGTCTCCCCAAGAAAGCTGTAAATTATTGGGTTTAGGCAGCTGTTGGAGAATGCAGCTAGGTTGACGATATGCCCGGTCAAAGGGTAGTCATGCCATAGTGTTGTGTCAGTGCGCTTCGATGGATCGGCTGTGCCTTGGAGTAGTTGGATGCTAATGAAGACATTCTCGGGCAGCCAGCAGATGAAGAACACCAACACAACCACCACAATCATGCGCAGGGCCTTCTGTCGGCGGGGCCACAATCCCTTGTGCTTCTGGGCACGCATGAGTGTGCGGACGATCAGGGAGTAGCACAGGCCGATAATGGAGAACGGCACCAGAAATCCAATCGTCACCTCGAGCCACTGGATCTCGAAGACATTGGCGAAGCAGAAGTGCACCTCACCGGTATGTTGCGTCTGCACGATTGTGAAAGGAAGCAGAGTTGCTAGGATGGAGGCCATCCAGATGAGGCTGCAGCTGAGTTTGGCATGCTGCATGGTTCGCAATGGACTGCTGCTCATGGAGCTGGTGAGAGCAATGTAGCGGTCGAAACTCATCCATGTCAGGAAGAAGATGCTGCTATACATGTTTACCTGGAGAAAAAGCGACATGAAGGTACACAGTACGGCGTAGTCGTAGTACTTTTCGTTGAGATTGAAGACCTCAATGAGAGAGTCTGCCACTAGAATAAGGTCTGCCACAGCAAGGTTGACAAAGTACAGATCTGGGATGGTCATCCTCTCCCTGTGGTTGAGGTTGACCACCAAAATGAGGATGTTCCCAATGAAACCGATGGGGAACAGGAAAATGGTGTACAGGCATGAAAGAAACAGGCCGATGATGTAAAACTCATAGGTGTCTGTGCTTTCTTTCACATCAGTTATGTTGAAGTCAAACGAAGCATTGAACTGCTCAGTGCCATTCACATAAATCTGAATCACATTGGTAGTCTGCTCCTCCATACTGACCAGGTCTCTGTTTTAGATGCTGTAAAAGGTGCTACATACTTCATCTGTGTCACTGCCCAGTTCACTTTGTTATGAGGGTCCTTCATTTAGGATGCATTAGCATTGTGACGGCAACCGGGTGTATGCTCAATGTTTGGTATATGATGCCATCCATAAAGATTTGCCTCTAGAGATGGATCCTGGGTTAAAGACCTCCATTTTCAGGGCAGTCTCTCAGCTATGGAGGCTGCCTGGGCTTGTGTGATCCATGGCACTAACACCAAGAGTCAGTCCTTAGGGATCTTGCTTCTTTTTTTTCTTTTGCACACTTTGTTTTTCACATGTGTTTAGTCCAGCACAGTCTTGTTTCCTCCAGTTCATGAGCATGATTTTTTAGTCTTACCAATAACAGCACAGCTGCAACACCTGTTATAAGAAAAGGAGAATGAAAATATTATCTGAAATAACACAATATTAATATAGTACTGTATTACCATAATTGGTTCAAGGGTGTAGGGTTGTTTATTCATGCCAGCATTCTGCAGATTTTAACTCTAATACACTTGCCTAGAAGTTTCCACTAAATCTGTTGACCCTAACTGAATAGTAGTTGCGTTAGGATGGGACACCCTAACCAGTACCTGGAGAGCCAATAGCTGTGTTTTCGTCCACCTTTTTTTATGCGCAACTGAGAAAATCACATAAAAAATTTTAATAGAAACACCACGATGCACATACATTTTGAAAATGCACATAAAATAGTTATATGCACAAATAAGTAGAATGAAGTTTTTAGCAGACAAGAATAAAATACTGAATAAATTCCAGGTTCAAGTCATGTGAATGAACGACTTGTGCACCCTCTCGCGCATCCAAAAGCCACAACACGTTCATTGCATTTCATCTTTTGTGATGCAAATAATTGATTATATAATAATAAAAGGCCCACGGCAAATGTTTTATGTGATATTCCAGTTTTGCATGAAAATCGAATTCTCATTTTTGGATGGAAACAGCTAATGTAATGCAGAATATATCTCTAATCCTAATTACACACAACTAAGCCAGTTAACCAAGAGGTCTGTCGACCTAAAGCGATGCTCCACAGTCCAATGACGTCAAGTACCACACGAGCAATTAAAGAGCAGATGGCTATGTATGTTTTTAAATCACTCTTGCTGTATTTTGATGTTATTCACTGATTAGTCTGTGCAGTGCTGCTTAAAGCCGAACACATCTACTGTCTTTGGACACACTAGAAAGTTACAGGAAATTATGTTTGGAGTTTGTAGGAGTTAAAGTTGGAATTTGCACGACAGTGGCTCTTCAGAAATAGGATTGAACATTCCTGGGAAGGAGCTACAATCTACAGGACAGTGGACATTTAGGACGAGGTTTGGTCAAGTCTATTTTAAAAAGACACTTCATGCAAAAATGAAAACGTTGTTCTGCCATCATTTATTCACCTTCATGTTAGTCCAAATCAGTATGAGTTTACTTATTTTGCATTTTGAATAATGTTTGAATTTGTATTCAAACCTGTTCATAGAACTCAGAATTCCTTGCAATGCCACTGCATAGAGTGAAAGTCGAAAGTGGTGTCCAAAACAGCACTGGAGCTCACTTTCTTGGTCTAATTTTTAATAGTATTTTTTGAAAAAATACTGAACTACATGAGAAAAGATTGTCCTTAGCAAAGCAGATGCACTGTTATGTTTACACATATGGATTTCTCAGAGGTCTGTGTGACAGTTACGGGGAATTTTATAGATACAAGGTACATACACAACCCAGGTAACAAAAAATTTTGGCCCAGATTTGGTATAAAGCTGGCACAGCAGGCGTTCGTCCAGCACTGGCATACAGCATGTGTTTGGCAGAGGTGGCACCGTCTTAAAGAATTGGAGTAAAAAGTCTCTTCGACCCTCGATACCATGACTGAGGTGATTCCCTTGAGCAAGGCACCAACCCCCCATGTGCTCCCCTGGCAGCCCACTGCTTCGGGTGGGTGTTCACGGTTTGTAAGTGTACCTTGTATTTGTAATACAAGTATAGCAATACCAGTATATTTTGACCTTGTGGGGACATTATTGTCCCTGTTAGGAATCAGCTTATAAATCATCCAAAATGTGGTATTTTATTTCATTTAATTTTCCTTCGGCTTAGTCCCTTTATTCATCAGGTGTCACACAGTGGAATGAATCGCCAACTTTTCCAACGTGTGTTTTACGCAGCGGATGCCCTTCCAGCTGCAACCCAGTACTGGGAAACACTCTCACATGCACTCACATACATTATGGCCAATTTAGCTTACCCAATTTACCTATAGCGCATGTCTTTGAACTGTGGGGGAAACCGGAGCAGCCGGAGGAAACCCACATGAACACAGGGAGAACATGCAAACTCTACACAGAAATTACAACTTCAGTGTGTGTGTGTAAGTGAAAGAAAGCGAGAGAGAGAGAGAGAGAGAGATTTTGGATAAAGGTGCCTACTAATTGCTAAGTATAAATGCAAACATGAGGCTGAGCAAATGATGACAGATTGTGCTTGGTTCAACAATTCAATTAATGCACATTACGTTATATAATATTACATTTCTGCTTTTGTAATTGATGGCAGCACTCATAACAGTTTTTAAAAAAATTGATTAACCTTAAGGATTGAGTGTGTACTAGCTGATTAAAATGCAAAGCATTGTCTTAAACAGATGCATTGAAGCACCCTGAGCTGTCAGACCCATGTGCTAAACTCACAATTATTAAACAGCAAACACTCAGGCTGAACAACCGCTTCATGGAGATAGACAAATAGATTCTAACACTACTGTACATATGATGGCAACTGATTTTGGCCACATTAATGTGTTTGGATTTTCGAAAGATAGACTGTCAAAGAGGTGAACTGCGATCATTCCTCCCTGACAGAGTGTTAATGGGTGTCAAAAGGGAAAAAAAAAACAAGTATCTCATTATTTCTTTACCAATTTTAGATTCATACGGCGTAGTATAGTGTATATCATGAATAATGATGAGTAATGAATGATGATGTTTCAGATATAAATCTAATATCCTATACTATTTAATATACAGTGCACCCAGATAGTATTCACAACTTCACTTTTTCCACATTTTTTTGTTACAGCCTTATTCCAAAATGGATTAAATTAATTTATTTCCTTAAAATTCTACACACAATACTCCATAAAGACAATGTGAAAAAAGATTTTTTGAAATTGTTGCAAATTTATTAAAAATAAAAAACCTGAAAAATCACAAGTACATCAGTATTCACAGCCTTTGCCATGAAGCTCTAAATTGAGCTCAGGTACATTCTGTTTCCACTGATCATTCTTGAGATGAATGCAGCAATGTACTGCAGAGACATCCTGAATGAAAACTGCTTCAGAGTGCTCTTGACCTCAGACTGGGGCGACGGTTCATCTTCCAGCAGGACAATGACCTAAAGCACACAGCCAAAATATCAATGGAGTGGCTTCACAACAACTTGGTAAATGTCCTTGAGTGGCCCAGGCAGAGCCCAGACCTAAATCCTATTGAACATCTCTGGTGAGATCTGAAAACTGGTTGTGAGGTACTACAAAAAGGAATGGGCAAAAATTCCCAAAGACAGGTGTGCCAAGCTTGTGGCATCATTTTCAAAAAGACTTGAGGCTGTAATTGCTGCCAAAGGTGCATCAACAAAGTATGGAGCAAAGGCTGTGAATACTCATGTACATGTGATTTTTTCAGGTTTTTCATTATAAAAACTCTTTTTTCACATTGTCATTATGGGGTATTGTGTGTAGAATTTTGAGCAAATAAATGAATTTTAATACATTTTGGAATAAAGCTGTAACAAAAAAATGTGAAGCAAAAATTTAAAAAAAGGAAAAATTCACTTTAAAAGTTAAAAGTTAAATTTCACTTTTAAGTTCACTTAAAAAAGTGAAGCGTTCTGAATACTTTCCAGATGCACTGTATATGCTGTGAAGCACTTAACATATCTTTAAAACTGAGATGTTTAGATATAGAATCTGTTTTTATATTTTTTTAGAATATGTTTTTATTTATTCAGATTAAGAGAAGTACATTAATGAGGAATAAAATTGGGTGAAAATTATGACCTTGACTAGGCAATCAGTGCATATCTGACTGACTCTTCAGTTTCTACTTAGAGTAACTATGACTTTCTCCAACTGAATTCTCTAGAGCCAAATATAAATGTGCATCATTTTAATCAATTTGAGGACAACACCAATTTTGTAACGAGAAAGAAAGTCGACAGTTTTAACGAGGTCTATTTGACTGCCCTGGACTCAAAATACTTTAACCTTTAATAGAACGAGCCTGGAATAAAATGGTCAGCATACAGCCAGCGATCCACTTATTTTCAGGCGAATACATAAAGGGTTGGATATTTGAACACTGTATATGGTTTTGACATGAACGGTGTGATCAAATGCAGTTTTGTTTTTGATTGAATCAATAAAAATAGACAGTATTTGTCTTTAATAATCTTAAAGTATATGTTGAATTTGTTTTGAGTAGACATTAAGGGGCTGTTAAACTAAACTGTCCTACTGTATTCTAATAACATGTTTGCTTTCATTTCAGAAGTTCTATAACAGACGGAACATTGAGAGTCGGATTCTGTAATTTATTCCGATCCCATTCAGACTTCACTGCTGCATAACAGTTAACGCCTAAAATGACATCTTCTTCAAAAAGACCCCACAGGACAATGTGATTCTACCCTGAAGTGAATCTGGGCATTTTCTCACAGATGCAAGATGACATGAGCAATTCATCAGTATATTAGTGATGGAGCAGTCACATCAACAAAAGACAAGCACACATGCGCTCGCATAATTGAAAGGCTCATTTGGGGGGGGGGGCACATTATGAAGTCTCAATGACTGCGTCCTCATCAAGTGTTCTCAACTATTTGAAATCTCTGAAGTGCATCTGTGAAATGAAGCTGCTGAATAGGAAACTTCTGATATTACCGTGATGTTCAAGGGTGGTTTATTCTGGTTCATCATGCTTTTGTGCTGTTCTTTCAGGTGCAAGAACAAATGATCATTTTCTTATTATGTTCTGAGAGACATTGTGGCCATTTCAGTAACTCAAAAAAAGATTAAAAAAAAGAACAACGATGCTAAATTTGACCAAATTTTCTTGCTTTTTAATCTACTTATTGTTATTACATACAGATTCAGCAACTGTGGATTTTGTAGATACAGTTGAAGTCAGAATTATTAGACCCCCTGAATTATTAGCCCCCATGTTTATTTTTTCCCTAATTTCTGTTTAACGAAGAGAAGATTTTTTCCACACATTTCTAAACATAATAGTTTTAATAACTCATTTCTAATAACTGATTTATTTTATCTTTGCCATGATGACAGTAAATAATATTTGACTAGATATTTTTCAAGACACTTCTATACAGCTTAAAGTGACATTTAAAGGCTTAACTAGGTTAATTAGACTAACTAAGCAGGTTAGGGTAATTAAGGGAGTTATTGTATAATGATGGTTTGTTTTGTAGACTATTGAATAAAATAGCTTAAAGGGACTAATCATTTTGACCTTAAAATGGTTTTTAAAAACTTAAAAACTGCTTTTATTCTAGGCGAAATAAAACAAATAAGACTTTCTCCAGAAGAAAAAATATTATCAGACATACTGTGAAAATTTCCTTGCTTTGTCAAACATCATTTTAAATTTTAAAAAATAAAAATAAAATTCAAAGTATGTATTTATTGTGTATTTTTTTTGTTTTACTACACTGTAAAAAATATCTGTAATTTTTTTTTTTTTTCGGCAGCTAGGGTAAAAAAGTAACGGGTGTTAAAATAACGGACGATAATAATAATAATAATAATAATAATGTAATTATTATTAAATTATTCAATAATAATTTATTTTAACACTTAATTTAATTTTGAAGGTCTTCATTTTGATTCATTGAAAATAAATATTTGTATCAATTTCTCTGTGAATATAGACAATGTATTTTGGTGCATTTAAACAAACCAGATTTATTCAACAGATATATTTATTAAAATAATATTTTAGTCACCGAACATATTTAGAAATTGAAGGATAGTACAATTAAATTCAAGAAAAATATTGATATTTTTCTTGAATAAAAAAAATATAAATATATATATATATATATATATATAAAAAAAAATATATATATATATATATATATATATATATATATATATATATATATATATATATATATATATATATATATAAAGTTTAAATTTTCTATTTTTTTTTTTTTTTTGCTTCTCTTAATTTTTTCTCTTGTATTTAATATTTTTCTATAGCATATACATATGGGCTACTAGTTTTTGTTAGATAAGCTCCAGATTTGGCTTCAGTACTGACTAAACTAATGTATATGCACAAATATAATATTGTATAGCTTCCTATTAAAAATATGAATTTAAAAGATAGATTTGTGAGGGTTGTACGCATATATGCTGAGCACTGTATATATGTCTAGGACTTGCATTATGTTAATATATTTAGTAAATGTACAGTGTTCTTCTAAAGTTTATATATATATAAATATAAATATATATATAATAAATGTTAAAAAATAGATATTACATTTAGAAGAACGCTGTACATTTACCGAATATATTAACATAATGCAAGTCCTAAGCTAAGTGAAATGCCATCAGCATCCAAAACACTATATGATGTTATTAACCAGGTTTTCCCACAAACGGACTCTTTCTTAGAAGTATTATAAATTATTGAAACCATGAATTATATAGTGAAAAGTCACTCACTTTATTCACGAGGGCTTGTGATGCAGTCAGCGAAGAGTTGCCGCAGATTTGTAATCCTTCAACCAGGACAAGATTCACGTTCTGCACCTACTGTTATAAAGACAAGCCGCTGTTATCAGGGAGAAGATCCAGAGAAGAATATAACCACAGCTTCTTTTCTTTGCGGACACTTGTTCACTAGCCACCCCTTTACCACCTTCTCCTCCTCCTCCTCCTCCTCTCTCTCTCTCTCTCTTTCTCTCTCTCTCTCTCTCTCTCTCTTTCTCTCTCTCTCTCAGTTTACAAAGACTGTGTTTGTGTTTGGTTATAAATATGGAGAAAAAGGAAACGGGCGTCTGTTAAATTTTATATTAGCTCAAGCACAAAGGCAATATACATTAGTAGGAGGCTTAAGATTTAGTATGAGACCAATTATAAAGTTAAATTAATTTTTACAGGGCTTATAAGAGCAGAAATAAGGCATGATTTTAATTTCTATTTATCAATGAAACAGTTGGACAAGTTTGAAGGCATTTGGAGTGTAAAAAAAAAGTTGTGTTGGGTTGAAAATAATGTATTGTTTTTTGAAGAAAATATTGTGTGATTTGGAAATATGTTTTTGTTTTAGTCAATGAAACTTGATATCATATTTTAAACTTTAGTTGATGTGTAATGTAGATGTGTGAACATAAACAACACCTCTGAATGTAATATGCTCAAAGTTCAATGCAAAGGGAGACATTGGCTTTCACAGAGTTAGCTTAGCAAAGCCTACAGCAAACGAAGTTTGGGGACTACAAAAAAATACATCCGAGTTAGTGAGATCATAAATGCTTCAGGTTACACGCATTTACCACGTGCATCGAAGGGGTGTAGCCAGAGACGCTGTAATGTTATAGCAGACAAAGCTAAAATGCCTTCCAAACGCTGCTATTTCCAAAGAGCTTGTTCTCTTTCTGTATTTGGGCTTCCAAAGGACACGACACAAAGAGAGAAGTGCTTACAGTTTAATTTTACGTATGTTTCAGAAAATTATAAAAAATAAATAGCTAGCATTTAACAAAGGACAGCTTTCAAAATCTCTCCCAGTTCAGTGCTGGATTTGGCTAAAAACTCCTCAAAGAAGGAGCAGCTCCAACCATAATAGAAGAAGCTGTGAAGTGTGAGCCATGACCTGTAAGTACTTTTATTTGTTAAAATTGATCAATTACATGTATAGTTTCTAGCGTTAACGGTATGTTGTAGCAAGGATGTAAACAACAGGAAATGCTGTTTGGCTCCACTAACAATTTTAGCAACAAATTCATATTTATCCATCAAACCCCTGTGAACAATCTAGGACTATCTAGGACTTTGATTTTTTTACAAATGAAGCATGAGCACACATTGCTTTGCATCTTATAAACACAACAAAGCCTTAAAAATACACTCTGGACCACCCCTTTAAATAAAGGTGTATTACATTTCTAAATTTCTCTCTCTCAGTTCAATTCAACTCAAAATTGCTTTATTAGCTTGGCTGTTAAAATTACTGTAACACTTTTCAGTCAGGCTGTATTAGTTATTGTTTGGTAATGTATTAACTGATGAACAATACATTTATCACAGTATTTGTTCATCTTTGTTAATATTTATGGAAATTAAGTTGTCCGCTGTTAGATCTTGTTAGCCCACAGTGCATTAACTAATGTTAACAAGCATGCATTTGGGTTTTAATAATGCGGTAGTCAATGTTGAACTATGATTAATAAATGCTGTACAAGTTTTGTCCATTATTAATTCATGTAAGTAAATACATTACCTAATGCAATATTATTGTAAAGTGTGATGTGTTCCCTCGTGTGAGTTTCCTCGGGCTGCTCCGGTTTCCCCCACAGTCCAAAGACATGTGCTATAAGTGAATTGATTAAACTAAATTGTCTGTAGTGTATGAGTGTGTATGTGAATAAGTTTCCCAATACTGAGTTTCGCTGCGTAAAACATATGCTAAAATAGTTGGTGGTGTTAACAGTGTTTAATATACACACACACAGGCTGAGGGTCAGTGTGGTGGACAGTAGGGAAACATGCTGAGGTCAGACAGAATGCACAAATTATACACACATTCATCTACTGTCACATATGTGGACAGCATCAATATCAGGAGACCCGTTAATGACAGATGCTTAGCTAGCACAGGACATATGGTTCCTGGCGTGGCTCATTTCATCTGTTTTTAAACCGTTGTGACAGCCATGACACCAGTGCTCATTAGTCTAATTTTAGCTCAAAGAATAATGAAGAATTAACAAGATCTGTGATGAGACGTCTGTTGTGTGATTTCATTAAGAAGTACTGTGAAGATATTTAATACCCTTCGTCATTATATATATATATATATATACTTCTTTGTTTAAATAAAGGTTGTGCTAATAGATTAGTAGATGAAATACCGTGTATGATATATCGATAAATGCCAAAAATGTTATGCTGTTTAAATTTTATTTTTCGAGTAGTTTGTTATAGCTGTTTATGAATGTAAAGTGTCTGAAAATTTTCAAAATCAAAGTTTAAAGGGCACCTATGATAAAAATAAACTTTTGGAAGCTGTTTGATTAGAACTGTGTGTAAATGTAGTGTGTCCACAGTCATATTGGGGTGATATAAAGACAATAAGTCTCTTTTTTTAATTTCCTGATACTAAAATAGGATCCAAATCCCTCCCATTTCGAGACAGACCGCAACGTGACGTAGGAGTGCGATTTCCCCTCCCACCAAATGGATTGACAGCCACATATTAACATGTCTCTGTAGTGCCGCGTATAATCATAGCCACAAGACAGGACGTGCACCAAGCAACTTGTATTAAAAGATCTGTTCAGCAATCTGTGATCATCAATCATTATCAAATGTGATCAAGAATGAGTTTTACAAGTTTAAAACGTTTTTAAACAGTGCATGTTTGTAATGAATTACAGCGATGTTATCGTCTTTACTTCATCACCACAGCCGCATGTCGGTACAATTATAAAAGAAGACGCTTCAGTCCTGGTTTGTGGACTTGAATCAGATTTATTTTGTACATTAACATATGGATATTAACGTGTATCCTGTCACATTTTAAAAATGCACAGTGTGTGTGTGTCCGCTGTGTGTGTGTCCACTGTCTGTGTATGTGTTAACTTAACAACAGTGTGTGACTCATCGAAAGGCTTGAATTCACTCTACAACAAATACATCAAATCAGTACCGTGCAGACACTTTGTGAGGGGCGATCGTGAGCTGGGAGATTAGTCTGTTGAGAAAAAGCGAAAGGTTGGGGGAGGGGAGGGATGCGGGGGCACTTCAGTTTATGTGTGCCCTATATGTGCATGTGCCTGAATCAAATAATCATTGGGAAAGTTTTTACTGTAGTATTTCTCACAAACGTTATGTGACATCTGCTTCCTTTATGTCTACTACTGTGCTGTTTATCTGACACAGCCGGAGGCCCCGTTTACACTAGTATGTTTTAGTTTTAAAACAGCGTTTTAGAATAAAAACGATCCGCGTCCACACTAGCCTTTCATCCAGCATTTCTGAACATCTCTGCGTCTACACCACACCACTGAAAACGCACATCACGTGATCACACACACACACACACACTCTGCCATGAGCTGCAGCATATCTATACCCAGATAAGAGCTGTGCTCGTCAGACTGTTCATCAAGGATCTACCGCTGGATCCAATCTCACTATATTTGTTAAACATGATATTTATTCATCTTGTTGTCTATATCTAACGACATATTCCCCGACTTTGGTCTTTTGAATCTATTACTTGTTCTCAGGTAACGTGTTTTGGCTGAGCGCAAAGATAAGTTAATAATTAATGTTATCACGTACATTCTGTATATTGACTGATTGCTTGCATTTATTTCCTATATTGTATAAACTTATTGTACGTTATACTTTTAAAACGGACATTATTGATTATTAAAACTGATATTCAGCAACAGAGAAGGTATGTTTCGTATTTTCAATAAAAATGAGAGGAGGCAGTTCTGTTATAGGCTCCGTTTTGTTCCAAATATGCATACAGTGAAGATGACGGTCATATAAATATGCAGCTACACGATGCCTCAACATTTTTGCTGTCTGGTAAGTTGCTAATGTCAAAATGAAAATAGGCAGTTCCTTAAATCTTGTCTTTATTTTATTGTAAAGAAAGTGAAACAGCATAGCCAGGGTGATATGAATGAGGTTATAAATTACACTGTTCCCTTTGAAGATTTACCCGATGTGTCCTCGAGAGTTTGTTTTTCTTATCAAACTTGCAAAGTCTGAACTTACAAGGAGAGGATGCAGGACTGAACTGTGTGTAGACTACTTAATATTGAGGGAAAAGCCCCAATCAGAAAGATGAATGTCTCTGTTTTCAGATGTCTTTGTTTTCCCCCATCCACACTAAGATGGAGCAGGAGTGTTTTAGAATGAAAACGGCCTCTTCAGCATTTTCAAAACGCTCTGTTTTCAGCGCTCGAAAACTCCGGCTTAGTGTGGACGGATGGCGTAACCGTAGCAAAACTTGTGCATTTTAAAACTAAAATGTATTAGTGTAAACAGGACCTGAGGCAGTGGGAACAGTGGGTGGGGAGAACTAGCTTTAAAGGCACAGGCCACAAAAACAGCTACATTGTGTTCAAAGCAGAAAATCCAATATTCTAAAATCTGATGGGTGTTTTGAGCTGAAACTTTACAGACACATTCTGGAGACACAAAATACTTATCTTATATCTTAAAATAGAGGTAAAATAGGTGCCCTTTAAGATAAATACTGTTTTGTTTCCTGAATAAAAGAACCAAGCAAGCATTTTTTGTGTGTGGTTAAAAGACGTATAATAGACATCCAAACAGACATCTTGGCTAAAGCAAGGCTCAATTTGGGCTGTCAGTGAAAATCTAATAGACGTCTAACAATAGTCTAAAAATAGACTAATCATCAAATAGACATTTTCTTCACTATATTTAGACGTCTAATAGATTTTCACTGACAGCCCAAAAGTAGCTTATGTTTAAGCAAAGACATCTGTTAAGATGTCTATTAGACCAGTGTTTCTCAACCATATTCTTAGAGGACCACCAGCTCTGGACATTTGCCATGTCTCCTTAACCAAACACACCTTATTTAGATTATCAGCTCATTATCAGAGACTAAAAGACCTGTAATAGGTGTGACAGACAAAGGAGACGATGCATGTGTTGGTGGATCTCTAGGAACGTGGTTGAGAAACACTGTATTATACGTCTTTTAAACACTGCATGAAGAGTCATCAGTGGTTCCCATGTCAGTTTGATATGCTCTTCAGTGTTGGGGAAAGTTACGTTTAAAAGTAATGCATTACAATATTGAGTTACTCCCCAAAAAAGTAACTAGTTGCATTACTTAATTACTTTTTATAGTAAGCAATGCGATACGTTACCTTTTATTACCTGGCTGAGGCTTGATCTCTTTCAGAACTTTTTTTCTTTCTTTTTTAAATAGAGAAGCTCTGCAATGAACAACACACTGCATAGCCTACACCTACATTTACCTTTAAAAACACATCAAAAAATAATATTTTAGGATAATGTTATGTAAGAACCCCAGAGCTATACATGTCGTATATACAGATTATTGAAAGTTTAAAGCTATGTGTTTGCTACTGTTGTACTATGTGTCTTAAGATAAATCACTGTCCATTGAGACTATAATCCCCTTTTCCTTTCTTCGAAGCATTCAAAATAATGAATACATTATCTCATTGACTGTGTGATTCACTACTTTCATTTTTATTCAGCAATTTATTTTTTAAAAGCGAATTATTAAACTAAAAAGTAACTTGCGTAACATTTTCAAAAAAGTAACTCAAATATAATAATTTATTTTTCTAAAGTAATGCGTTACCTTACTCATTACTAGGGCCAGGCGGAATCTGCGGACGTTTTTTGTTATTTCTGCTGAGAATTTTGGGTAAAAATCTGCGGATTTCTGCGGAATTATTTTAGGAGTATCATAACTAAAACCTTAAAATGTAAAATAAAAAATAATATCTTTTTAACTTTTATTTAAATTTTAAAATGCAAATCCAATTAGTTAACTGTAAATAGTTAACTGTAAGTAAACAAACAGAATTAATGATGGGCTAAAAATCTATGGAAATCTGCGGAAAATCTGCGGAATTCTGCACGCGCAGATTCCGTGTTGGCTTACTCATTAATTAGAAAAGTAATATTATTACATAACTTGCGTTACTTGTAATGCGTTACACCCGACATTGTCACTTACTACCTACAATATCTGCTTTCACCACAAAAAGTATAGTTGTATCCGAGACATTGAAATGTTTGGTTAATTTTGTCAGCACATTGAGTAGTTGCTGTTTTCTGTGTGTAAGCAAATCCACTTTACATGCATCTCATCCATAAGTGTGAGGATTCTAATCGATACATCGATCTTTGCCACTGTTGCTGCTTTTATCACTGTGTTTACAAATGCTGCAAACTGAAATTGAGATTCAGGTTTCCAATAAGATTCTGGTTTCCAATAAGATTCAAGTTTCCAATAAGTGTTGTAAATAGTCGACCAATCACAGCAGATTGGACTATCAGACCCATCTGAGAAGTGCAGACTTTTGTAAAGGGGATTTGAGATTCTAGATTATTGTACAAATCATTTTAGAGAGAAAAGTTATGCTGTGTATTATCAACGATATCCCACAGCAATTTGTAACTTTTGATTTAGTGGCTATAATTCGTATGAAATCCAACGATCCCATTCATACAATTTGCTCATCGCCCAATGATGGTTGCTTTAGGGGTTTGTTTGGGTTGTGATAGGTGCAACGCCTCCTTTTAAAAAGCGTACATAATTGTACAACTGTACTTGTACAAATTAGCCAATGAACTGATGAAACGTAGCAGGGCTGGTATTATAGCTAAATTTAATATTCTATGTAATTTGCAAACATGTCTTGTAATCCAATCATTCATTAATTTTCTTTTCGGCTTAGTCCCTTTATTAATCTGGACTAGCCACAGCGGAATGAACCGCCAACTTATCCAGCATATGTTTTACGCAGCAGATGCTCTTCCAGCTGAAACCCCTCACTAGGAAACATCCACACACACCCATTCACACACATACACTACGGACAATTTTAGCTTACCCAATTCACCTATACTGCATGTCTTCGGACTTGTGGGGGAAACCGGAGCACCATTAAGAAACCCACACGAACATGCAAACTCCACACAGAAATGCCAACTGTGCTACCCACTGCGCCACCGTAACACCTCTGCTAATCCATATTATTTGCAAATATATAAGAAATGCTGTGAAATGACAGTTGGCTTCGTTGTATTCCCTCATTAGTTGTGTCGTTTGCATAGTTTTGTCACTTCAGTTTTTGTTTTTATGCTCTTATTCGTAGCTGAACAGCCAATCAGAGCGTTCTCTTTCACCAACGGCCGATGGCAAATCTACATACTATATTGTGATAACTGACAAGAGGTGATGTTGCAGAACAAACCAAACCAACTCGCTGGACAGATGCTGACCAATGGCTTGATGCTGCCCATCAGCTTGGTGTGCCTTGGTTTTAAGAGGACACCTCCAAAGGAAAGCACAATAGGAGTATTTAAGAGTTTTCACAACTGTTTGGTTTATGGTAAATTACTTTTGTGAACACTGAGAGAATGTAAAATATGCATAATAAGATCATATGTGAGTTGTTAATCATTTAGCAGTGCAATGTTGGAGAGATACAAGCCATTCTATGGCGAATGAGGGTCAGCAAAGCTTTTGTTGAGCATGAGATTACTGAGTCAAAAACTATTATGCTTGTGTTTCGATTTTCTGAACAGGGATGAATTCTGTTCGCCTTATCAGCCCCTTTGTGTCAAGATGGGTTTACACAAAGCCTGAGGGCTCTTTTATGTGCCGTCAACTACATCTTCAAAGAGGTTTTTGTACAACTTCCAGAAGTCATTGGTTCAAGATCCCTGTCAGCCTGTTTGTGATGCATCCCCTTCGTTATCAGAGAAATAACATTTCAGACATTTCAAAGAATCAACAACAAAATATACAATTATGTAGACAGATGCAGAACATCTAATACGGTTTAACTCATTCAATATTCAGATATTGATCAATTATCCATTCATCCACTATCTATCTATCCACCCGCTTTGAATGTTATCACTTGATTAAATGGGTGTTATCAGTGGTTATCAGCTGATAGACATGGGCCATTAGAGGGGCCTTCTGTGCCTACTGGTAGGCTCAGAAAGCTGTTATTATCCATCCACAAGGTTAATCAGCTATACTAAAAAGCTGTTCAACCTCTATATGCTCCCTCTGAGCCAAATAATGAGAAAGAACCAAATTTCCTACCACAGCTATGCTGATGACACTCAGATCTACTTAGCCTTAATGCCTAATGACTACAGCCCTATTGACACCCTCTGCCAATGCATTGATGAAATGAACAGTTGGATGTGCCAAAACTTTCTGCAGTTAAACAAAGAGAAAACTGAAGTTATTGTGTTTGGGAACAGAGATGAGGTTCTCAAGGTGAATGCGTACCTTGGCACTAAGGGTCAAACAACAAAAAATAAGGTCAAGAATCTTGGTGTGACTCTGGAGTCAGATCTGAGTTTCAATAGTCATGTCAAAGCAGTTAGTAAATCAGCATACTATCATCTCAAAAACATTGCAAGAATCAGATGCTTTGTTTCCAGTGAAGACTTAGAGAAACTTGTTCATGCTTATATCAGCAGCAGGGTGGATTACTGTAACGGCCTCCTCACTGGCCTTCCCAAAAAGACAGTCCGACAGTTGCAGCTCATCCAGAACGCTGCGGCCAGGATTTTGACCAGAACCAGGAGATCAGAGCACATCACACCTGTCCTCAGGTCTTTACACTGACTCCCAGTTACATTCAGAATAGATTTTAAAGTATTATTACTTGTCTATAAATCACTAAATGGCCTAGGACCTCAATACATTACAGATATGCTTACTGAATACAAGCCTAGCAGATCACTCAGATCTTTAGGATCATATAAACTAGAAATTCCAAGAGTTCAGTCAAAGCAGGGTGAATCGGCTTTCAGCTACTACGCCCCTCGCTGCTGGAATCAGCTTCCAGAAATGATCAGACGTGCTCCAACATTAGGCACATTCAAATCCAGACTAAAAACACATTTGTTTAGCTGTGCCTTTACTGAATGAGCACTGTGCTACGTCCGACAGATCGCACTATTATGTTTTTCTCTTCTTTTTCATTCTTTTATAACCTGTTTTAACACATTTTTATATCTGTTTTTTATTATCTGTTTTTATTTTTTTTCTTACTCTTGTTTCTTTTATTCCTGTTTATGTAAAGCACTTTGAATTGCCACTGTGTATGAAATGTGCTATATAAATAAACTTGCCTTGCCTTGCCTAATAGAGAATAGTCCAGATCCAGATCTGTTTTTACATTACTGTGACGATTGGCTTTAGGGTTAAGGGTAAGGGTAGATGTTAATAAAATACCATCAATCGTAAATTTAATAAATAATATAAATAATTCTTGTTAACTTTAGGCAGCAGCCTATGTGATCTATCTATCTATCTATCTATCTATCTATCTATCTATCTATCTATCTATCTATCTATCTATCTATCTATCTATCTATCTATCTATCTATCTATCTATCTATCTATCTATCTATCTATCTATCTATCTATCTATCTATCTATCTATCCATCCATCCATCCATCCATCCATCCATCTTAGCACCCACAAAAATCATCTAGAATGCTTTAGAACTAGGAAAGGAGGAGCTGAAAAAAATGTAAAGCTACATCTAAACCAGTTCAGTGTTCAGTAGGTTGTATCTGCAACTAAATTACTGAACAAATGTTTTTCTCAGAGGCTTCACTCAATATTATTAGTTTTTCTCAGTCGCTTTGGTGCATTTCTCACAACACTATTGACATTTGCACCACAGTTAATGCATTTCTCAAAACAATTACTACAAACTGCAAAACCTAGTGGATAACCTGCAAAAGCGCGTCACTTGCTCAAAATGGATAGCTCATTCCTCAAAAGCAAGTATTCATGTCAATGAAAGTGTCAGTGTCATCAAGATGAAAAGTTCTGCCACCATTGTTTATGAACAAGATAGTCAAATGGCTTTGTCATGTTTTCATTATGACAGTTCACTCTGTTCATTTTTTCCAATGCAAAAAAGTCAGATTTTGGTGACACTTCCTGAAAATCCTCAAGACAGCACTATATACTATTTGCACAGCCATTTGAAAACTAGAGTAAAGTTAGACATCACTGCATTTAGTGAGGTATTTGGGTACAAGAAACTGAATATGTGTGTTTCACATTTTTACTGCATTTGCTCTTTGCAATTCTAATTTATTCACAGCATTGTGCAAAAGAATAAATACACCTTTTTTTACAACAAACATAAACTCCCTTTGGGTAGAGCTTTGCACAACTGTAAACAATAGAGCAGTACATATTGGAACTGAACCTACAACATACACCGGCCTGTAAATCATTCATGAAATTGTTCAATTTAGAAGACATTTTCAGAAAAAAAAAGATTCACATTTTTTAAATAAAACTTGCTTGACAGATTTTGACAACTAGTTCAACATTTTTGTATGTAATGACTCAAGTAATGAAATGAGGACTACTGTATTAATTTAATATGGAATGACTATTCAGCATCCACAAGTTTAGTTCATTTTGACTGACATGACATAAGCAAATGATAATGTTACAAACAGCAGAGAGTTGTATGAAAGCAATTGATGCATGTCCAAAAGCATTTGCAATTTGTTGGAAGGAATGAGAAACTGCTACTATGATGTGCGCAAATGACTAATTGTTTTGAGAAATGCATTAACTGTTGTGCAAATGTAAATAGTGTTGTGAGAAATGCACCAAAGCCACTGAGAAAAACTGTAATTTGTCTTTGTCTCTGGATCATTAAAATATCTACTTAGCTCTTTCTTACAGAAAAATAATAGATTCAGAGTTTCATAAAGATATTTAGTCAGGTTTCATTTCCCATTGCACAAAAATGCACCAATTTAAAAAGTCAAATAGTTTATATCTTTCTTTTTGGACCAAGGCTGCATCTCAGAATTGATTTAATTGATCTAAGTATTAGGTATTTGACATAATAAATCATGATATACATGATATAAATTGCTTACAAACTTTACTGGTATTTAGGGACAGACATTAAGATGGTATTTAGATCCTGTCCAATCATTACCATTTTGTTTTTTTTAATTGGAATTGAATAGAATAGATAGAAAAATAATTTTTAAACACACTGTTTAAGTATTTACACCAATAAATATGAAATGCCACAAGGCTCTGTTTATGGCCCTGTTCTGTTTTCAGTATACTTGCTGAAAAATTATTAGAAGGCATAGTAATGGTTTCTTTTGTTATGATATCAGTTATATACCTTTTGAAGACCAAATCTAAACTCTTCAGAGTATAATAAGAATGTAAACTATTTGATGGCCAGTAATATAACTACAGCCTCAGCGTGATTGAGTACACACCATTTTCCATTTCTCAGTGAATATAGACAATGTATTTTGGTGCATTTAAACAAAACAGATTTATTGAAGATATATTTATTAAAATAATATTTTAGTCACCAAACATATTTAGAAATTGCTATGTAATGCTAAATATTGCAAATAAAAATTACAACCTACAAAATTTACACTCAATCTTTCAATGTTCCTGCTTCTCTTGATTTTTCCTCTTTTTTTAAATTTGTATTTAATATTTTTCTATAACACATAAATTTGGGTGTACTAGTATTTAGACCATTATTGAAAGTTATTTTTTAAAATAAGCTCCAGATTTGGCTTCGGTACTGACTGATATTGTATAGCTTCCTATTAAAAATAGGAATTAAAAGATATATTTGTGAGGGGTGTACTTATATATGCTGAGCACTGTATATAAAAAACCTATATAAAGACTATATATAAAACCTTTTCTTCTTCCTCTATAATAAATAAAATCCAGCCATTTTATAATAGATATAGTGACTTGCTTTTTGAAAATCATACCTTTCTACAATGTGTCTTATCAAATGCACAGCTATCTAACCGTTTGTCAGTTTTCTCCCTCTCTGTGTGCCAAGCAATTGTTCAGACTGTCACTCTATTTTACTTCTACATCAGGCTCAGTTTCACATCTTTAGCTTCTTCTTTGAGTTTTAAAGAATCCCTCTGGAGAAATCGTCCCTTGAGCCTGGTCCATAATCCATCCCTAGACTGAGCAGCAAGTGAGGCGTAAAATATATTACTTGTGTTTACAGATGACATCTCTACATGTCCTTTGCAGCACAGTCAAGCAGGAATAAATTTGATCAGCTTGCATTATTTCAGACTGCATTATCTTAATGAACATAGATGACTATGTCGCAACTCTTTTAAGTGCTGCATGCCACCTGCAGAGCTTCCTCAGAAAACCAGAGACACATCATTACCTGAGGCCACCATGAGGACAAAAAGTAATTTACTAATGGTAATGGTAAACTGGCACATAATAATTATTAGTCTGCACATATGGGATTTGATTAAGTGCTTGATTGAAAATTAATTATTTTAACTGTCTGGAAAAAAACATTAAACCTAATGTATAAACACACACACACAAATCATACAGTATTAACATTCTAAGAAATTGCAGATATTAAAATTTTATTTACTTTTTTATTTTAGCATTTATATAAACTGCCTGTCAAACAAAGTCACACTCTAATATTCCATCAATTAGACTGCCTTTAGCTTTATCTTACAGCATACATTGTTCATTGCAACCTTTCAATATGCTTCTGCAATGTCACAATATATATTCCCATCCAGAGTTGCGTTCATTTTTGTGCAAGATCATCAATCGATGGTTGGAGATTTGGACATCTGCACAAAGTCTTCTCCAGCACATCTCAAAGATTCTCAATAAGGTTACGGTCTGGACTCTGTTGTGGCCAATCCATGTGTAAAATGTTTGTATACCTGTCCCTGAAATACTATTGAGGGCAGCACAGTGCCGCAGTGGGTAACACAATCGCCTCACAGCAAGAAGGTCGCTGGTTCGAGCCCCGGCTGGGTCAGTTGGCGTTTCTGTGTGGAGTTTGCGTGTTGTCCCCGTGTTTGCGTGGATTTCCTCTGGGTGCTCCGGTTGCCTCCACAGTCCAAAGACATGCGCTATAGGTGAATTGGGTAAGCTGAATTGTCCATAGTGTATGTGTGTGAATGAGTGTGTATGGATGTTTCCCAGTCATGGGTTGCAGCTGGAAGGGCATCCACTGCGTAAAACATATACTGGATAAGTTGGCGGTTCATTCTGCTGTGGCAACCCCAGATTAATAAAGGGCACTTAACATGTTTGGGCACTTAACATTGCTTAAACTAGAGTTAGATTCCCAGATCACACTACTGTATGGTAGGCACTTGTTATGATGGGTGCATACTTCAACAACATCTTATCTTAACCTAGGATCCATTCTTCATACCTCACTTAAATGATCTAAGATTATTTGGCAGATCCTGGATGTTTTAATCTTGATAACTGATCTCTGGCTAATTTGGTTCTTCTAACAAGTTCGCAAATCAGATTAAAATGTCTGGATAAACTGATCTGAGATCACTGCATGTCTTGTGAAGGACAGATCTATCGATCCTCGAAATCATTATCAGCAATGCAACGGTTGGCTGAAGGCATAGCAGGGTAATGACATCTTCTGATTAATATTCAATTATCCCGGTGAGCAAAATTACATAAAATTTCCAGTAAACGGTTTGTTAAATATGATACGCAATAACTTTCCACATTTGTTGTGCGGGCTGCATGCTATACACTTTCATGTGTCAAGAGTATTTAGCAATTTATTTACTTTTAGCATATCTTCTTTGTTATACTAGCCCATGCCTATTTAAGTTTCTTAATCAGCCTAAGGAATAACTAGCTGTTTAAATAAATTTTGCATAAAAAAAGCATTTCGATTTTGGTAAAGGTGTCTGCAACTTTTGTGAAGCATGTAATATAATGTAATGTAATGTGTATGTATATAGTGCATTTATTGTGTATGGCCATACACCCAAAGCGCTTTACAATCATGAGGGGAGTATCTCCACACCACCACCAGTGTGTAGCAACCACTTGGATTATGCGACGGCAGCCACAGAACACCGGCGCCAGTGCGCTCAACACACACCAGCTATTGGTGGAGGGGAGAGACAGTGATAGAGCCAATTCAGTCGATGGGGATTATTAGGAGGCCATGATGGGTAAGTGGCGATTGAGGGACTTTGGCCAGGACACCGGGGAGACACCCCTACTCTTTACGAGAAGTCCCATGGGATTTTTAATGACCACAGAGAGTCAGGACCTTGGTTTAATGTCTCATCCGAAAGACGGCGCCAACTGACAGTGTAGTGTCCCCTTCACTCTTACTGGGGCATTAGGACTCACGCAGACCACAGGTTGAGCGCCCCCTGCTGGCCTCTCTAACACCACTTCCAAAAGCAACCTAGTTTTGCCATGTGGTCTCCCATCCAGGACAGGTACTAACCAGGCTCAGCCCTGCTTAGCTTCAGTGAGTAACCGGTCTTGGGCTGCAGGGTGATATGGCTGCATCAAATCACCGTCATATATATATATATAAAATTATTATTATTTTTTTTTTAACTATTCACTCTTTTTCCAAGTGTATATTACTACTACTACTGTAAGAAGATATCAGCATTACTACTTAGCCTACTTTCAGTATTACCTTTGCTACCAGAACTGTTGCTATGACAACAAATCTCAGATGAGTTTTGAAGAACAAAACGATCCTGGATCATGTCAAATCGTCAATAACCAAATCCAGCTAATTGAGTAATCCACGTACGAAGAACGGAGCCCTGATGTGTTCATCGGTCAGGAACAAGGTAAATCTAGACTCATGAGACTACACGATCTTCCATTTCTCTAGAGTCCAATCTTTGTTCTAATACAAGGCTACACCGCTGTTTAGTCTGAATCCCTTGAGTTTCTTTCATATTGTGCATGTGGAAATGCTCTTACTTTCAATATTAAACATAGCAGTGAGTGCTACTGTTTAATTTCACTAGATGTTAAACTGATCAGGAGTTATTAAGTGCCTAATTTGACTTTATGAAACAGACATGACAGATCTTCTGACATGGTTGTTTAGGAAATGAGAAGCTACTTGTCATATATAACCAGCTTCTTGCTACAAATAACTTGTTGTCACCAGCTGAAACTTGATGTTGTGATTACCAGTGGGAGCATTTAATCTGTTTGCTTAGTTAAATCCAGATGATGACTCCTTTTTCATCCTAAATAAACTGATTAATTTTCAATTTAATTGTTTTAGAATTTTTTATTAACCAATACTACAGTATAATTCATTCATTCATTTTCTTTTCTGCTTAGTCCCTTTATTAATCTAGGGTTGCCACAGTGGAATGAATCGTCAACTTATCCAGCATATGTCTTACGCAGCGGATGCCCTTCCAGCTGTAACCCGTCACTGGGAAATACCCATAAACACTCATTCATTCGCACACACACTACGGTCAATTTAGCTTATCCAATTCAACTATACCACATGTCTTTGGACTGTGTGGGAAACTGGAGCACCCAGAGGAAACCCACGTGAACACGGGGAGAACATGGCTCGAACCAGTGACCTTCTTGCTGTGAGGTGATTGTGCTACCCACTGCGCCACCGTGACGCACCCCAATACTTTAATATTCTATTAGTATTTCATTTTCTATCTATTTCCTTTACAATTACAACACATGTCCCAAGAGCCAGGTTGGAGGAAAGTCCTTACCCCAGGTGGAGGAGTTCAAGTATCTTGGGTTTTTTTTTTCACTATTGAGAGAAAGATGGAACGTGAGATTGACAGGCGGATCGATGCAGCGGCAGTAGTAATGTGGTCGATGTATCGGTTTGTTTTGGTACAGATGAAGCTCAGCCGAAAGGCAAAGCTCTCTAATTACCGGTCAATCTACGTTCCTGCTCTCACCTATGGTCATGAGATTTGGGTCATGACCGAAAGGATGAGATCTTGGATACAAGCGACCGAAATGAGTTTCCTTTGCAGGGTGGCAGGGAGCAACCTTATAGATAGGGTGAGGAGTTCTGTCACCTGGGAGGAGCTCGGAGTAGAGCCGCTGCTCCTCCACATCGAGAGAAGTCAGCTGAGGTGGCTCGGGCATCTGTTTTGAATGCCTACCTAGGGAGGTGTTCCAGCCATGTCCCACCAAGAGGAGGCCTCGGGGAATACCCAGAACACAGAACTGGCTTGGGAGCGCCTTGGGACCCCACCAGAGGAGCTGGAGGAAGTGTCTGGGGACAGGGAAGTCTGGGGTTCTCTCCTGAGACTGCTGCCCCTGCAACCCGACCCTAGAAAAGAGGATGAAAATGAATGAATAACTGAATTACAACACATATTTTTACATATATCTATTGAGTTTTATTGGTTATACTATATTATGTTCATTTTATGCAGGATATTTTTTAACAGACCTGACAGTTATAATATAACATGGAATTTGTGCTTTTATTGCTTTTAAAGGGATAGTTCACCCCTCACTCATCCTCAAGTGGTTTATTACCTTTATGAGTTCCATAGTAGGAAAAACAGATACTATGGAAGTCAATGTTTTCCAGCATTCTCTTTCTTTTGTCTTTAACATAGGAAGAATACTAATAAAGGTTTCAAAAATGAAGCATGACAAATTGTACCAATGAAAAATGTCACCTGTAAATCCTAATGAATAAGAATGCTATATGCTAACACTTTAATTACTGCCCCAACGTCTCCACCTGCTCCCAAGAAACATTTTCCCAAAGGTATTTGTCTTAAATGGGGATCCTGTTGTTTTACCCTATCTATTAAACCCTCTATCAACACAATTTTCGCAGGGACTCCTATCACGATCTAGAGGGAACTGATTAATTATGATGCCAGGAACATCTGATGAGTTACAGACAGCATGAACCTGCTTTTCTCACTTTACATGCCTGACCGTGTCCTTCTGCAGGGAGGTAATTACATTTGCTGGGTGGCAGCATGTGGTGGAAGCTTGGCTCTCTACAACCTGAACATATTAGTGTTAAACGCAAACTCAGTCTCACGGTCTCCCCTCACTCGTTTACGTCTTAATGGCATGGCACGATGTTCTAGGAACTGCGGTCTCTCTGAAAACACTTTCCTACTGTGAGCTGTGAAAATTCATAAAGTGAGTTGATACACTCATCTTTGTAGAGACAGAGGACTAAATGAATGAATCATGTCATTTGGTTCACTTGCTCTGAGTCAGTGAACAATGGTTCTTACTCAAATAAGAGTTACTAGCACAATGAACTCTGATAATTGAAAGGACCCCAATTACCGAACACCAGCAGGGACTGTGTCATTGACTGTGGCTTCCTAATGACTGGCGGTGTAGAAAAGCTCTGCGAAATTATCAAATTACAGATCTATCTTTAATTGTATGATTCACCACAGCAAAGCTAAAGTTGAGATCTAATATTTACAGTGTTTATTTTGCTAGCACACGTTGTTATTCTTTAAGTGAACAATTTATCTGTGCAAATGTATCCACTGATTCATATATTATTATGTTTTTAGTTTTGGCAAATCTTCAATCAAAGAATTTGAATTGGTGGTCCTGATGATGTCAGTTTGATGGCTTAAGCCACAATATTCTTATCCAAGCCCTTCTTACCATTAGTTTGTTATGACGGAACGATGTGCAAAATGACTCAGGGTATCCACGGGGTCTTAAAAAGTCTTAAATCTACTGAAATGTTGTGTTGTAGGTCTTAAACCTTTTTTAACAGGTCCTAATTTTCCTTTGTTCATAGCTACCCAATCTGGCCATTAAGTAGAAGCGCTATTCTGCTGAAGAATTTGCCCTGTCCTGTGGTTTGTAATGTAATGGGCAGTACAAATGTCTTGATACCTCAGGCTGTTGATGTTGCTATCCACTCTGCAGATCTCTTGCACTGAATGTAACCCCAAACCATGATTTTTCCTTCACCAAACTTGACTGATTTCTGTGAGAATCTTGGGTCCATGCAGGTACCAATAGGTCTTCTGCAGAATTTCTGGTGATTGGGATGCAGTTCAATAAATGATGAACTGCAAAAAGTCTGAAAAATCTACCTTCTACCACTTTTCACAATGATCAACTAGAAGTCAAGTTATTACAGTTTTTCTCAGTGGCTTTGGTGCATTTCTCACAACACTATTTACATTTGCACAACAGTTAATGCATTTCTCAAAACAATTAGTACAAACTGCAAAGCCTAGTGGATAACCTGCAAAAGCACGTCACTTGGTCAAAATGGATAGGTCATTCCTCAAAAGCAAGTATTCTTGTCAATGAAAGTGTCAGTGTCATCAAGATGAAAAGTTCTGCCACCATTGTTTATGAACAAGATAGTCAAATGGCTTTGTCATGTTTTCATTATGACAGTTCACTCTGTTCATTTATTTCAATGCAAAAAAAGTCAGATTTTGGTGACACTTTCTGAAAATGCTCAAGACAGCACTATATACTATTTGCACAGCCATTTGAAAACTACAGTAAAGTTAGACATCACTGCATTTAATGAGGTATCTGAGTACAAGACACTGAATATGTATGCTTCAAATTTTTACTGCATTTGCTCTTTGCAATTCTAATTTACAGTTTTTCTCAGTGGCTTTGGTGCATTTCTCACAACAAAATTGACATTTGGACAACAGTTAATGCATTTCTCAAAACAATTAATGCAAACTGCAAAACCTAGTGGATAACCTGCAAAAGTGCGTCACTTGCTCAAAATGGATAGGTCATTCCTCAAAAGCAAGTATTCATGTCAATGAAAGTGTCAGTGTCATCAAGATGAAAAGTCCTGACACCATTGTTTATGAACAAGATAGTCAGATGGCTTTGTCATGTTTTCATTATGACAGTTTACTCTGTACATTTTTTCCAATGCAAAAAAGTCAGATTTTGGTGACACTTCCTGAAAATGCTCAAGACAGCACTATTTACTATTAGCACAGCCATTTGAAAACTACAGTAAAGTTAGACATCACTGCATTTAGTGAGGCATCTGAGTACAAAACACTGAATATGTGTGTTTCACATTTTTACTGCATTTGCTCTTTGCAATTCTAATTTATTCACAGCATTGTGCAAAAGAATAAATACACCCTTATTTACAACAAACATAAACTTCCTTTGGGTAGAGCTGTGCACAACTGTAAACAATATTGCAGTACATATTGGAACTGAACCTACAACATACACAGGTCTGTAAATCCTTCATGAAATTGTTCAATTTAGAAGAAATTTTCAGGAAAAAAAAAAAGATTTTAAAATGTTATAAAATTAGCTTGACAGATTTTGACAACTAGTTCAACATTTTTGTTTGTAAAGACTCAAGTAATGAAATGAGGACTATTAATTTTATATGGAATGACTATTCACCATTCACAAGTTTAGTTCATTTTGACTGACATGACATAAGCAAATGATAATGTTACAAACAGCAGAGAGTTGTATGAAAGCAATTGATGCATGTCCAAAAGCATTTGCAATTTGTTGAAAGGAATAAGAAACTGCTACTATGATGTGCGCAAATGACCTGATTTTTTTGAGAAATGCATTAACTGTTGTGCAAATGTAAACGGTGTTGTGAGAAATGCACCAAAGCCACTGAGAAAAACTGTATTCACAGCATTGTGCAAAAGAATAAATACACCCTTATTTACAACAAACATAAACTGTAAACAATATTGTAGTACATATTGGAACTGAACCTACAACATACACACGTCTGTAAATCATCCATGAAAGTGTTTAAGTTGAAGACATTTTCATAAAAAAAAGATTTAAATTTTTAAAATAAAATTAGCTTGACAGATTTTGACAACTAGTTCAACATTTGTGTATGTAATGACTCAAGTAATGAAAAATGAGAAATGCACCAAAGCCACTGAGAAAAACTGTATTTGTTGTTCTTACAGCTGCGATTGACAACAAGACTTTTGTCAGGTAGTTTATATGTCCCAGAATATGCCATTGGAAAATCAGCGACTGAAGAGCATAAAAAATGGACTGAAATGCAGCCTTGGAAACTACCATAGATATATACACTAGATATCGCATAGGGACCCTGAGCATGCGTCAATAGCGCCGCCACATTGGCACAGTGCTCCTAGGACAAACGTCATTCAACCGCATTAATCAAGACAGTGTGCCAATGTGAAGATGCTGGACTTTAGCGCTGTGTTCGGATGTAGTAACGAGCAAACAAAGCACAAAGGCATCACATTTCATAGGTAAGATTTAGTTTTTTTATGTTTTTGTATGTTATGAACTTTTGTGTTTAACAAGTGATGTTATTGATGATAATACAGTCTGCTGCATTCACCATAAGGCAAAGTAGCACCAACTGGCACTAAATTCTAGGCTTATGCTAGTTTTGTTGAATAAAATAAGCAAACAATGTTATGAAATATGACAACAAGACACTGCGGTGCTAGAAACATGTATTATTGTCGGCTAAGTGAACGAGTCGTTCATAACGGAGATTCATTCACAAACGAATCGCTCCCTCCGTCAGAATGAGAAGTGAAAGCAGGAGAGGGGGTGTGTTTGAGGACATGGATTAGATCAAATTAAACAGGGATGAAGGATAATGCATTTCCATGCACACAAACACACGCTCTTTGTCAGCAATGCCCGTGCGGTCACATCCATCAATGTAGAAAAGTGATGTAAAATTATAATATTTCGTAATTTAAAAAAATATTTGCATACTGACCACCAGGGAAAACTCCCGATCATAGATATATGTGTATATGTGTATTTCTCTGGCTCTGAATAGCCACAGTCCTCCACTTCAGCTTGGTCCCGCATTCATTTCAAAGGAGCGCTACCCTGTACTAAAATGGCGGCTCTATTGACGCATTCCTTCCAATAGACAACAATAGGCCAGGCGACATCTAGTGTATATATCTATGGGAAACTACACTGTGACATCGCAATTGCATTGCATTCTGGGACATATTGGTGCTAGAGGGCACATATGAAGAAGACTTGCTTCCTCTGTCAAAATCGAGGGGTTGAGGGAATGTCCATATTAGGCTCACGTGATAAAGTGGAAAGCACTGGTGGCAGGGGTTGCCACAAGCAGAAGTACTTTATTTCAATGTTAAACCATTTAGATTGATTTAATGTTAAATATGTGTTGATTCTACATTGTTCTAATTGACTTAAAATCAACATTGTTTAGGTTGATTATACAGCGTGATTCAAAAAGAATACCAAGACTTTAAAAAAATCGAGAACTCTGCAAAAAAGAAAAGGAAAGCTACGTCTTTCCGTCGGCGATTTAAGGAAGCTCTGAAGTTTCACACTGAGGAACTAAAAAATGGAATAACTGCAGCTATCCAGACTGTTACGCCCGAGATGCTACAGAAAGTGTGGAACGAGTTCGAGTATCGGGTTGATGTCACTCGAGTGTCTGGAGGGGGTCATATTGAACATCTATGAACTTGTTTTCTACTAAAAAAAGCTTTGTTAAGTACTCTTCACATTGATTAATTACCCAAGGTTCCATCATGTTTCTTTGATTAAATACAGATTTTCAAAGTTGTGGTATTCTTTTTGAATTACCCTGTATATAAAAAATGTATAAATCCTATAATGTTTCGACTGACTGAAAATTCTACATCGATTCAACATTGGGTAAGTAACCAATTGTGTTGATTTAAGGTTAGATTTGAAGTGCCTGACATCATTTAAACATTACCCTGATGAACAAAACAACGTTGAATCGGTATTGGTAATCAACGTTGATTCAATGTCATGAAAAACATTGATTTTAGGTTGAAATTACATAATTTTGATGTCTGAGTAGGGAAGTTTGTGAAAAGTGAAGTGAAATGCAGCCAAAGACCTGGCATAAGATTCACTGAAAAATAATCATCCTAAATTCTAAACAAATATTTGCATATGCAAATAACTGCAAATCCAGTAATAAATAGATCATGCAAACAATTCATTAATTAAAATTTCAATTAATTTGTGTAATCAGTGGATAATCCTAATGCATACCTGCAGCACTCACTGACATGATGGAAAAAAAATCTGATTGCAGTGTGAGAGTATGATGGGATCCAGTCCCAGGATAAAATGAATTGACAGCACAGGAAACATGGCTAATGTAAAGATTAAAGCCTGTGTCAACATGCTTACAAATGCATGACACTGACTGGGTCCAGAACATATATTTCCATATAAGATTACGTATTTCACCAGGGGATTTCCATTCTTCAGTGAATTTTCTGCTAATGTCATGTAGTAAGTGTTTTAAACATGCTGTGTTAAAGTAATAGTTCACGCACAAAACATGTAGTTTTTCTTTTTTTACTGTAAACCCAAGACGTAGGTTACTTTTTTGTTGAGAAAAAATGTAGAAGAATTTTTAGCGTAAGTGTCCTAAATAAAGCAGTTGCACTTTGAAAGACTAAAAAACCTACACAAGTACAACAAAATTAATACTAGGCTATTCATGATTGCAAAACGATTGTGCAAAAAATTACACTTTGCTATAAACTAGTTATTTTTACACATTATGTTGCAGCAATCATGCTAAATGATTTGTGTCTGTCTGCATATCAGATATTACCTATTTCCCACAAATAAAATCATTAGTAAGCAACACAGGCTCTCTGTAAATACGTGACTCAGACTATATTTTTCTGATCACGTGACACGATATCGCGCCTTTTTGTTAATATCATGTCAAGTAAGGTTGTGTATACCTAAAACTACCATTCATTTAGTTTGGTGTGTAAATTATTTATTGTTTTGTTTCCTAAAGTGATAACTTTCATTTTGAGATATCACCAAGGACTTGGGGTATCAAAAGAAGTTAGTTTTTCGCTGAACTCTCGCTTTAAGTCACGAAATGGCAGTCTAACAATATGCACTTTGAAATACTAAAAAAACCTACACAAGTACAACAAAATTAATACTAGGCTCTTCATTATTGCAGAACGATTGTGCAACAAACTGAAATTATTTATGATACATCATTATTACCTGAATGCGTTCACAACATTATGCAGCATGAGCTTCCGGTCACGTAATAAATTATACTTGGCTATAAACTAGCTATTTTTACACAATATGTTGCAGCAATCATGCTGAATGATTTGTGTCTGCATATCAGATATTACCTATTTCCCACTAATAAAATCATTAGTAAGCAACACAGGCTCTCTGTAAATAGGTAACTCAGACTATATTTTTCTGATCCTGTGACACGATACCCCGCCTTTTTGTTAATATCACCTCAAGTAAGGTGATACGTGTACCATTCATTTTGTTTGGTGTGTAAATTATTTATTGTTTTGTTTCCTAAAGTGATAACTTTCATTTTGAGATATCACCAAGGACTTGGGGTAATCAAAATAAGTTTGTTTTTCGCTGAACTCTCGCTTTAAGTCACAAAATGGCAATCTAACAATATGCACTTTGAAATACAAAAAAACCTACACAAGTGTAAAAAAATTAATACTAGGCTCTTCATGATTGCAAAACGATTGTGCAACAAACTGAAATTCTTAACGATACATTACCTGAATGCGTTCACAACATCATGCAGCACGAGCTTCAGTCACATAACAAATTATATTTGGCAATAAACTAGCTATTTTTACACAATATGTTGCAGCAATCGTGCTGAATGATTTGTGTCTGCATATCAGATATTACCTATTTCCCACAAATAAAATCATTAGTAAGCAACACAGGCTCTCTGTAAATACGTGACTCAGACTATATTTTTCTGATCACGTGACACGATATCACGCCTTTTTGTTAATATCATGTCAAGTAAGGTTGTGTCTATACCTAAAACTACCATTCATTTAGTTTGGTGTGTAAATTATTTATTGTTTTGTTTCCTAAAGTGATAACTTTCATTTTGAGGCTATCACCAAGGACTTGGGGTAATATATCAAAATAAGTTAGTTTTTTGCTGAACTCTCGCTTTAAGTCACGAAATGGCAGTCTAACAATATGCACTTTGAAATACTAAAAAAACCTACACAAGTACAACAAAATTAATACTAGGCTCTTCATTATTGCAGAACAATTGTGCAACAAACTGAAATTATTTATGATAGCCTACATCATTATTACCTGAATGCGTTCACAACATTATGCAGCATGAGCTTCCGGTCACGTAATAAATTATACTTGGCTATAAACTAGCTATTTTTACACAATATGTTGCAGCAATCGTGCTGAATGATTTGTGTCTGCATATCAGATATTACCTATTTCCCACTAATAAAATCATTAGTAAGCAACACAGGCTCTCTGTAAATAGGTAACTCAGACTATATTTTTCTGATCACGTGACACGATACCCCGCCTTTTTGTTAATATCACCTCAAGTAAGGTGATACGTGTACCATTCATTTTGTTTGGTGTGTAAATTATTTATTGTTTTGTTTCCTAAAGTGATAACTTTCATTTTGAGATATTACCAAGGACTTAGGGTAATATATCAAAATAAGTTAGTTTTTTGCTGAACTCTCGCTTTAAGTCACGAAATGGCAGTCAATATGCACTTTGAAATACTAAAAAAACCTACACAAGTACAACAAAATTAATACTAGGCTCTTCATTATTGCAGAACAATTGTGCAACAAACTGAAATTATTTATGATAGCCTACATCATTATTACTTGAATGCGTTCACAACATTATGCAGCATGAGTATCCGGTCACGTAATAAATTATACTTGGCTATAAACTAGCTATTTTTACACAATATGTTGCAGCAATCATGCTAAATGATTTGTGTCTGCATATCAGATATTACATATTTCCCACTAATAAAATCATTAGTAAGCAACACAGGCTCTCTGTAAATAGGTAACTCAGACTATATTTTTCTGATCACGTGACACGATACCCCGCCTTTTTGTTAATATCACCTCAAGTAAGGTGATATGTGTACCATTCATTTTGTTTGGTGTGTAAATTATTTATTGTTTTGTTTCCTAAAGTGATAACTTTCATTTTGAGATATCACCAAGGACTTGGGGTAATCAAAATAAGTTTGTTTTTCGCTGAACTCTCGCTTTAAGTCACAAAATGGCAATCTAACAATATGCACTTTGAAATACAAAAAAACCTACACAAGTGTAACAAAATTAATACTAGGCTCTTCATGATTGCAAAACTATTGTGCAATAAACTGAAATTCTTAACGATACAACATTACCTGAATGCGTTCACAACATTATGCAGCACGAGCTTCAGTCACATAACAAATTATATTTGGCAATAAACTAGCTATTTTTACACATTATGTTGCAGCAATCATGCTGAATGATTTGTGTCTGCATATCAGCTTACCTATTTCCCACTAATGAAATCATTAGTAAGCAACACAGGCTCTCTGTAAATACGTTACTCAGACTATATTTATCTGATCACGTGACACGATATCGCGCCTTTCTGTTAATATCGCGTCAAGTAAGGTTGTGTCTATATCTAAAACTACCATTCATTTAGTTTGGTGTGTAAATTATTTGTTATTTTGTTTCCTGAAGTGGTTTCATTTTGAGGCTATCACCAAGGACCACATTAAGGTAATATATCAAAATAAGTTAGTTTTTCGCTGAACTCTCGCTTTAAGTCAAGAATACTATATCCAATGTTCACCAAGTGTGTGTTTCAGCTGTGGATCAAGATAGGAAAACATTTTTAGACGGTCTTCTATTGAATGTTCGCCCTTTTGCAGTATTCGTTTTGAACACAGGGTGGAGTCAAAGTGTAAATTATAAATAGGCTAAATTTTTTGTTAAAAGAAAATATACTGGCCGAAAGGAATAAAAAAGCAGTTCTCACGGGGAATGCTGAAACATGTAACGTGATGCCATCAAATGTTCAAATGATTTGTTGAATGGTTTGTGTCAGATACTATTTTGAGTGGTCAAGACAAGGTAGATGAATGTTTCTCAAAGACAGTATAATGTTAGAGGTCATTGGCCCTGAGTGAATGAGTGCAGAGATTGTTGTGACAGACTGGCGCACCTGTGGGAGTCAAGGGGTGAGTGTGCCATTGTACTCCAGCTGTCTTCTCAATAACAAGCAGCAAAACACTGCGCCTGACACCCTCCTGCCTTCTCCACCCCGGGGACATGGGTGACAAGTAAACACCTTTTTGGTGACCTCTTCTTCTACTGTTGATGTAAAAGCTAAGGTTTGAGATGATATATCTTTTCAGTCTGAAGCTTAGACTTCATTGGTGTCTCTATAGGTTAAGAATTGTACTACTCTGACTAGATTAAAGAAAGCAGACCAACGTTCGTACGTGCAGAATCACAATACCATCAGCATTTCACTTTGAATGCTTTACTGTCAGTAAAATAATTATAAATCAGATAAATGCAATTATAAACTGAGGTGGAGACTGCAAGTTGAAATACTTGTTTTCCATTTAACCAACAAACAAATATCACTGTAATATGGTTTGCAGCAAATCAAATGTTTATGTATATTAAAGTAAATTAAGCAGTCAGAAAATGAGGTTATGAAAAACACTTCTTTTAATATATAGACGTACATACGCATTCTTCATTCATTCATTCATTCATTCATTCATTCATTCATTCATTCATTCATTCATTCATTCATTCATTCATTTTCTTTTCAGCTTAGTCCTTTATTAATCAGGGGTCACCACAGCGGAATAAACCACCAACTTATCCAGCATATGCTTTACACAGCGGATGCCTTCCAGCTGCAACCCATCACTGGGAAACACCCATACACTCTCATCCACACTCATACACTACGGACAATTTAGCTTACCCAATTGACCTATACCACATATCTTTGAACTGTGGGGGAAACTGGAGCACCCGGAGGAAACCCACGCAAACACAGGGAGAACATGCAAACTCCACACAGAAATGCCAACTGACCCAGCCGGGGCTCGAACTAACAATCTTCTTGCTGTGAGGCAATTGTGCTCTCCACTGCACCACCGTGACGCCTCATACGCATTCTGTACACTGTAAAAAAAGTTGACCCAACTAAAAATTTTTATTTAAATAAAATAATATGTATTTTCACTAGTGGTCTTAGAATTTTAGTCTCCACTACACTGTGACAAAAAAAATGTTGACTCAACTTAAAATTTTAAGGCAACCAGCTTCAGGACATTTTTCAGTTGACGCAACTTTCAACCCAAGTACTGCTATTACTCGTACTCGATTTAAGTTGAGAAAACTCAAAAATGACCTGAAGCAGGTTGCCTTAAAATTTTAAGTTGAGCCAACTTTTTTTTTGTCAGTTTAGTGGAGACTAAAATTCTGAGACCACTAGTGAAAATACATATTATTTTATTTAGTAAACAAACTAACTAACTAAATAATTACTAACTAAACAAAAACTTTTTTCAGAATTTGTGGCAGAAAATCATAAGTTGTACATAAAATAAAAATTTAATTTATATTAACTTGGACTTCAAATTTGAAACCCATTAATGAAAAAGCTTTTTAAAATTAAATATTAATAATAATACATATTATGTTTTTATTAAATAAATGTTTGATAGACAGTTTAAGAATAAAGCTGGATAAATACAAAGTTTTGTCATGGATTCAATCCAATCTGCTTCAAATCACATTATTATCTTCATGGTGCAGTTGATCGGTTGCTGTCGTTAGCGTACCCGTCCATCCCAGCTCCACCTGTGTATAGATCTGCTATGGCGGTTTCATTCATGTTATGTTTGCAGTATTGTTTTATATTCTCAGACAGCATGTCTGTGAATATACTGGCATTATCAAGTCTCTGCACTTGCTATGCACCAATGGACTATTTCACATTTCCAGTTTTCTCAGTAGCAGCAGACGTCATGGTTGGGTAAACTTAGAACGCAGTGAATGGGAGAATACAACAAATATTTTTTTTTTACAATCCTATTTTCTGAAATAATAAAATAAAAACTCCACGATGGTGTTATCGAGACTTTTAGAAAAAGGAAAAAATAGTGTGACGGCAGCCAGAGGACAGAATAACATCAAATTTACTCTCAGCCCTATAGACGCTGCATTAGAAACATCTCACACAATCGGTAATTCGTTTTTTTGTAATTTGACGCAAACATGATATAATACATACGTGAATACATATAAATGTTCTTATGTATTTAAAAATCAAGATATAAAAAACTTTCAAGGATTTAAGATTATGACCGTTAAACATGTCATAACAGTCTTCTCAAAAAGGTCCATAAAATAAGCAACAGCAGCAGCAGTGTAGCAGATTTATTCCACCAAGACCAAACACGTCAATGTGTGGCCATTACAAAATTAACAATTAAATCAAATCAACATGTCTCCAAGCATCACATGATCAGTGTGTTACTATGTATATTCCAAAAACCAAAATGTTTGTTCAAAGGTGTAAACCGATTATTGAAGTATGCTTTAGAACAGGGGTGTCCAAATCGGTCCTGGAGGGAGGGCCTGTATCCTGCAAAGTTTAGTTCCAACCACAATCAGATACACCTGGGCTACCTAATCAAGCTTTTACTAGGCTTTCTAGAAAAATCCTTGCAGGTGTGTTGAGGCAAGTTGGAGCTAAAATATGCTAGACACCGGCCCTCCAGGACTGAGTTTAGACACCCCTGTTTTAGAAGAAAACACAATGTCTATCTTTACCCCAGAAAACTTCAAAATTCAGTTCAATATTACTTGTGTCTTTTTAATTTGTAACTTTTACTCACAATATTTGAATGAAAGTTTTTAGCTTGAGTGTACTTATTTTATTAGTGTGCTACACATAGTACAGAATGTAAAAGCATTATCTCCCATTTTGCTTCACGTTCCTTTTCTTTGTTTAATTGTTTACAAATCCTCAAATTGGTTAATAAATTAGATTTTGAATGTGGCCTCAGACTGTACCGTGTGTACATTGATCCTCAAAGTAGAAAGTACTTCACCTAATCTGATAGTGTTAATGCATTACATGTAAACTCAGGACAAGCGCCAGCCATGCAACGTGTAAGCCAGTCAATATGGCTATTTTAATGCTTGAAAGAGTGGAAAATCATTACGAAATATGTCAGGTCATAATTTACTGATTGATGTCTTTTCTGTCTTTACTAGCATTTTGGAAAGGACACCAGAAATAAACCCTTTGGGTGATGTCTTGTAAAGGCTCATGCCTGTGGTCTGGTGGAAACACACTTGTCTCAGTGAGTAAAAAGACACGAGGGACATTCTCACTTAAATAGACACGTTTTTTTTCCAACCCACACAACCACAACGTGGCGAACACGGCCAACCTGGCCACTCTCTCCTGTGTGCTTCCCATGCTTCAGTTTTCAGATGTTTTGCTGACACCAGGATTTCATTGTTGTTGTATTTCCAAATCTATGGTACATTTGCAAAGAGGAAAAATACCGAGCCGGTCTGGCTAGCATCGTGGAGGATTGGGTTTCAGCCATCTGCTGTAGTCTGGGCCTCTTCAGCGAGGGTAGACTGTCTTTTCACATCGCCTTCGATTTATCAAAGCATCCAGCAGTTCATGTCTGATGATTCTGGTGGTGCAAAATGAGGAAGAGGGTGTGTAATCATAGATATTTTTGGTGGAGAAAATAATGATAACATTATCTAAAGAGTGATAAATCTGGGCTCTATGACTGAATTTTCCCATTTAATTTCAATGTGCTCATTGGGGTTAGAAAAGAGGTGGGTTGGGTAAACCAGACATGTAAATACAAAGCTCCTGACCCATTTTTATAACCCCATACCGATGGAAAAGAGGTCGAACTTTTTAGGCATTTGACAGTTTTAAACCAGGTCAAATTTATTGTACTAAAAGTTTTGTGTAGAGACAACACTAAACGACTAAAGCACTGTTTTATGCATGCCAGGCCAGTAGAAGTCAGTGTCACGTTGTACACTGTAAATATGCACTGTAAAATATCAATTAATTAACAGTTTCTGTATTTTGTGTGTGTTTTTCGTTTATTTAGTGGTTGTGAATTGCATTATGGTACCTTAATCTCTGCTTTTTCGTCTTTTGATGTTAAAAAATTTAACTCTACAGTTTAACATAGTGACTTTTATTGACATTTTAGAATGAAATAATACAGTTTGAAATAATACAATGCATAAGACGTAATATATATATATATATATATAAGTCTGTAAAATAACAGAAAATGTACTGGCAGTTTATTACAGGCTTTTTGTAGCACAATATACAAAACCAACCAAAACAATACATCACTTTAAACTATTTAAAATATTGATAAACGTCACTTTTTCTATTTTTTTAAGGTTAAAAGTTGTTGGAAAAAAATGAAGGTCCCATAATGCAATTCAAAAGCTTAAATAAATGGAGAAAAATAAAAACCTGAATCACAAAATATGAAAAAACACTCATTTGTGGATATTTTTACAGTGAAATTTGTAGTCAACCACTGTTGTTTTGGTTGTCAAAATGGATCAAATTTGGGCTTTTGCGAAATCATGCACTTTTTTTAGGGCTTCAACATGTTTGGCAGTGTAAACGAACAGATAAAACGGACACATCTAGATCTTTCTTTTCTCAGCAGTTCACAGCAAACACACAACATCATAAGACGTTAATATCAGGTTAGATTTAGGTCATGATGTCAGGTGACCAAAATTCAATGTCTAGCCAGCGTCTAAGAACAACGCTATTTTGAAGTCCAATCATGACGTCAAATTACGTTGATATTTGGCTGATTTTAAGTTGTGTTGGAAAGTGACCAAAATCCATCGTCTGATAGATGTCATAGTGGTAAAGTCGACATAACGTCAAGGTGTAACACGATTAGATGTTGATATTTGGTTTACTTTAGGTTGCTTTTAGGTGTGACGTTGGACATTAACATCAGCCTGACGTTGGATTCTGATGTCAACCCGATTTTCATTTCCAAACAAAATCCAACATCCCAACGACATTGGGGTACACCGACATCACCATGACATCATATTGACGTTCTGTGCCTGCTGAGTTCATAGTGAAATGAAACAGCTGATGCAGATTATTTAAAATTCAAAATTAAGCATACACATACTGATGTAACTGCAAATATATTGCATATCAGTTATATTTTAAGTGAATGTAAACATTTGAGAAAGAAAATGCATGTACATCATTATATTGAGTTTGTGCATTACCTCCTAAAGCCAGTGTTTTTAATACAGCTGTTGTCTGTCAGTATTACTCGAACACAAAACAAAAAATCTGTTTATTTGTGATTGTGGTTATGAGTTTGACCTGCATTTAAGTTTTAAATGTACAAAATACAGTGTTCAACATATATGAATACACCCCTTACAAATCTCTAATTTAAATGAATATTTTTACACTACCTGACAAAAGTCTTGTTGTCGATCCCAGTTGTAAGTGCGACAAATAATAACTTAAGTGGCAGAAGGTAGATTTTTCTGATGAATCATCTGTTGAACTGCATCCCAATCATCACAAATACTGCAGAAGACCTATTGGAACCCGCATGGACCCAAGATTCTCACAGAAATCAGTCAAGTTTGGTGAAGGAAAAATCATGGTTTGGGGTTTTATTCAGTATCGGGACTTGTGAGAGATCTGCAGAGTGCATGGCAACATCAACAGCCTGAGGTATCAAGACATTTGTGGTTCCCATTACATTACAAACCACAGGAGAGGCCAAATTCTTCAGCAGGATAGCGCTCCTTCTCATACTTCAGCTTCCACATCAAAGTTCCTGAAAGCAAATAAGATCAGGGTGCTCCAGGATTGGCCAGTACAGTCACCAGACATAAACATTATTGAGCATGTGTGAGGTAAGATGAAGGAGGAGGCCTTTGCCTTTCATATAAGCCACTTCTGATACCAAATGATAAACTAGAAGTCAAGTTATTTGTTGTTCCTTAAACTTGGATAGGCGACAAGACTTTTGTCAGGTAGTGTATAGGATGATTTACAATATTATATTTGTGCAAATACAATAGATTAGTCAGTACTGAAGCCAGATCTGGAGCTAATTTTACAAAATGACTTATGATAACAATCCAAAATGAATACACCTAAATGTATATGTTTATATGAAAAATATTAAGTAAAAAAATGAAACTTCAAAATTCAAGAGAAACCAAAAATGTAGAAAACTTTGTTGAAATTTTGTAGTTTGTAATTTTCCCCCAAGAATTTAAATGTGTAATCTTTCTATGTCTAAAGATGTTTGGTGACTAAAATGTTTTTATACATTTATTTTGTTTAAATGCACTAAAATATATTCACTGAGAAATGCATAAAAATATTCATTTTCAAAATGGGGTGTACACAATTATGTTGAGCTCTGTATGTTACTGTGATAACATTTATATTATATACCCTTAATGCTCTGACCATATGTTTTCTGTGGAATCGAAAATGGTACAGCATTGGATAGCAGTATTACTTTTAATTGTATTTATCAAAGTTAGAAAATCCAGTAAATAAGATCGCTAGTCCAAGTGTGACTGTATTTTTATACTTAAACACCTGATCTCTTGATGTTTTTATCATGGATCAGTGGAATCAGCTGCATTGACTGGTGTAGAGTCTGAACCTCTACAAGGAATTGCTGTCCTCCAGAGATCTGGGCAAACTCCAAGTTAAACAGCAAAAAAAAAATTAAGAGAAAAACCAAATGTTCATCCTTGGTGGTCTAGTGTGGCCGATTTAAGCTGGGATCTGTGAAAAAATTACTTTTTAAGTCCAACCCAAGTTTACTTTGAAACAAGACCAGAGCTCATTGAAGACCCAGGCTTCTTAAGGGTAAACTGAGCTCACGTCCGGAGTCAGAACAGTATTCGGGATGTGTTACCCAATACGTGGGATTTAAAACCTGTTGTGCAAACCTCTGGCATGCCTTTTTTTGTTCGGAGTCTTTCAGATTAAGCAAGCTGTGAAGTAATTTTTAAGCCACTAGTGTAATGAGAGGTGCCATTAAGAGAATAAATATGGGATGTTTCAGCCAGAATTATTCTGGGGTCACTTTCTGTTCCTTTTTCTTTTTTTCTTTTTGGATGGAAAATACTGACTGGAAGTTGAACTTTTTTGCAGGTGTGGATTTCCGAGAGCAGAGTAAATCCTGAAGAATTTAGTGAAGGAGGTGACTCAAATGCTTCTGAAAAGCATGCCTTTTATGAAATGGAAGTTGCCTTTTTTGTCTATTCTAAAATATCTTAATAATGTTCTACACTTAAAAAATAACTCATTAGATGAACTCAATTTAATTGAGGGCATGATTTCCATCCAATAAATTAGTTTAGCACCAACTAAAAAAAACTATTTACACAATTAAATGCAATTGAGTTGGTCCAACATGATTTTATCAAATAAAAGTCTAAATACATTTGTATTTTGTGTCATACAATTCGAAGTCTCTTAGTTTTATTTAAAGGTCACCTAAATGAACTAAAAGAGCCATTTTAAGCATATTTCATGAGTTATATAAAGAGTTCAGATGCAAAAACTTCTAAATGCCGTCTGAAATGTTCTCCTAAAATGAGAATTTTTCTCAACCTCCTATGTTTATGTTCAGTTATTTCATTTGAAAGGCAGTGAAAAGAACTTATCCGTCTCTGTAAATGTAAAGTTACTGAGCCAACACACAATAGTTGAAGAAAAATGCTAATTTTAGAAGAAAGAGTTGATTGAGACTGATCTCAGAACTCATTTTAGGACAGTTATTGCTCACTAAGCAAAGCAATAAACTGCAGTTTTGCTAAAAGCTTCCAACACCCAAAGCATGGGTGCTTCTGCAAGGTGGTAATCTCTAAATTCAAAGCATTACATGAAAATCTTCTAAATCTTCAAACTAAAGTAAAGATTAAACTCTGAAAAGTCTTTCTATTAACTTTAAACACCTAAGATTACTTATATATTACTTTTATATTCAATCTCACGCAAACCATGCTGGAACTACAAATCCCCTAACCAGTTGGACCAACACAATTCCTTCATTCCAACACAAAATGCTTAAGTTAACTTAACTGTTTACAAATTTAACACAAAACTAATAAATTAGCCAAAGAAATGACAAGAATTATGTTGTTTCAGCTCATGTTAAACAGGTAGTTTGAACAAGCAGCAGTAATAATTTTTTTTAGTGTATACACTAGGTGATTTTTGGAGTCGTTGGATCTTTTCCTTTCATATACATATATTCATTCATTCATTTTCCTTCGGCTTAGTCTCTTATTTATCAGGGGTTGCCACAGTGAAATAAAGCACCAACTATTCCATCATATGTTTTATGCAGCGGATACCCTTTCAGCTGCAACCCAGTAATGAAATCATATACATTTAATCATACTCCAAACTAGGTGACATGTTTGTTTGTTTTTTGGTATCATGAAGTTTCGTTATGGATTATTGACAGCTTTCTAACATTTATAGTGCCTTTCACAAGAACTGATACTGGAAATGACGCAAGATCATCATCTGTGAGACTGGCATTCCTTGCAGTCCAGATTGTGTGTGCACTGATTTCCCATCAAAAGAAAAGAAAAACAGAAGATTAGAGAGGACAGAATAGCAATGACTTCTCCGTCTAAAAAGTTCCCTTGAATCATATCTTGCTCTTTCATTGGCTGTCAGCCATTGTTGATGTTATTGTTTCCCATTTCAAACTGATGCTGCCTGATGACTAACTTTGTTCCCCTCCTTCTTTTTGGAAAAAAAAAATGCTCCAGGTCCTACATCGAACTTGAGTAGATCATTTGACATATGTAATCCTGGATCACAAGTCACCAGTCTTTTTGATTTTAAAGAGCCTCAATTATGCATTAAAAAGGGTCATATTTTGGTTTTGGGGGTCTCCAACAACAGTCTGATATGCATGCAAGGTCAAAAAAGACTTTCATTGTCATTTACCTAATTATCCCAACGACTCCCATATGATTAGTTCAGCGTTTCATTTTTTCCCAATCTCCTTAGAGCGATGCTAATCTGCGCTAAACACTAACTTTCCCTTACACTTCAAAGCATAGCGTCTTCACGACATGATTCAGCTGGGATCTGCTACAATGTCTTCCCCCTTTTCTTTCTACAGTCAGTGTTTGTGTGTGGGACCAGGAATTTCAATTTTCCTGGGTCTGTACACGCAACAAATGGGCAGGGCTTTAGTTCTGTATTGACATCACGCCGACATGGCTAAAGACTCGTTACAGCGGCGATTCATTTGAACCACTATGAGTCGACTCTTTTTTAGATGAATCAACAGTTTTAAACACTGTGTACTTTCAGATTTAACGGTTAGCTGGATATTTCACTTCACTTAGAGCTGTGTGCACACTGCATGGAAGGTAATTTTCAAAAACCCATAATAGGGGCTCTTTAAAATTGAGATGTACAGTATATATCACTTAAAGTCTTACTAAATAACCTTTCCATTGATGTGTGGTTTGTTAGGATAGCACAATATTGGCAAAGGTACAACTATTTGAAAATCTGTAATCTGGGGGTTTCAAAAAACTCAAAAAGGAATTCAATATCATCCATTAAGTCTTTGGCAATGCATATTATTGATCACAATTTGAGTTTTGATATATTCAGAGTAGAAAAGTTACTAAATAACTTCAACGTGATATTTATTTAATCTTTTTGGCATAAAAGAACAAAATATAATTTTGACCCTGATAATATATTTGGTTAATGGTTGGCTCTTTAATATTATATTACTATATATGAAGAGTTCAGACGCAAAACCAACTAAATCCATCAGACCTATTTTTTTGTAAATGAGCATTTTCTATCAGGCTCCTATAATTAGGTTCAGAAGTTTCATTTTATAGATAATGATAAGGTTATTAGCTGTTAAATAAAATATATTTTTTTCAAAAATGTCACTTTAGACAATTCTTTGGTTTTTAACAAGGTAAATTTTCTTTTGCGTCAAAACCAGCTAATCCGCTTGTGCTTTTTTTTGCAAAAACCTCTAAATCCACCTATTGGGACAAGACAGTGTAATTCGTTGAAAAATCACTAAAGATCCAGTTAGAAATTATTTTACCAAACATAAAACACATTAAACAAACCACCTAAAATTAAAAAAGTGGCGGTTTATTCCGCTGTGGTAACCCCTGATAAACCAGGGAAAAAGCTGAAGGAAAATTAATGAAATCTGTCAATAAGTGCATTAATCAAAACAAAATTAATAATTCTTGACATTAATTCAATCTTAACAATCTGTTGTCATTTCTGATATTTGGGATTTAGATTTAACTTAAGTAGAGCAATGTAAACATTGCAAACATTGTAAACTAAGCTTGGTATTTTCAACTAATGTAGTGTAAAAACATTGTGAAACATCAATATCTGTGCTTTGTCCATTAATATAAAAAGCTTATCAAACGTATAGGTATTATGAAGTAGACTAATATAAATGTATAGTTTTATGCATTATATTTATCTGTTAAAAATAGCTTACATTAGCAAATAAAACACAAGGTAGGCCTACTGGGCAAAAAGAGGATGTCTCTCAGACACTTTTAAAAGCTGTCATTCATTTATTCTTACCATACTCAGTCTCTTTTTCATCTCGTTTATCTTCATAGCATCCACGTTGGATAAAATAACAGCATTTTAACTGCGTCTTTTGTGAAATTGAGTTGCCATTTACAGTAATGTATAGTAAATCGGACTTCTGACTGTACATTGTGTTTTCTTTTTCTTATAATGCACAGAGTTTTAAGGTAAGGAACGTTTTCATTTGCCATTTACTGATAATTGGACAAGCTCATGCAGTTCATCAAACTCCATGTTTTAAAATCTAATTGAAAGCGGAATAAAACAGTCTCCTCATAAAAGCCGGCGTATCAGTGCGCTGTTACATTGAAAACATTTGATTCGATTAGCGGCTTCTGATTGGTTCTCGGGACATAGCGGCTTTTGCTGTCAAATGCAAGGCATTTAGAAGCTTTTGCAAACAAACTGTTATTTCTGAATGGGCTGACACTGCGATTCAGATGATTTGAAGCAAAAATATTTGTTGAACATGCACTACGTGCCTAAAGCATTCTCTCAATGTCATTAGTTATTTTGGCAGAAGTGGCAGTAACACTTTATAATAGGCCTAACTACACACTTTGAATCATTTATTAAGCATTAGCATCTAGTGAATTCATTATTTGTTAAGCATCAACTCTACATTAATAAACGTTAGTAAGCAGTTTATAACTGCAGCTACAAATGCTGTATTCTTGACTTATAACCACGTTTATAATGTACTTAATTGGTTGATTCTTCATTACTAAATTAAGTATTGCATTATTTACAAATCATTTGTATTTAAGAGTAGTTGGTGTTTTTTAATATCATTCAGAATGAGTTAGTAAATCATTAATAAACTATTAAATTAAATTAACATTTATATATCGGATTATTCAGGCAAATAGTAATAGTTACTATCTTTGTTAATAAATGCTTTATTAAACTCAACCTTATGCAGTTTTGTGACCTAATCTAAAGTGAGGACAATGTATGCTTTATAAATCCCTTATAAATGACATATAAAGGCTTGGTATCAAATGAACAATAATCTTTGCAATCTTATCTAAAATGTAAAATTACTGTAAAATTTAAACATTGCTGAATAACAGAAGTGTCAAAATACAACATAAAATTGGATAAAACAACAACAATATAATAATTTAACAATATAATAAGATGCCATGTTTAAACTGTACAGTAATGTTATTTAAGATAAGGTTGCAAATATTAATTTTTTATTTGATGCAGTTTCATTTGTGTACCTTTAAATGAATACAATTGATTAATATCGTTTATGTTCTTTTTTCCTGTTTAGAATATAACTGAGCCTTTAATTGTCATTAATAAGGGATTTATAAAGCATAAATAGTGCTCACTTTAGATTAGGTCACAAAACTGGATGAAGTTGAGTTAATAAAGCATTTATTAACCTTCAAATTAACTATTAGTATATGCCTGAATAATAAGAATTATAAATGTTAATTTCAACAGTTTATTTACTTGTGCATTCTGAATGATCTTAAAAACCACCAACTAATCTTAAATAACTGGTTTGTTTATAATGCAATACTTCATTTAGTAATGAAAAATAAATCATTAACAAGATATGAAAGTACAATTATTAAGCACATTATAAATGTGCTTATAAGTCAAGAACAAATCATTTGTAGCTGCAGTTATAAACTGTTTACTAAGGTTTATTAATGTAGAGTTAATGCTTAACAGATAATGAATTCACTAGATGCTAATGCTTAATAAATGGTTCATAGTGTGCAGTTATTATAAAGTGTTACCGAAGTGGCGTTTAGCGGCTTTTGCATCTGAACTCTTCACATATTCTGTACTATTCTATACTATCTAGACTATACTGTGCCATATTTTTCATTAAACATTTTCCAGTTCATAAGTAACATGAGCCATCTTTGTATATTATAGTCTCTGATATCACCTTAAAATCTGTGTGAAATCAAAACCTACATTGTTTATTTTGCTAGCTTACATTATTCTTAAAGTGAACAATTAATCCATGCAAGTTAATTCAGTGAAGAAGAAAAAATAAACTAAATAGTTTGCTTTGGTAATCTTCAATCAAAATCTGACCCTTTTCTTCCTCGTTTGAAGGTTCTCTGATGACAGTTTAATTTACTGCGCAGAAATGATGCGCAAAAAGAAAACCCTTTTCCCTACTTTCACTCACATCATCAACATACTGACAAGTCTCAGCAACATCCGGTTCACCTAGACTTAAACAAAGTTCACCCAATAGAAAATTCTGTCCTCATTTACTCACCCTTTACGCTTGATCCAAACCTGTCGAACACAAAATAAGGTAGATTTTGAAGAAATCTGGAAACCTGTAACCAGTAGTGTTTTTCCTACTATGCAAATCAGTTTTATTTGTGTTCAACAGAAGAAAGAAACTCATAAAGGTTTGGAACCACTTGAGGGTGAGTAAACAATGAGTAAACTTTCATTTTCAAACCTTACCGTAAAAAACAAAAAGTGAACTACTTGACCCAGCAACAAGGTAAATGCTGCAACAATATTACAGTGGGCTAATATACTGTAGACCCTGAGATTATTTTCACCACAATCAATAGCTGAGACACAAGATGGTGTCAGATATTTTCGTATGAAACGAGAGAGTGCGAGTCTTTGAGATACAAGAGATGTGAATATTAGGAAACCTCTGACCACTGGATGTCGACCTCAAGTATCGATGAAGTGTGATAAAAAAGAGGCAAAAATCAAAGCGAGTCAACCGATGCAGAAAGAGAAAGGCATATGGATTTTGGCTCTTGCCTGCAAGGTGAACGGCAAGGTTTTGATTTGCCCTTCATGAATTATTAATAGGGAAAGGCATCTATGGCATCCATTATTTTATTCAGTCCATATGTAGTTTATTCTATGCAGATGTAAAAAAAAAAGGAAAACCAGCTGAGCTCTTTGTGTTTTGACAGTTCTTGATTTTGGCAGACTCAACAGATCTGCGTTTTGTTTAAGTGTTGCATTTACAGTATTTAGAAAACAACAAGAGTTTCTAAGCGTTTGTGTGTGAGCTGAAAGCAGCAGGATGATTATGACGGGTCCCCTTTAAAGTAGATTAAAGGGTTGTCCTTAATGCAGCGGTGCCTCCATTCGCTTAAGCTCAAATTTCATCCCCTCTAAAAGTAATTACAAATGTGGCCCATCAGGGACAGTTTGATTGAAGGATCTATTGAAAATGAAACGGCTACAAACACAGGATGTACGTCTGTAAAGCCTTTCACCGTGCAGCCTCTTTCTGGTAAATGTCGGTGTTTCCTTATATGTGACCTTCTTTGGCCCTCCAGACCTGTAGAAAACAAGCTTTAGGATTTTTCAGATATTGAAAAGAATCGCCAGTGGTTATTTCCAGTGATAAATTTAGCTAATACTGCTTTAGTTAGGTATAGTTGACTCAAAGATGAAAATTCTGTCATCATTTTTTATACTCCTTGAGTTTCTTGCTTCTGTTGAACACAAAATACAATATTTTGAAAAATGTTGTAAACCTGTAATCATGTTTGTTTTTGCTGCTAGGAAGTAATGGTTAAAATATCTAAATATCTTCTTTTCTGTTCAACTGAATCAAGAAACTCATAAAGTTGTTTTTTTTAGAAACTCTAGAGGGTGTTTGGCGCGATTTGTTGCTATTTTCAGACCAGTTCAACCCTTTTTTCTACGTTTTTTCGCTACGTTGTTTAAATAATAAATCCATTTGCATCACTTTGTGGACTCATGGGTGTGCCAGTCTAAAAAGGAGGTGTGTTAGGCGCAATGTTGGTGCCTTGCTGTTTTGAAGAACACCTGTCGGGGTTTTGAGACGTATGCATCACTATATGGGGCATAAGAATAGGACATATGTTTGGATATAACTCAGTTTTCTGACCACACTTCATTAATATTGGTCATTTATTCATTTGCTGGAAATTAGAACTGAATTTAGAAATAGTTTTGAAATAAATCTTTGCTTAACAAACTAAATTAAATATGTAGGCTAATGGATGTCTTCAGTGGAGTGCATACAACACCGTTTCCTTATCCACGAAAGTAAAGGAGTAAGTAAAGAGTAAAAGTAAAGTAAAGAGAAAGTAAAGAAGCCGAATGGGGGAGGCTTGTTCTTTATCCTCATGCTGCAGATGGTCTGTTTAACTGTTTTTTTGGTTGTGAAGTGCTCAGTTTTTCCACTTACTAAGCATGTAAATAGCAAATGTGCCATGATAAGACACAACTGACTCTTAAAAGGAATGTAAGATGTTATGCTCAAAATACACCCATAACTCATTAAGAGAATAGGTTGTTTTCAATCACATGGTTCTGGTGATAGGTGAAATTCAGATGGAGGGCAGGAAGTAAAAAACTGAATGGGAGACAGGGGAAAGTCCGTATTTTATGCGATTTATGGTTCAAAAACATGTTTATCATAAATGACTATAGTTTTTCCCCATGCGGATATCTTCCAGACATCACAAAATAAGATGAAAGCATACAAAAGCGTGTCGCATACTTTACATTATTAATTATTTATTTTTGTAAAGGGGGAAAATGCTCCACAATAATAACAGTCTAGTTTTGTCGCAAGGGTTGCATTTTTTTATGTTCGGTCGATGAACTTACCATCAACAAACATTCACCACTGCTGCGCATCTCAATGTTCATGTTAAGGTTGTTTATTCTGCCAAAACGCCAGTAAAGACTTGGATTATTGCAAAACAAGACGGATACTTCATTGCAGCGATTACATGGCAGGGTACGTTATTTATATTCTCCTGGATTTTGTGTTCAGTGTTTGTATCTAAATTTTATATAACACATTAACATAGCTAGGCCTGTATATTATATTTATTGGTGCTGTTAAATGAATTATCGCGTTCAAAAAAAGTTTGTACATATGGATGTATTTTGAATGTTTATTACATGCTGCCTTTTCTTCCCTTTTTAGCCAGTTTCTTGAACCTTCCCTCCTTTATGAGCAAAAACGTTTGAAGTTCTATAAAAGTTGTTTGGCATTTCTTATTTTGGCCAATTTAAACAATAATAAACAACATAAAACAGAAATATTTTGATGTTCTGATAGCGATTCCTATGTAGAAGAATCATCTGACGCCCTCCATCTGAATTTCGCGCGTCATCAATAATGTCATGTGAAAACAACCTATAGATCGCACCTAGATTGTTAAAATAGAGCCCGATGATTTTTGGGTGAACTATTGCTTTAAATGTGGCTGCATTGATTAAAAGATTTTTTTTTTTTTTTTTTTTAAACCTAATTTCATACCTAGCATTTTATGTGCATTAAACTAACTAAATAATGCTTAAATGATATCTTTTCATAATTTGAAATGTTCTTTATTTAAGATTTTTCAAATTTTAGGAAAAAATAAAACAAATTAAAATCCCTTCATAACAAAAAAAAAAAAAGGTTTGAATTGATGTTTATTTTATTTATTTATTTTAAATTGAATTTGACTTAAAATTTGAATTTATTATTATGCTGTGTTGTTAGCTTTATTTAGTTTAATTATTTTAAGTTCCAGTTTTGTTATTAGGAATTTGTATTAGTTTTTGTTCATTCATTCATTCATTCATTTTCTTGTCGGCTTTGTCCCTTGCGGGGTCGCCACAGCGGAATGAACCGCCAACTTATCCAGCACGATTTTACGCAGCGGATGCCCTTCCAGCCGCAACCCATCTCTGGGAACTTCCACACACACATTCACACTCATACACTACGGACAATTTAGCTTACCCAATTCACCTGTACTGCATGTCTTTGGACTGTGGGGGAAACCGGAGCACCCGGAGGAAACCCACGCGAACCCAGGGAGAACATGCAAACTCCACACAGAAACGCCAACTGACCCAGCCTAGCCGAGGTTCGAACCTGCGACCCAGCGACGTTCTTGCTGTGAGGCAACAGCACTACCTACTGCGCCACTGGGTTGCCCCAGTTTTTGTTCATTTCTTTACTAATTATTTTAACATTTTCATATATTGTTTGACTTTAGATTTTTTAATAATGATAAACCCTGTTTAATAGTTCATATTTGTTTTGATTAATATCTTTTTTGTTTTCACGTGAAGTTTAAAGTTGTATTATTTAGATTAGTTTTTATTTGTGTTCTATGTCTATATAGTTCATTTAAGTTGTTTTAGATTATTTGTTTATCAATTGTTTTTAAATATGTAGTTTATTTATATCACCAAATATAATTTAGTTTTATGGTTTCAATTTGTCATACCTGCATAATAACCCCGGTGAACTTAAAAATAATACTTCATAAAACAAAAAGAAAAAGTAATTGTATAAAAAAGACAAAGTTCTGGAATAATACACCAAACAACATGGAGCTGTTCTTGTTTTCGTTTTGCTTCCTTGCCCAACGCTCCGCTACTCACCCTGCATCCATTGTTCCATACGGCACAATGTTGTTGCTGTTTTGTGACAGGCGGATATGTTGCACTGGGGGTGTACAGAAGCCTGAAACAATTCTCAGAATGTCTAGAATGTTCTCCTTTCACAGAGGTTTTGCGGCATGGTTTGGGGACCACAGGCCACAGGCACTTCGGAGAGACTCCACACGGTGCTGAACGGGGCCCCTTGCTGTACTCCCACTGCACACACACACACACACACAAACACACATCGCTGACTGTTGACTGAAGGAGCCCCAGTCAGTATATATATATATATATATATATATATATATATATATATATATATATATATATATATATATATATATATATATAACAAAACCCAGGTGAGTTCTTATTCTGCTAGCGTCAACACTGCAGTCAGCTAAGAGAATCGCTCAGTAAAGGTTATTTGAAATGGTCAACAGTGAACTCTACAATTTACTCTACAAACACTTAGGCAGTGTGGATGTGTGTATTCCTGTTTAAATTGCAAATGAAAAGAAGCCTGTTATGCTGCCTATTACAGGCCCATTCACACCAAACACGATAACTATAAACATGACAATAAATATATTTACATCAAGTGACATATGATAAATATCTGCTTATTTTTACGCTTCTGGTTCGGTTCTACCCCCTTGTAACCAGACGTCCTCAGTGTGCTACTGTAATTGTAATTGTGTCATCTTTATTTATCCAGCAACTATCTTGCTCAGCATTTTCAAGGGAGGCAACACAAAAACCTGAGGTATCAGTTGGCTTGCGTAACATCCATGTATTTTTAGCATGTCCCATGGAATAACCAATTGTTTTCTTAATAGTCAAACATTATCTTTCAGTAATATTTTAAAAGGGGACTTTAGCATCAAGCAGTGTGCTGCTACACAATCAAAGTCTAAGCATTTGTTTCCACGTTTAAAAAGGCGGTCCTTCTCTGTTGACATCAATTTGACCCCCAGTATTCTTAAACAAGCCGCTCTTAAGCTTGCGATATTGCTTGCAAATATCTGCGAAAAGGGGCAGAATTAAACAAGATGATTAGACATTAAAAAAAGCAAGCGATTGGTCTATATTTTACATTTCTCTACAGAAAGGTCATGTTTTGATTTTCTAATGGTCTCACGCAATCACGTGATGCAATTTTGCAGGTTAGTTTTCAGGCGGCACGGTGGCTCAGTGGTTAGCACTGTCGCCTCACAGCAAGAAGGTCACTGGTTTGAATCCCAGCTGGGCCAGTTGGCATTTGTGATGTTTGCATGTTCTCTCCGTGTTTGCGTGGGTTTGGCTCCGGTTTCCCTGACAGTCCAAAGACCTGCGCTATAGGTGAATTGAATAAACTAAATTAGCCATAGTGTGTGTGTGTGTGTGTGTGTGTGTGTAAATGAGCGTGTATGGGTGTTTCCCAGTACTGGGTTGCAGCTGGAAGGGCATCCGCTGTGGCGACCTCTGAAATGGAGAGTAAGCTGAAGAAAAATGAATGAATGAGGTCAGAGTTCACTGAGCTTGAACTCTACAACGCAGCAAACTGTGAAACTTGTGGCATGAGCTTGTGTTTCCGGTCTGAATATGAATGGAAGTTTATGGGGAGAAAAGTACAGTGTAACCGCGGGCTTACCGTTAGTTTGCTATGAGAGAATGATGCGCTAATCAACTTACAAATACATCAACCTACTGAAATTCAAGTCTCAGCAACTTCTGGCCTCCCTTTGTATTATGCTGGATTCTGACTGGGTGCCAGTGTTTTATCGTTTATTAGCTGGAAAAAATTTGTTCTGAAAATAATCCCAACAATATTGTTTTCCTACATCTTTCTAGCTGTGGTCTGAAATGCTGTTGCTTTACATTCAGAATGATTTTATATTTTTATTGTGCTTGGTGTGAATGGGCCTTCACCTGGTACTAAGGTTCATTTTCACTGATCTGGTCATAACGCTGATATTGTCCAATCTTTTGACTGCTTCTAGAGGTTGTTGAAAGCGTATTTGGTTGGGTTTCTTTCATGGAGTAGACTCCATGCTGTTAAATATAAAAAAACTGCCACACAGCTATTGTAATAGTGACCCAGACTGCATCTGAAATCACCTACTATTCAAGTAGGTACTACATTTAAATTTGAATTTACTACACGACCATTAGGAAAGTACATTCTATATATTATGAATGTCAGTAGAATGGAACTCAGACGTACTACATCTGTCATTTATCATTATCACATGACCTCCATCAGTTGCATCACTTCACTCCCATTCATGAATTATTTCACGGGGCATCATGGGATAGCGTAGCATCCATCAGATGTACACTTCAGAATCTCGCCTGAAGTAGCAGGTACCTCTCGCATACTGTTTTCGAATCCTATGAATTCAGACATACTACTCTGCTCGCATACTGTTTTTAATGTACTATATAGTAGGGAAGAATGCGATTTTGGACGCAGCCCCAGTTCTCAAACAATATGGGACATGTTGTTAAAACATCTCAAATTGTACATTTATTAAAGTAACAAACAAAACACAACAAAAACACAATGGTGGCTTATTTTGTGTTCAAATGCAGGGGCGGACTTAACTAATAAGTGACGTAAGCAACCGCTTGGGGCCCCAGGGAAATAGGGGGCCCTGACCAATGCCAAGAAGCCTATATTAAACACCCTAAAGCTATTTTATCATTTTTCCATCATATGTTGTAAAATCTGTCTATAACCATTAAGATTTTAACATTATTACTTCTTTTCTAAACCAGAGGTCCCCATGAATAGTGGAGCGTTTCTTTCGTACCGCATATGCAAATATTAAAATCTAAGCACAAATCACAAGTATAGCTAATTAACTGTACAAAGCTTGTGAGCTAGTTTTTTTATTTGTGGATTTACTGTATTTAATTTTACATTAAGAAGGTTTCACTTAAAAAAGAATCTAGAGACAAAAAAAAAAAATATTTATAGAGAGAGAGAGTGCTTTGAGTTTTAATGCTAGGATTCCATACCTGGAATTGCTTAGGGCCCCCAAATCACTAATTCCACCCCTGTTGAAATGTAAATTGTGCGAGCATATTTGAGAACATTGAATTGAGAAAATTAGTAAACCCAATCTAATACATATAAACACCCGGCTCAGACCGTTCCCTCATATGTATCACAATAAAGGCGACTGACTTGAGTTAATTGAGTTTACCTAATGGCAGGTTACTTTAGTAAAGCTGTTTGGGACACTTATCTTACGACAGTTTGAAAGTGTGTGAATTCCTATTTTGGAATATTCTGTCAATGTTGAAACACACTCAACTTATAAACATGTTTGAATGTCTTTCTTCTGATGAACAACTTACTGTACCTACTCCCATTTATATCGAAGTTGATATTTAGCCACACTTTATTGGTGTTTTGTAACACCTAATTTTTTATGAGGTAAGTTGTTAGCCCAACATTTAACCCCCAATCTGGAAGACAATTTTAGATTACCCAATTCATCTACAGCATGTCTTTGGACTTATGGGGGAAACTGGAGGATCGGGAGGAAACCCACATAACCACAGGAAGAACATACAAATTCTATACAGAAATGGCAGCTGACCCAGCCATGGCTCAAACCAGTGACCTTCTTGCTGTGAGGCAACAGCGATACCTACTGCGCCACCTTGTTACCATTTCTGATGAACAAAACAGAAGATATTTTGAAGAATCTCATAAACCAGTAGCTACTGACTTCCATAGTATGTTTTTTTTTACTATGGATTCCAATGGCTACTAGCATCCAGCTTTCGTCAGAATAGCTCCTGTTCAGTTCGACAAAAAGGACTCGGTTTAGAACCACACAAGGGGGAGTAAACGGTAAGTCAATTTTCATTTTAATTTTCCAGAAATTAACAAAGTTGCCAATTGAATAACAAGTTGAAGACGTCTTTCACGATACTAATGTCTGTGCTTGTTGCTGCTCTGCAGATGGGCAACTAAACAAGACGCTTCTGCCAAAGAACATTTCAGTGTGGTTTGTGCTCCTGGGGCCTGGCACTATTCTGAGGCTCGCACCAAGCAAGAAAAATATGTTTTGGCATCTGTTACACGAACCATATTTATTTTCATTTCATTGCAGCATGAAAGAGCGAGCGCAGCCATCCATACCTTTTTGTTGATGCAACCCGAAACAAGCTTCATCATTTGTCATTTGGGGCAGCTGTGATGTTCTTTGAAGCTGTGGGAGTCAATGAAGAGCCAAGCAGGATTATATTCATGTTAGTTTATTGAACAAGTCTTTGACTTGGTATGGGACAGAGGATGACAGACACTTTAGTATCTAAATAAATCTCTGAGAAAATAATACTGTAATCTAAAATGGCATGTCTGTTTAGTTTTTCTTCCAGTAAATCTCTGACGTACAATATATACACATTCTTAATATGATACATACTGGCATTAGCGCGCTAACAACAGCCATAACATTGCGTTTTGATGCCATTTCACCATTTATAATTAGGGGTTACTGTTTTTAATCCCCTTCGTGACTTTAAATACATTCTTTCCCTTGCATACATATAAGTGGATTTAAATGACCCCTCTCCACTCTTCTATTACCATACAGTGCTTTCTGTCCAAAATATACTAATTCTGCATCCACTCGAGAACAATAAGAGCAAATATGTCTTTTTTTTTTTTTTGATAATAACATACCATTTACTAGCATAAACTATTTCTCATCCCGCCTCTTGGGTATTATTTTCTGGAAATGTCTATGATTTTCTCCCAGATTGGAAGCACTGATGCATATCTTCTCTATATAATGAAATCATTCATGCAACTAATCTCAATACAAGCGATTTCATTAGGATATCCACATCAGAACTGATAGGATTCGTTGATTAGGAGTACTCAAGTCCGATCAATTCTTTCAGAAATCAACCGATAGATAGTATTGCTTTATCGAAGGAACTTGGATTCACTCCTCATATAAATTGTTAACCACTTCCTCATGATGCACTGCTAATAATTCCAGTAGTAACCGACTAATGATTGAAAAGGTATTTAAAAACAAAACATCTCTAACTAGTTGACCTTAAAACCGTGATCTGTTGCCTAGTTTCTATAGCTTTGTGTCAAGAAGCTATACAAAGGAATTACTATGGCTGAGCAGCTGTGCAGTAATGATGCACATCACCTTAGCAGCAAGCACTCGAGAACACACACACACTTACAACCACCGACATGCAACCACACGCACGCAAACACATCTTTCCTGCTCCATGATATCAGTCTCGTCGAGTTATTTCTGGGTGCTGTAAAAGTTGGTTAGACCGTTCCAATGTAATGCCCGTTGGTGTGTGAAATTGAGGTAATTATATTGCGTTTACTAGCATCTACCCGAGAGGTTTTATGGAAAGTGTGACCAGAAAACTCTACACTGAACAGCTTATGGTGCAAAAAGAGAAAGAGAGCCTGGGGCAGAATGCGGCCTTGAACTAAAAGAGAAATAAGTTGGTCTAAAAGCATCACATTAAAAGGCTATACCACATATCCTGTAACAGATTAAACACGTTCAACATCCACGCCCCCCCACCACCGAAAGGACCAACAGATGGGTTGAGCTATTTCCCAAGCATATGATCCCAAAGAATAGACACAGCTTACACAAAAACAGCACTTAGTGGTTTTTTCTTGGTCGCAGATACACCACAGAGATGGACAAATAAAGTCGAGTCGTTAAGTGTTATGGAGGTTCCACAATTTCACAGAGACACTCCTTGTGGTAAGCGAAATACTTCCTTTCCTTTCAGAGCACAATATATATCCAGGTTCATGTGCTGGCTCTACTTCTGTGGATTCAGAGTAAGTGCCAGTGAGGGACAAGCAGGTCTGATTGGACACAATCCTCATGTGACCACCTGCTGAACTGTCGAGCGTTCGTGAGGACATGATTGGTCCCCGCAGTGCAGCCTCTTTAGAAGTCGCTGGAGTTTATGCGAGAAGTTCTTGTTCATTTGCCTGTACATGAGGGGAATGGCAAAGCTACTGCAGAAGGCGAGAAGTTTAGACAAGCATCTCAGGAAGAAGTATATGGTGAGTTGCTGCTTGCTGGAATGGCTCCCGGGAGCCCCTGCCACCGTGTGCACCAGTAGGGTCATGTAATACGGAGTCCATAATAGAAACTGCATGCACACTGAGGCCAGCAGTAACCTGTGGATGGAAGGATCGAGCCTCCCAGAGTCCTGGTCCAAAGGGGTGGACTCCTTCCTGATGCGTAGGATAAGCACGAATGCATAAAGCACGGCCACTGCTGGCACCACATACCCAATGAACATCATGATGGCGTCAGCCGCTTCTTTGTTCTGCATCTTGGAGCACTCTATGATCTTAGTAGACACGTGATTGCACACATAGAAGAGCAATGAGGAGAAGCTGGTCAGGACGGCGCCACCCCAGATGAAGCCGCAAACATGCTTGGTGTTGTAGACGCTGGACATGTAGGTGCGTGGGAGAGCGCGCTCAATGTAATAGTCCAGACTGAGCAACGTAGTGGAGTACATGATGACCAGAGAAGAGATGTTGAACAGAATGAGGAGGGTGATGTAGATCTCGTTGTTGTATTCCCACATGGGCCAGCGGGTGAAACTGGGGCCCAGCAATGCCACAGGAGCCACCAAGTTGAGCACCAGGCCAGCGATGGCTATGTTCACAAAGTAGACATCGGGCATGGTCATGGTGACCTTGTTGGAAAGGTTGACCACCACCAGCAGTGCATTGTAGCAAAGGCCCACTGGAAAGCAGACGATGAGGTACACCAACGAGAAGATGGACAGAATGAGTCCAAAGTCCTGGCAGAGCCTGAGGTCCACATTGTCGTCCGTCTCATTGTAAACCATACAGCTCCACATTGCTATACGTCCCGTGGTTTCTGCTCTGTCTTTCGGAATCAGCTGTAAGAAAGCACATGAGCAGTGTGTTAGCACAATGGTTTGGCTGCACAGCAAAAATATGCATTCATTAAAGGCAAGATCTGGGGTGTAAATCCTGCCCCTGGGGGGAGGACACTTTCCTGCAGAGTTCCTGCCAACACAACTGTCTGGGTGTGATCACAAGGACTTGAATTATTCATTTCATGTGTATTTAATTAGAGATAAAGCTACATTATGCTGGAAGGTGGAACTCCAGGAGCAGGACTGGACACCCCTTGACAGAATGATGGATAGTTGATTAGTAATGATCTTCTGTGATGTTATATATTATAACTACATATAAACTAAATGATCTGTAAGTTGTATTTGTCTCTCTAAACAACTGATCTGACAGCATTAGGTTCTCTACTGCCCCCAAAAGCTCTGCAGTTGCTGAAGTAGACTAATCTCAGTGTAACTTAACAATATGCAAGACAAAGCTAGTTATGTAATTTCAACATGTTGCCCTTTCCTGATAAAGAGTACAGATCCATTTATAAGTCGATGAAATGCATCGATTCATCATTTCATGTGTTCGGACACATTGTTAAATTTCTTAAAGCTCCAGTAAAATTAAAATAAAGTTTTATAGATGTTAGCATCAGTATGTTAGTCTTAAGGATATTAAGCATATCTGCCAAAAACAATGACAAAATTCACTTTAAGAGAATATAAACATACATAGCTGGCATGTTTGTCAATTCTGCCTAAATGGATCAAATATTTATTTGACATAACCATGTTTTTCATCAAATCTTCTGACCAATCAAATGTTCTCTAGCATCTGACACGTCATGCCCACTTCAACACACTTCTCATATGCTTTACATTTGATCTCCACCACTCTCACTGGCAGAGCTGTGATAAAACAAATACACACGAGGAGCTACTATATGTCCCACCTTGTCCTTATGTTTCAGTTAAGATTACATCAAACTTTGGATAAAAAAATGCACAATTCAAAGCCCTTCACAGGACCTTCAAGGTGTATGACTTTATGTAGTCTGGAAGGGCTGTCAAAAGTATCAACTTTGGTACCAATCAATAGTGAAATAAAAAAAAAAAAATATCCATAAAAATAACCTGCTTACATTGGAACAATGTTGAGGACATTCTTCACCACTGTTCACCAAGCGCAAACACAGATACATTGACACTGGAGCATTTGGAAGCCACGTCTATCAGCTGATCCGTCTTTTGGAAGTTTAGTAAACAGCGATGATGAAATTACATTCTGAGTCAATCACAGTAATATCTGTTGAGCATGTGAACAAACGCAATGACCAATCAGCAGTGTTTAACAACCTGCTTCACAGTGCTCAAATGTTAGCGGGAAATAAACTTTTTTAAATTTCAGCATCGATTTGTACCAAAGCCGATACTTCTGACAACCCTAGTTGGAATGAATTACATTGTGTCCACCCGGTGAATATTTACATTCTGTGCAAAAGTTTGTTGTTGTTTCATACATCACATAGAGAAGAAAACTCTATGACTCATAAAAAAATGACACTAAAATCTGATCATAAAAATTGTAATGCATCTTAAGGCTGATTTATACTCCTGCGTCAAGCGCACACGTATGGTCCAACGCAGCCTTTGCATGGTCGCATAGCCCTCGCCATGGCCTCGCTGATGTGCACTTCTCAAAAAATGTAACTACACATCGCAACGACGCGTATCGCAAGTTCTGTGATTGGTCGGCTTTGTAGCTGTGCCGAGTAAGAGCGGTGAAGAGAGCCGCGAGTCCGATGGAGCAAGTGTCGAGTCCCATGAAGGTGCTCCAGATGTTTTGTGTTTACCTTATAGTTACCTTAAAGTTGTTGCACGTCCGCCGGTTCCCGCCTTAGAATGAGCGTGTTTTAGCTACTTATACGTTAAGGTAGCATTCAAAAAGCAAAACACCCGTAAAGAAACTCGATACATAACATAACACACTGCCAGCTAGCGTTTCGGAAGTGTTATTGCAGAGCAACACAAACAGCACGCAGAAGAATAAATGCATGGCTACGCGCAATATATGGCCATGGGTCATGACGATCACTCGACGCAGAAGTATAAAAAAGCCTTTACAGACTACACAACTTTAAACACAAGACTTCATCACAGTTACCACGTGCCACTGAAGTACATGTTCTACCAGAAAAAAGGACACATTTATATGACATCAGACATTTTATTCCAACACAACAGGTTCCTCCTCTATGGCTCAGCAGCACCATTGGCTCATTGACCAAAGGATGACATTATTCAGCTCTAAGACTGAGGCGTGCAGATTTATGAGATGAGATGTGACATGTAAAGGGTGCAGTGGATGCGCAGCGTGAGGCTTGAGTTCAGTGTGAGGTTACAGCGCGGGCACATGCAGAGAGCTGCTGTCCAGTCATTAAAACATAATGACATAACCCTCTCCCTGAACACAGTCTGGCCTTACTTTCCTATTACTCTATGATTACACATAGGCTACATTACTGTTTTAATTTTTAAAATTGGCTTCCAGGCCCTTTTGAACAGTACAGAGATTAAAGTTGAGGGAAAAGGAGAAGAAAGTATACAAGCCAAATTTGAACAAGGGTTTCCTTGAGCCATCAGCTCTGGAGTGAGAATACAATAAGTATGTGTACTAGCAATACAGAATTCAACATCTGAAGTGGTTCAAAACCTTTATCAAAGTTGTCCTAAAACTATTAAATAACCCCCATTCTTGCCTTAGGACAATTTTGAAAAACATTTTTGATCCACTTCAAATGTTGATTACTGTATTTGCTTTTAAAGAGTTATGAATTGAAACTAAATGTAACTTAAATGCATGTGGAAAGGTGTGAGCACAAGGTAGGGGAGTAGATGTGATAACGGTAATCTCATTTTTTTACATTTCAGTACAGAATCGCAGAAGTTGGTACTTCTAACAACACTACTGGCACCGCAACCAGTCATGAATGCCTAACAACTGCACAGTCTCACAGCTTGACAAAATAATTCAGTGTTCTTTGTTCTATAGAAGCAAGGTTTTGTTGTATTTGGGAGTATCTACAAATTAAAAAAATTGCTGTTTTTTGATGTCTTTCTCTTATCTTTATGATCAAAATGACCAAATATTTGAAGGTTTGCCCTGCAATTAAAAAAAAAAGAATATACCCAGCAGGCACAGGATGTCAACATGACATCAGATTGTCGTTGTACCCCAACTGTCAGGGTTCCTGTGTCCATGTGCTTTCTGTGTTGTTTCCCCATGCCCCAGTGTTCCATGTGCGTTTGTTTATGTCATGTGATCCCTTTGTTCTAGTTTCCTGCTATTATCAATGTTTATTAGTTTCACCTGTGTTACACACCTGTATGCATTCAGTTCCATTAGTCCTTGTGTATTTATACCCCTTAGATTGTGGTCTCACTAGAGTTTGAGCTTGCGAAATTCTGTCATATGGCGCTGCGAAAAGGGGCGAGATTAAACAAGATGATTAGACATTTTAAAAAAAGCGAGCAATTGGTCCATGTTTTAAATTTCTGTCCAGAGAGGTCATGTTTTGATCCTCGGTTGATATCATGCAATCATGTAATGCGATTTCGCAGATCAGAGTTCACCAAGCTTGAACTTTGCACCGCAGCGACCTGCGAAACATGACGCATGACCTTGCGTTTCCGGTCGTGTGCGTATGAATGGAAGTCCATGGGGAGAAAAGTATAGTGTGACCGCAGCTTTAGTTTGGTTTATGTTCATACCTGCCAACACTCCCGTTTTTCCCGGGAGTCTCCCGTAATTCAGACCCGTCTCCCGTATTGTTCTATAGTTCGCGCGCCCCCATCTCCCCAAACCTCTCACCCCTCCCGCTCCTTGCTCTTCAGTTTGCGCCAGTGTTGCCAACTTAGCGACAAATTTTCAAAAAAGCGGCTAGCGACAAATCTAGCGACTTTTTTGTGTGTTACTGGCGATTTTTATAGACTGTCGTTTGTCCATTACTGTACCGTCCCTACTCTTCTCAACGAGCTGCGGGTGATGCCCCTCCCCTGCAGCCTGAGAGCAGAGCACCTCTCTGCGTACCGACGGCAAATGATTTAGAACAGGTGGCAGTTTGAAGGTATTTCCCTTGTACAGTCAACCCGATCTGCTTCTCCTTTATTTTAACAATTTAATTTGACTGTTTATTCTTGTTCACAATCAGAGATGTTTTAAGTGAGAGTTTCAGAACTTCTCTGAGTTGATTACGTCTGAGCGATTACTGCTAATTCCCTACTCATCTATAATGATATACTGTATTCAAACAGCAATAAATTTAGTTAAATTGACAAGCTTACATAAAGCGTAGTGCGAATATAAAATACCCCATTTTTTTACCATAGGCTGTTAAACAAACAGAAATGGTAGAACGCGATGACGTCAGTAATATGCAAATTAGCATATGACGTAGGGGGGGGGGGGGGGGTCTCCCGGAATTTACGAACCAAATGTTGGCAGGTATGTTTATGTTGTGTTTATGTATACCCCTTAGTTATGGTGTATATTGTCAACCTTGATGTGATTTCTGTGTTCCATGGTCTAGTTGTAAGTGTTCCGTTTGTAAATATGTGTTTTGATAATTCCTGCGATCCTGTGCCTTTTTGAGAGAGCGAGATGTGACACCAACATTGTGGGATGTTGCATTTTGTTTGGAAATGAAACTCGAGTTGACCTCAGAACCCAACGTCAGACAGACATTGCATTTTGGTTACTTTCCAACGCAACCTAAAAATAACAAAATATTAATGTGTAATGATTTGACAGCTTGATGTTGTGTGGACGTTACCAATGTTATTTTCTATCAGATGTTGGATTTTGGTTGCCATACCTGATGAATAAATGTCAGTATTTGACGTCAATATGACTTTGGTTTAAGATGTTGGCTTGACGTTGGATTTTGGTCATTTTCCAACACAACCTAAAATCAACTAATTATCAATGTCACTTCACGTCGTTATTGAACCTAAAAAAAAAAAACATCCTAAGATGCTGGCGACCTAATTTTAACGTTTTATCATGTTTGTTTGCTGGCTAAGCACACCTGGGTGTGAGTCAACATCACGTGTTGAAGCTTATTGAAGCAGTGAGTATTGCATACTTTTAATAATCCAGCATTTAAGTCAAATTAATAATTGCCTCATCTACACAAAGTTATCTTCAGAATAATAGACGGGTGTGCAGGCAGTAAATCACTGACTCATGAATGTCTCAGAAAGTTATACATTTATTAAGGAGCGACGTTATCAATATAAACATTGCAGCTTATTTATAAGTTCAGACTTTTTTTCCAGGTAGCTGGTTAAAATTTCTGCACACTCGACTTGCAGAAATCATGTATATTTAAACAAATCAGTGGATCTGCTAAAGTCTTTTCAGAAAAGTGTGCCATATGCATTAGACATTTATCCAAAGGTCTGTGAGCAGTGCTTGCCCTGAAGTCTGACGCTGAGACTAAGAGTTTCATGATACTTTAGGGCACAGGTGTCAAACTCAGTTCCAGCAGGGCCGCAGCTCTGCACAGTTTAGTTCCAACCCAACACACCTGATCAGACTAATTGAGTCCTTCAGGCTTGTTTGAAACCTACAGGTAAGTGTGTTGAAGCAGGGCTGGAACTGAACTGTGCAGAGCTGCGGCCCTCCAGGAACTGAGTCTGACACCCCTGCTTTAGGGGTAACATTCACTATTTTGGTGATATTTGGCTTAAAAATAAAGTCCAGTTTTAACATTCTTTCTGTTGGTCAGAATGGTGAATTTGCATGACTTCACAATGAACAGAATCTGTATGGTATACAATTTTGCTCTTCATGCAAAAAACTCCTGAATACCCAGGTCCACCCTGGAATGACTTTAACAACAACATTTAACCAAACAGTATAATAGTAAATGTAGCTTGATCGTTTCAATGCTCATTTGTGATTATCGTAAATATGGTGTAATTGACATAAACCCATCTTAAATAATTTCATTACCGCAAGAGACAGAGCACTAGCTATGTTTCAATCCAAAGATGTGAAATAAACTGGAAAAAAATCACGCAACACCTTTGTGAATAAACCACTATTTCCATCCAATTAAATCAAAGAGAACAAAATTGTCATTTCCTGATAATTGATGACAAATATCAAAAAGAAAAATGAAGTTTGCTGCAATATGAGAAGCAACTTTTTTTCTTATATAATAAATGACTTGTGACTAGGCATGGGACGATAACCGTTTTCAAGGTATACCGCGGTTTGGAAAAGTCAAGGTTATCATACCGCCAACATTTTCTCTAATACCGTTCCTAAGGTATCTGTAAGATTTATTATTTACATTTTTTTTAACAACAGCATCTCCAGCAGTAAAGATATCCAAAGATGCCATTTTAAATTGTAAATAAATCGGCGTTTTTGAAACTAATGAAGACAGCAGAAGTCAATGATTAATTTTCATTATTTAGCCTGACACGTTTACTGCTCCAAAATATTATAAATGTTTCTCAAAATAAAAATTTTTGTGTTCAAACTTTTAGTTTTTTACCCAGACATTTAAAAAGAATATATTTTAGAGCAGTAATCACAATACCGTGATACCGTGAAACCGTGATATTTTTATCCAAGGTTATCATACCGTCAGAATATTATACCGGCCCATGCCTACTTGTGACTCAGAAGACAAAGATGAAACACAATGAACAAACACAGTCGTAACTGGATTTTGGAGGCACGGAACTGCTCTTTGGGAGAGCAGCTGCTCAAGACCGTTATGGGATGTAATAATACCATTTTGATGAAGAATGAACTGTCATATCTCTGATCATACATTTTTTTGTGCATTTTCAAAATTGATTTGCATCTTAATGCTTACATTAAGCATTTTGTATGCGATAGCCCAAAATGCACATACAAATAGACGGATGGAAACATAGCTAGTGAGTAAATGTTCTCACTCGTAAAGAAATTCATGAGACTGATTGGGTGGGGAGGTAGAACGTGTATAACACAGGAATCAGGGAGCTTCTATCAATATGTGGGCATTGAAATAACTTTTGAATGTGTGCTTTTATTTGCAAATTTGTGTTAAAGCATACTCTGTGTAAAGACTGAATGTGCAGTGACTACAGCTTGTGCTTTATGAAGCAGAGCAGATGCTTTCCGTTTTTTTATTGTAGCATCTGTTATAACTGAAATGAATAGTCTTTATTTCAAGAAGAAAAGCAAAATGATAGCGGGGGAGGTGCAGCGGTGGGCAAGTAATGTAATCAGTAAGCCTAATAACTATTTCACTTGAATGAATATGTTCACTTTTTATTTTAAAGGAAATATTCATAATATAAACGGCAGCAACAAGAATAATTGCATTAAAATAAATTAATTAACTGCTGTGCATCCTTTAAAGTTGCACACCAGTCCTTACAAGACAAAATTAACTATAAATTAATGTAAATTAATAATAATTAATATGTAATACAAATTAATAATTTTCCATTATTAGTAAAATGGATACATCCAGCATCCATCCTGGCAAAAAAACAAAGAGTGTTTTAATTTTGAGGATGTTAATTCTTTAAATTACAGTTTGTTTACATACTGTTGCAGCTGTCTTTATAATGTAATATAATAATAATAATAATGTATGTTTTATGAACACATTTTTCAGATCAGAGCAAACTTTGACACAAGGCCTCTGGCTTTTGTGCGCATGTCAGCACGTATTTGGCAGTAGACATGGAGTCTTCCCAGACAATGCGGAGCACATCTGAGCAGATATAATGACTGTTGAGTGAGCGTTCCCCTGTCTGCTTATGTAACGCAGTAACAGAGTGATGGTTTTGGCCTGGAGACAGACAGCCATGGACTGTTCCTCTGCCTCTCACTAGAGGGTAGAGACGCTCATTTACCCTTTTCACCTCGCAGTCACACACCTATAGAGAACCAGCATGTTTTCGCATCAACAGCTCTGTATGTACATGCAGCACTTTATGTAGTGGTCTAACCGGTATATAACTACCAGTGTACCTTATGTCTCTCATAAGGAGATAAATATTGTAAAGACTAAACTGTTTTCCTCATTCTACAGTGGCCGGGAAGTGCAAAACAACATTACAAAGTGTGAAACACTTTTACGAAGCTCAAGACAAATTTACATTTTGGAAAACATTTTAACCTGTCATAAGGCACAATTACAAATCAAATTTACATTTTAGATAAAAATTAACAAGACAAATTTACAATGGCAGAAATTTTTACGGAAACGGAATGTACCACACACCGGAAGTGACGCGGAATGTACCACACACTGGAAAATATCAGCTTGTGTGTGACTTTGTAGACACAGGTTAACACGAGTCCAAAGGCACAGGTTCACATGAGTCTACAACTATAAAAAATAATGGTTTGCCCTACGATAAAACATTATTTTGTCATTTAGAGCTATTTAGAGAAAATATCAGCGCGAGAGTACGTAGAAACATGTAAACGCGAGTACATGGAAACAAGTTAACATGAGTCCACAACCAAAGCACAACATATAATAACATATTGACTGATAAAATGATCAAAACCGACCTCAACATGTTGTCCTGAATAGCTCAGTTAGATCGGTTGATTGATACACCAAGTAATAAGAATATTTATTTGGTAAGAGTGACGAATTTCCCAATCTGCAAACGTGAATAGTTTACGTCTGGACAGGGTCACCAGTTAAACCCTAACACCGGCTTTGTTCAGTTTACTTTTAAGAGTCCTCAAGCAGATGTTTACAACGTGTAGACTTGACATTATGTCCACGATTACAGCGTTCGAGTGGCCCTCATTAAAATGTTGAACACATTCATGCAGTATGTCTGGTGTTTGCGTCTGGTCCGTGTCCTTTAGAAACTCCAAACACCGACCACTCGTAAAGCAAAATCACGTTTAGCTGCTCTAGTGTTTGCCACAAAACAGGCAAAACAACTCTCGACCACAGTCCATGTTCGGTCACCATAAACTTTATTTACGCCATGTACTCCACAAAACCTTTCACCTTGTCACTTTTGGTTTGTGGTACATTCCACATCACTTCCGGTGTGTGGTAATTTTTTTTTCGTAAAGAATCTGTCATTGTAAATTTGTTTGGGGACTGGTAAATGTGTTTTGCGTGTCGTTAAATTTTTTTTCTAAAATGTAAAGTTGTTTCGTCCTTGGTAAAATTGTTTTTCCTTTGTAATTGTGCCTTATGATAGGTAAAAATGTTTTTCAAAATGTAAACTTGTCTTGAGCTTCGTAAAAGTGTTTCACACTTTGTAATGTTTTGCACTTCCCGGCCACTGTATCATTCACTGTAAAACACAAAACATATCTTTAACTTGTTAGACTTAAACAAATAAACATTCACTAAAACTGTAATGAATTAAGTTTATTTATGTTTTTGTTTGTTGAACCATCTGTGTTGTAAGGTAATTTGTTTAAAAGTCCCATAAATTTTTACAAAATTTGACGTAATCTCAACTGAAACACAGGGTGGGGCATATAGTAGCTCCTCCCCATTATACAGGCAGTGCAGAATTATTAGGCAAATGAGAATTTTGACCACATCATCCTCTTTATGCATGTTGTCTTACTCCAAGCTGTATAGGCTCGAAAGCCTACTACCAATTAAGCATATTAGGTGGTGTGCATCTCTGTAATGAGAAGGGGTGTGGTCTAATGACATCAACACCCTATATCAGGTGTGCATAATTATTAGACAACTTCCTTTCCTGTGGCAAAATGGGTCAAAAGAAGGACTTTACAGGCTCCGAAAAGACAAAAATAGTGAGATATCTTGCAGATGGATGCAGCACTCTTAAAATTGCCAAGCTTCTGAAGCGTGATCATCGAACAATCAAGCGTTTCATTCAAAATAGTCAACAGGGTCGCAAGAAGCGTCTGGAAAAACCAAGGTGCAAAATAACTGCCCATGAACTGAGAAAAGTCAAGCGTGCAGCTGCCAAGATGTCAAGATGCCACTTGCCACCAGTTTTGCCATATTTCAGAGCTGCAAAATCACTGGAGTGCCCAAAAGCACAAGGTGTGCAATACTCAGAGACATGGCCAAGGTAAGAAAGGCTGAAAAACGACCACCACTGAACAAGACACACAAGCTGAAACGTCAAGACTGGGCCAAGAAATATCTCAAGATTTTTATATTTCAAAAGGTTTTATGGACTGATGAAATGAAAGTGAGTCTTGATGGGCCCGTGGCTGGATCGTTAAAGGGCAGAGAGCTCCAGTCCGACTCAGACGCCAGCAAGGTGAAGGTAGAGTACTGGTTTGGGCTAATATCATCAAAGATGAGCTTGTGGGGCCTTTTCGGGTTGAGGATGGAGTCAAGCTCAACTCCCAGTCCTACTGCCAGTTTCTGGAAGACACCTTCAAGCAGTGGTACAGGAAGAAGTCTGCATCCTTCAAGAAAAACATGATTTTCATGCAGGACAATGCTCCATCACTTGTGTCCAAGTATTCCACAGCTTGGCTGGCAAGAAAGGGTCTAAAAAAAGAAAAACAATTGACATGGCTTCCTTGTTCACCTGAACTAAACCCCATAGAGAACCTGTGGTCCATCATCAAATGTGAGATTTACAAGGAGGGAAAACAGTACACCTCTCTGAACAGTGTCTGGGAGGCTGTGCTTGCTGCTGCACGCAATGTTGATGGATTCTGTCAGTGTTTTGATCCGTTCACCATGGATGGCAGGCTTTTGAGTGTCCTTGCAAAGAAAGGTGGCTATATTTGTCACTGATTTGATTTTGTTTTGTTTTTGAATGTCAGAAATGTATATTTGTGAATGTTGAGATGTTATATTGGTTTCACTGGTGAAAATAAATAATTGAAATGGGTATATATTTGTTTTTTGTTAAGTTGCCTAATAATTCTGCACAGTAATAATCACCTGCACACACAGATATCCTCCTAAAATAGCTCAAACTAAAAACAAACTAAAAACTACTTCCAAAAATATTCAGCTTTGATATTAATGAGTTTTTTGGGTTTATTGAGAACATGCTTGTTGTTCAATAATAAAATTAATCCTCAAAAATACAACTTGCCTAATAATTCTGCACTCCCTGTACAATTTTTAAAACACTCAATAGGCTTATTTCATGCGGCCACCATTTAAAAAAACGAAAGGTGCGGTGGGAAGAAACCCGAAAGTAGACAACATGCTGTGAATTACAAACCTCCAGCTGCTGCTGCGATTTCAAAGTGCAGATGTGGTGTAAACATCACTTTAATTTAATTCAGTTAAGTTTAATTGAATCAATTAAAAGCACATTAGGCATCAAGCAAAATCACAATCTGTTTAAGAGTAATAAAGCTTAAGTGTCCTCCTAGGCTTCAGTTCATGGCACCAGGTAAACACCATGGGGACGCATGTCTATGTGTTCAGCCTATGTTACCCGGTGAGCGATAAAACAATGCAGTCCTCTGTAAAATGTTTGTAGCACACTTGTGTTGTCTGTAATAGTGTTGTCACGATACTGGAATTTTAAAAATGTCCATTCCAGCTAACATTTAAATGCGTTCATAAACACCACTAATTTGCCATTGTTCACCACTGCTCAACAGAAATGACTGTGATTGGCCGTGAAGGTCACCAGTTTGATGCTTTTCACAGATTGCACTCAGTAAACATCGGTGAAGAGCGGTGAACTGATGGCCTTCACGGCCAATCGCAGTCATTTCTGTTGAACGCTGGTGAATACTGGCAAATCAGTGGTGTTTAAGAACGCACTCAACGGCACTTAAATGTTAGTGGGAAATTTACATTTTTTTTTATTTCAGTGCCGAAATTCTGTATCGTGACAAGTCTAATATAGTGAAAGAATCAGTTTAATGAACTTGAGTTTGATAAATGGCAACTAAAACATGTGTTTGGAAAAGAAAACTTTAGCTAACTAGTGTCTTTCCATTAACTTAGCTGAAAATGAGGTCCAATATCCCTTTTTATTTTCACTATCCATTCAGAACAGACCGTCGAGTCACTTGAAAAGGAGTGGAATGATAAATTTGTGTCACTTTCTTTTCGCTGATAAGATATACAGCCAGTTACACAACAATACGCTATAGCAGATGCCGCTCCTGTGTGACTCCAGGCGATACTTCCGGGTTTCTTCCCACTGCAGCCACACTTTCACTTTTAAAATGGCAGCCACGTGAAATCAGTCTAGAGCGTTTCATTTTTATTATTTCTGCTCTGCTAGTAAGAGTGGTTGAGATCAACTTAAAACCAATTGAGAAATGTCTTGAAGGGGGCGGGACATGTCAAACACTATAGAGCAGGGGTGCCCAAACTCAGTCCTGGAGGGCTGTTGTCCTGCATAGTTTAGCTCCAACTTCCTTCAACACACCTGCCTGGAAGTTTTTGACCTAGAAAGAGCTTGATTAGCTCTTGAATCAATCAAGATCTGATGAGAAACTGAAGTTTGAGCTGACGTCAAAAAAAAAAATTGCTTGTCAAATAGCAAGCTTTGAATGTTTATATGAGAATTAAATCGTCTAAATGTGAACTTTGTCACCGTTTTGGAGCACACTTGCTTATAAATATCCTTTAATACTAACATACTAATTCTAACATCTAAAAAATTGTATTTTTATTTCAAGAGGCCATTAAGATTATCCACTGCTTTTTAAGGTGTTGGCAAGAGACTTGGTTATACACTTTGGGAAGAGAAGAAAAGAACTCCCAAGGGAAAACCAGACGTGAGGGCTTGGTTTCTAAAGAGCAAGTGTCAAAGTCTGACTCCATAATGCTTTCAAGACCACACTGGCTTTTCCACATGAATTACGTCCAAAGAAACAAAATATCTCGCAAAAGGACTTAGTAAACACAATACAACAGCAAAACTAGCCGCTACCCGTGTCCCTATCACTTTCTTCAAAACAGAGATTATCCCGTTCACTTCCTGCTCTCGCTTTGACCATGGTGACTAATAAATAAGGGCAGTTTCAGTTGCTAAAAGCATCTGTATTTACTCATCCACTGATCCATGTTCCACTTAATACAGGTCTTCGGAGGGCATGTTTTTTTTACATGGGGTGACTTGATCCTTAAAAATGTATTCTGTTATGATGATCTAATACTTAAAAATACTTTTCATCAAACAGTTGTGTTGTTTATTGTTATCTTATCTCTGTTTTTTTTCTCTGGAAGACATGATTCATTGACACTAAATAGTTCAAAAGATGCTGATATAGATATGATATAAAAACCAGAAATATTGGTTAGAGGAAAAAAGGTGTAACAGTAATCTTGTTCTAGCATTGCTCAAGTTTAAATGTACATGATAATAAAAAAAAATCTAGAAACTATATAATCTGATGTATGTATCTACAAAAATGATATATGTATGTACCTACACATTTTGGCACATGTTTTTGGCAAAATTATTTACCAAAGCTGCATTTTTGATAATAAAAAAAAATAGTTAAATAGTAATATTTAATAATAATAATAATAATAATAATAATAATTAATGTTTGGTTTGAATGTATATCAAAATGTATGTTTCCCCGTGATGCAAGGCTGAATTTTCAGCATTATTACTCCATTTTATTAGTGTCATGATTATTTAGAAATTAAACATTATTATTAACAATTGAGGAAATCTCAAAACACTGTTTATTTGAAATAGAAATATGTTTTTTAAATAAATGTATAGCAATGTTTTAACTAATGGTGTGCAATATTGATCTAAAATAATACTATACTGTATGTGGCACAGCTGACATTATCATATAACTGTAAAAAAAAAAGTCCAAAAACATTTCAGTATGAGCCTATGTTGCATTAAACACTGTTGGCGTAATGCAAAATTACCCCTTTAATTCAAGTTAAGAGGGCAAAAATACATTAATTAATTCCCTTTAAAGGTTTTTTTTTTTTTCAAACATATGTACTTTGCATCAAAAATATGTGTATTTTACATTATAATATGAATGTTTGTAATCTGAATAAACGGACATTCTACAATCACTATGTTATTGTCACATGACCTTCCGGTGTCGGTTGCATTGCTTCACTTCCATTCACAAATTCCTCTGTCATGGTGGCCTGACAGGATAGTGAAGTGTTCATCAGATGTGCACTTCAGAATGTTAGTAGTACATCTGGGTTTGTCTACAATTGACTTGAAGAGCTACACTTTTTGACTACTGTTTTAGGAGTACTGTGAATTCAGAAATACATATATTTACACCTACACAGTAGACGCATTTATCATATTATTAACATACTGTTTGTTGTATACTATATATAGAATGTAAGTATGTTTTTTTTCGGACAAAACCTCCAATTTATAATTTGTATTTTAAAAAATTGGACTCAGCCCTTTATTTGTAAGTTCTATTCATTTTAAAGAAAATATTTACATTAATAAATCCCTGAACTGGCAGATTTAATGAGTTTTCATTTTAGGACACATACATTTTGTTATGTTTATACGGCTCCCACATTACTTCAAAATATTCGCAAAAATAGAGCATTTTTGAAAAGCTAAAGACCCTGTTTTAGTTTGGAAATGTTGGTGATCCGTTTCAGTATAGATAAACTAAAACACAAACTTTTGAAAATGGCGCAGCTTTCCACAATCGCAAATAGTTGGCATCATGTATTTTAGACTGCATAGTGTGGACAGAGATAGTTTTTCTGAAATGCAATGTAAACGGCATTCTGAATGAGGAGCTTTTTCATTCTAAAACAAAAACACATTAGTTTAAATCACAACTCAGTGTATCATGTTTATATTCATGATGTGTGTGTCAATATTGCACATTTTATAATATTTTATTGCTACTTTTGATCTATTTAATGCAGCACTGCTATATAAAACTATTAATTTCTTAACACTTTAGAATAAGATTCCATTAGTTAATGTATTTACTAACATGAACTAATAATGAACGATACTTGTACAGCATTTACAAATCATAGTTCAACATTTACTAATGCATTATTAGGAATCCAGATTTATGCTTGTTAACATTAGTGTGAGCAAACATGAACTATTAACACTGTAAAAAATGCTGGGTACCACACAATCGATTTCTGTTGGGACAACATGAAGGAAATAAGTTAACTTATTAATTTTTGCAAATTTAAGTGGATTGAACGTAGAACAATTAAGTTGTCCACCCAAAAAAAACCTCATGAATTGTGTTGTTTCAGCTTATTTTAAATAAGTAGTTTGAACAAATAAAATATAATTAAAAAATGACAAGCAAGGTTAAATACAACAGGAAAAAGATGCAAATAAACGATGATTTATGATTTTCTGTCAGGTCAAACAATATTCAAAAGCAGAATTAAATAATCACTGTATAATAATAATAATAATAATAATAATAATAATAATAATAATAATAATAATAATAACACTGTGTCGTTTTAATTAAGTAAATAATTATATAATGTACAATTAATCTTTGGGCTATGAAGTTTTCATTAAATGTGCCCAAATGGCTTAAAAATGTGTTAAAATATGAAATTACTCCACTGTTGTTAACTGTAATGTCAGGTCAACTATAATCCCAACTACATTGCAGATCCCTGTGATGTGATTATTGCGGACTCGCACATTGCGATGCATACTGATGCTGAAACGATATATTGTGCAGCCCAAACGTTAACTAATACAAACTTTATTGTAAAGGTTATCTTCTTGCCTAATATAAAAATAATAAAAATCTTACTAATCACAAACTTTTAAAACTGCCTCAGCCTTTAAAAAATAAAAAATAAAAAAATCTAAAACTTGCCGACTTAGCTTGCTGGCAGACAAACAAATTGTCAACCTGCCATTTTTTTTTAAACACTGCAGCATCTTGCCTTCCTCAAGAGACCATGACCAAACACTGTCTAGGCTGGCAGACTCAAGCATTCCTAAGCGGGTGCAAAAGGACATCACGGCTTGCTGTAAAGCGTGTCATTTTGAAATGCCTTCTAACGCCTGAAGCATCCGTACATGAGCAAGCACGCCTGAAAGGGGACGAGTCCCACAGCACTGCACACTTCTCAGTGACCTCTGTTATTAATTGTACATAAACAATAAGACGTGCTGACTGACCGCGTGCTGTGGGTGTAAAACTAAATGGGCTGTTCCACACCCCTCATATCTGCGATGGAATGTACAGCAAATTCTGCGAATCGGCTGAGTGATGTCACATGATTGCATTTTCTGAGCTCTGTGTGTGTGTGTGTGTGTGTGTGTGTGTGTGTGTGTGTGTGTGTGTGTGTGTGTGTGTGTGTGTGTGTGTGTATGAGCGCTCTGCAGTCAGATGGTGATGTGTTATAATAAATTTTTCACTTCTGTGTTTAGGAAATAGAAAGCAGAGGAAGAGGAAGAATGATGATTTGGAGTTCAGAATATAATGTGGTTATACATTTAATGAAGTGAAAAATGACGCATATGCTAATAATACAAAAATGTACATTTTCTATTAATAATTCATATTTAAATGCTAAACTTGGGTGCTGTATATGTGGTTTTGTTTTAGTTTTGTTACTTTTGTAACTTTGAGAACAGATTAGAGTTTATTGGGTGCTTTCACATCTAGACGTTTGGCTTATGTGAATCCAGCAATCACAAAAAACAATCGCAAAACAATTGGTCCGAGATCGCCTGAATGAGGTGGTCTCAGCTCGATTGAAACAAACTCTGGAGCGGATCGATTGTAGTGAGAAAGCAATCCGATCCAACGAACTAACGAACCAGGCTATATCACAGTGTATTTTGGTTATGTAATAGGCTATAGGAAGAGAGAATTACAAGTAGGGCGGTATGTCATTCCTACAGGTAAATGTGTGTTTCATGTCAAACGCAAAAGTGAAAGCATGCTGAACTATTAACGAGAGCTGTTTATCCGTTAGGAAAATGATGGTCAACTGCAGTCTTGGTTTGTCTGTTTTTTCTCTCTATAATGTAAAGCATATAATGCATAATTCTAGCCAACGGCTACGTAGGAGAAAGTCTTACCTCTGATTTATATCTGGTGACGATGTCTGTGAGGGTCACCATTCAAATTTAAAGCACAGTTTTTCGCTTATAATGTCTTTTCGTCATAAATTAAAATAAGCACAAATGACAGCTGAGCGGGACTCTGACCAATGTAACGAGAGTTTACTTGCACGTGACTTGTTTTACCTATTTTTTAACAATTTGTAACCATTTTAACCCCTGTTTCGGAACAAAACATTCGATCTACAGGTGTGAAAGCCGTCCTACATCACATTTTATGTAATTTTACAGTGTTTACCGTTTCTTTTTGTGTGTGTGAATTACAATGAATCCAAAAATTATTCATCACACGTATTTATATTATAATATAATAAAATAATATTTTTCACTTTCAAATTCTTTTTCTTTTTGTTATCAGTTATGTAATTTAAAGTATTATGTGTTAGAATTTATTTTGTTTAGTTGTGAAAAAAATAAATAAATTCTATGTTTTAACATTGCATTAAATATAATTTTATATTCATTCATTCATTTTCTTTTCTGCTTAGTCCCTTTATTAATCTGGGGTCGCCACAGCGGAATGAACCGCCAACTTATCCAGCATATGTTTTACGCAGCGGATGCCATCTCTGGGAAACATCCATACACACTCATTCACACACATACACTACGGACAATTTAGCCTTCCAAATTCACCTGTACTGCATGTCTTTGGACTGTGGGGGAAATCGGAACACCCTGAGGAAACCCACGCAAACACAGGGAGAACATGCAAACTCCACACAGAAACGCCAGCTGACCTAGCCGAGGCTCTATATATATATATATATATATATATATATATATATATATATATATATATATAGTTGAAGTCATAATTATTAGCCCCCCTTTGAATTTTTTTTCTTTTATAAATATTTTCCAAATGATGTTTAACAGAGCAAGGAAATTTTCACAGTATGTCTAATAATATTTTTTCTTCTAGAAAAAGTCTTATTTGCTTTATTTCAGCTAGTATAAAAGCAGTTTAAAATTATTAGCCCCTTTAAGCAAATTTGTTTTTCGACTGTTTTCGACAATAACTTGCCTAATTACCCTAACCTGACTAGTTAACCTAATTAACCTAGTTAAGCCTTTAAATGTCACTTTAAGCTGTATAGAAGTGTCTTAAAAAATATCTAGTAAAATATTATTTACTGTCATCATGGCAAAGATAAAATAAATCAGTTATTAGAGATGAGGTATTAAAACTATTATGTTTGGAAATGTGTTGAAAAAATCTTCTCAAAACAAATAAAAAAGGGGGCTAATAATTCAGGGGGGCTAAAAACTTCAACTGTATGTATAGATATATATTGCGATCGTGATTTTTTAAAGTATTACATCGCTTTGTAAACGTTTATTATTACCATTTGATGAGTCTCCCCATACAGTTTGATAGAGCGCTTGGACCTGGTAGACACTTCGTGTCATGTCACACTTAACAAGCGGATTATTTTCTATGATATTGTGGACTGTAAATATACCCTGTATTCATCACGATTGTGTTTAAGATATGTGTATCTTATGTTTATATGTATGTATATATTTTCTGTTAGTTATTTGTCTTGATTGCAATGTTATTTGTGAGATGGCATTGACTTTGGCACCGCTTGGTGGTGGGGTGGGTGTTTTTTTGGGTGGGCTGGGGGGTTGAGGAGTGGATCTTGTTTTGTTTATTGGAAATAAAATGTTTAAGATGCTGTGACCACTCACATGTAAAATCAATAAAAATGTAATCATAAAAAAAAAACATTGAATAAAAATGCATATTTCAAAGCACTTCACAGAACCTATAAAAACATGGCGAACATATAAAACTCTGTTTTAGACATGCCACGTGGGATCTAGCTTGAGATTAGCATCTTGAGCTAAAGCACAAAATGGTGGAAAATGTCAACTCTGTTATTGTCATCACTGTTGGTGGTTTAAAAAGTTTAAGGATAGTTAACAATAAGGGCTGTACGATTAATCGAAATCGAATCACGATTTAAAACGTTGTGATTAGCTAATCGCAAGAGGCTTCGATATGAAATATGTGTATTATATAATTTCCCACACCCAGAGCAAATGTGTGACTGCCATCTGTGTGTGACAGTCTTACTAGTGAATTGAGTGAGCACATTATCGTTCCTCCCAATTAGAATTGCGCAACCGAACTATGTGGAACGCCCACAATAAAAAACTAACAAACAGGAAATTGCGAATGGTGGGATGATGGTATGTGCCGCTTTAAAAGCATTAACAGACAAACTCATATCAAAGAAAAACAGCATGTCGGTAATATGGCAATATTTTGGTTTCAGAGTCACAGACACCGAACAAAAACAGCAAATTTTTTAGAGCTGCACCTTAAAAAGTACCAAAAGATGGCTATATGAGGAGTGTCTTGCTAAAAAGTCAACTAAAAGTATTGCCAGAGCAAATTTAGTAGCTAGCGACAGCAAAGTACAATTTCAGAGTTGTTAGCAGCTGTTACACCATATGAAAAAACATTACGAAGGCACCAGGAGATAACTTACGCCATAACTCACTAATGTTTGCTCTAGAGAAAAATTAGTGTTTAATTTCTGAATATTTATAAACAAAGTCAAATAAATGTTGGAGTAAGTTAATATTTTTTCAGTTCCTTTTTTTAACTCTCTGCATTATAGCAGTAAGAAGCTATGATACAGAATATTGAGCTGAAGATTGGCTACAAAATTATTTAATTTAAATTATCTAATTGCAAATCAAATTGAAATCACAATATCTGTTAAAAAATTGCAATTAGATATTTTCCCCAAATCGCACAGCCCTAGTTAACAACTAGTAACAAAATGAAATGTGAATTATTTGACATTATGGATTCATTCAGTGAACTGTAAATTTTACATAGTTGTATATCATTCCAGTTTAATGAAAATGAATGGAAAATGCTTGAAATGCAATTCTGAAATGAGTTACACACTCTAGTAGTGGTCATCTTGGTATAGAGATCAAAGTGTGCCTCATCAATATTCAAACCAAAATATTTAGTATTCAGCTGAAAATGTACAATTAATAAATGCACACTCAACCGTGTGAGCGCATAATTAAAGTTTGCCTGGTGTGGGTGTTTCAGAGGGACCTTTCTCGCCTCAGAAGCGACAAGTAATTTTATTCACCACTGCCTCGACCCGTTTGAGTCCTTCATCCTCCCACTGCACAATTCATCCATCACCTACAAGCTGAAGGGCAACCAATGTAATCTAGGGCACTTTTTCTACAGTCTCTTATGCTTTTTTGAAGTTGCAAGCACCATACAAACAACATCTCAATTAAAGCTCCTGCACATATCTGTATTAGTGTTCCTGACACTGGCTCAGCTGCGTTGACCCCAGGGACGGCATGTTCTCTCAGCACTTCTTTGTAAAGTCATCAGCAGGAGAGATCACTCTGGGTGTTTGCGTACCTCAAGCATGGCTTATCACTAGGCAGTCTTAAACCAAGGAAAAACAAATTCTCCGTGCTGGAGCATTCCTGGTTATACAAAACCATCCATGCATGATTTGCATAGAGCAATTTGGTTACGCTTCAATTTATGAGTGAACTTTTAAAAATGTGTGTCAAAGACGTCTCTCAAAAAATATAGAAAATATTGTGATATATTGTTAGAATTTTTATTTTTAATATATTTTTAAAGAGCACTTTATTTTGTGATTCAAAGCTGAATTTACTCCAGTCTTTAGCGTCAGATTATCCTTTAGAAATCATTTGAATATGCAGATCTGATACTAAAAACATTACTTATTATGATTTAATGTAGGGCTGCACAATATATAGTTTTTGCATTGATATTGCAATGTGTGCATCCGCAATAGTCGCATCGCAAGTCAAGATACGCAATGTTGAATTGACTTTGCAGTGTATTTTTTACATTTAAATATACAAAACCATAAAGCACGCACTGTTTATCTCACTTTTATCTTTGTATTATTGCATTCATCTCTGCTTGTAGTTTGTCTATTACATTGTATGCATGATTCACTCATCGTCTCAATCATCCCAATCAATCTAAATTAATACATTTGGTAACACTTTAGGGGACAATTATTAACTACTTGCTTAATAGCATGCATGTTTTCGAGATATTGGGTGCTTATTAATATATATAATCTACATATTCTGCTTGATCTTATTTTACATCCATAACCCAATACCTAAACTAGCTTAATATCATATATTAATAATATTAATAAGGAGCAAATTAAGAGTTTATTGAAGCAAAAGTCATATTTAATGGTTTGCTAATTGCGAGAATTGAGCCTTAAAATAAAGTGTGACTATAAATTCTTTCCAAATACTGCTGTTCAATCATTCAATCAGAAATTGTATAGATATATCGCAATATGTATATGTAATATGTATATCACAGAAAAATAAAATATCGCAATGTTTGATTTTTTCAATATCTTGGAGCCTAATTTAAGCTCACGTTTGACTGACAGCACAGTCGTTTTCTTTATTGATAATAAATTTTGTAAATTATCAATGTTTTCAATATAATATAATATAATATAATTAAATATAAAACGTACCCCATATACATTTCTGGAGAGCGCCAAATACGTCCCAGGAGCTACGTGTTTTGCAGTTATTGTTTCCGGAAATCCACCAGAGGCTGCTGTTTGACTGACTGAATGACTGACTGATCGACTGACCCACCCTCCTCCTTCCCTAAACCCAACCAACAGTGTTTTCAAAAGCACAGATTGACTCGCCCACCCACTTCCTTAAAACCAACTGATTGTTTTCAAAAGCAATCCAGAAAAAGAAAAGCCCTCGCCTGATTTTTTTTTTACCACGTTTTCAGATTTAACCACATTCTCACCTCGTTATATTCTTGTTTATTTTCTTTTTTGGCTTCTGTTTTTGTCTTTCCCGCTTTCTGGAACCGGTCTTCGCTGGACTTGTCGCGGTTAACTCCTCTCTGCGTCTCAAGTCCGCCAGCGTAAATGGCAAGCTAACTGGACAAACTGGTAAGAGAGGGGAAAGCTGTCCACATGGAGGTAAGCTGTCAGCTAAGAAGCGCGAAAAGGTATGGCATCATACGGCCCCATATCGTTCGTTTTAAAGACGAAATGCACCCATAGGTACTTCTGGCTACATAATTTGCGATCTCCAGAAATGTATATAGGGCTACGTTTTCAGAATAAGTCAATCTTGATAATAATACATAATAATATTTCAAATGATGTGTATATGCATTCCCAGAATAAATGCAGAACTCAAAACAGGTTAAAAACATATTAATTATTCCCATAATTAGATTTTTTGTTGCGCGTATTATTATATATATTACTGAATAATGACATCTAGCATCGTTATCAATTTCATTCATTCATTCATTTTCTTTTCGGCTTAGTCCTTTTATTAATCTGGGGTCGCCACAGCGCAATGAACAACCAACTTATCCAGCACGTTTTACGCAGTGGATGTCCTTCCAGCTGCAACCCATCACTGGGAAATAAATACCCATACACACTTATTTACACACATACACTACAGACAATTTAGCTTACCCAATTCACCTATACCAAATGTCTTTGGACTGTGTGGTAAACCGGAGCACCCGGAGAAAAATCACGAGAACGCGGGAAGAACAAACTCCACACAGAAATGCCAACTGACCCAGCCGAGGCTCGAACCAGCGACCTTCTTGCTGTGAGGCGATTGTGCTACCCACTGTGCCACCACATCACCATCGTTCAATTTGTACATTCATCATTGTTCAATTTATACGTTCACCATCGTTCAATTTCATGATTTGTATCATGAAAACGTATTTTCCATCCAACTGATAATATTGCAAATACGCAGACTGAAGGGAACATGAGAGATCAAAGTTGACATGACTGTATGAGAAAATTGGATAACAGGTTATGTAATCCTCTCATGTCCAGCTGGACAGTCCAGACCGTGTTGGAGCGCAAAGCGCCCATCAGTGTCTTTAGGCAAAGAGGCAAGCATCTCTCAGCTGTCTCCTATGACGTGTGCAGTCTTCAGCAGAACACATAGGCACATTGCCATCCTCTTACAAGTCCTACATGGACCCGATCCAATGGTAACGTAGCCTCACTGGGGTTTTTGGTTGATGAGGCAAAACAAGAAGTCGGATGTCAATTCACTTCCCAGCAACATCATTTATAGACAGGTGCATTGCGAAATCAACTAATGTGTCAGAGTACGAGAATAAATATAGGCTTCAGGCGAATAAAAACAACATCGTCATGCTTCTCCATTTGCTACTTTCAAACTCAACTTACCATTAAAGGGTGTAAAAACCTCTATGTGCTGCCAAAACTAGTACAAAATGTAGTTTTAGATGCAAATGAAAGATATTTTGGCTATAATTTTTTTAATTATTACACTACTTTGGTCTAATATGACTGTTGTTTCATAAGTCGATGAAAGTAAGCACAACAATACTTTATTAATTTTATATATAATATTAATAATATAACACCTTACACTTGTTAGTCGACTGCTTAACTAACTTAACTGCACTAATTTGTTTTCCTTCTCAATATTACTTCAAAATAAAACTTCAAACTGTTATTAGTGTTTAAATGTAAAGATACATACAGTAGTATTTCTCAGGCTCTGTTGATACTTACAGAATGCTCAAAGCTCAAAGACATTTACATTGAAATTACACTGGAAAAATTTTACATGTAAGTTAATGTAAGTTTCACACACACACACACACACACACACACACACACACACACACACACACACACACACACACACACACACATTATATATTTCCATTCCTTACCAAAATTAGCCATGGTTTCATTATAATAAAAGTGTAATAACGAGGCTTTTGGCGTATTTATTAGCATATAACCACAGTTTTATGGACTATGGTTAGTGCAGCAAAACCATTTGTGGTTACTATTTATATATATTTCATTAATTGTTGTTAATTCTTTGATTGTAAATAATCAAGAGTGACTTTTATCAATCTTTACTAAACTATTGTTATTTATTTAAGCGTAATTTAACATCCCTGTTTTGTTTTTGTTTTTCGTCCGGCCATTACACGTTCAAATTTACCCTGACTGATGTTGCAGTTTTACCTAACTGTCATAGATATGCCACAGTTCGAGCGGTAAACACATAGAAAGCGTCTCACATGAACGTGAGCTCTCTTATCACCGCTGACGAAATAACACCAGGTTAAATGTTAGTTCAAAAACAACTTTAAACTCAATATAGGGAGGTATTGGCTAACCTACTCACCAGAGGACCAGTTCTTGGCACTCGGACAGCTCTAAGGAGGCATCGGATTCTGCTGTATTTCCATTGACATTTCTCCTCGGATACTTTGCCAAAAGCTCCCAAATAAGTAGCAAGAGTAACCGGACTTCGTGTAAAAGAAAGTAAGTAAAAAATGCGATCGATCAAGGCGCCGAGATGTGGCGTAAACACAGTTGCATATGGTATATTCGTCCCTGGTCAGTCAACGCTTGTTCTGGAACGGGGAGTACGCTGATTATCTTACTACGAGTCGAGTGGTGCTGAACTCTACAGTGTGTGTACACACGTCACGTGACCCTCCCCCACAGTCCTCTTCAAGAGGCCCGACTGCAAAAATTATCTAATCCTACTACGGCAAACACTGATCATTAATATTCATTATTCAAACTTTCGCCGTTGGATAATACTGCAGCAAAGACGCCCTTGTCTAATTAATATTCATGACGCAGGCGTTCTCCATTGGAAGGTTCCACAACAACGCCCGCGCATGGTAATTAATATTCATGAAGTAGGCATTTCCCATTGGAAGGCGGTTGATCTACGTGATTAAGACATTATTTATATTCATAAGCGCATCCTCAACCGTAGTAGGGTTTGTAAATTCGCTTAATTCGCAGTCATTGGACGAGTGCAGTGGAGGGAGGGGTGACACACACACACACACACACACACACACACACAGCAACTTTCAGCAGCACACTCACTCACTATCGCCTTCAAAACAAGCCACAAAAGCAGCTTTGAGTCTGCAGGTCAGAGGATTACTGATCCCTCAGCATTATTTAGACCAACTTACCCCAGTAGTCTGGATGACTGTTTGCAGTTGATGTTTTTACAGACAGGAATAAATAGTAGCTTTTGTTTAATAGAAATCCCTGAAGGAAACAGTTGTAAATGAGTTTGATAAAAAGGATTATGAATAATTATAAATATGTTTATTTTAGTTAGGGTTTGTATCACCCTAATAGTCTTTTTAGATGTTTAGTCAGTATTTATTCTGAAGCTGATTTTTAAAGGTCACTTGTTTTATTTTAAGTCTTTGTTAAAATGTTATACAATAACAGACAAACCAAGCTACTGTTTGTGAACTGCAGTGTTACAAGTTTTGATGGGAAGCAAAGTATCTGACAAAAAGATAAAGGTGGAAATCTGTGTACTTTACTTACGCACAACAATTGCAGCCCAATGAAGCATTTCAAATTATACAGTCAAATTAAAAATAGATAGAAATATAAAATTATTAATTTTAATCAATCAACCTTTAATTATAGCAGATATGCCTAAACTAGGGTCTGTGGGCCAAAGTTGGCCCAGGGTAACCTTTGATTTGGCCCACCATCCTGAGAAGAGAGGGAGAATGATGGGCATGGTTTGTTTGTTTGTTTGGTTATTTGTTTTATTGTAAGAAGCTAACTGAAATTAAATGTTTCAATTGAATTATGTAAATTAACCATAATTTGTTTAAATGTACATACTGTCACCTGACAATCCAGACACTTTGGTGAGCAAATCAAGTCGAAGGCAGATTCTGCTTGACTAATGAATTCAGCATTGAACCCCACTGTCTGATAAATGTGACTGTTTATGTTTTCATTGCATTAAATTACCATTTTAAAAGTTATACTGCATTAATGCATACATTTTAACATAATGTTTTCTATTTATTTAGCAATATTATTAAATATATTAGGAAATTACCTATGGCAACTTTAATGTAATAGACCATTTCAATGTGGTCATGTCATTGGCCCATGAACATTTCCTGCTTGCTATCCAACTATTTCATTACTGTAACAAGAGGCAATTCAATCATAACTTAACATTAAAACAGCTATCATAACATTATTTATCAATATGTGGCTCTTTTTGGATTCTCGGAAGCTATAGAACAGGGGTGCTCAATCCTGTTCCTGGAGATCTACCTTCCTGCACATTTCTGTTGCAACCCATATCAAACACATCTGCCTGTAATTATCAAGTGCTGTTCAGGTCCTAATTAATTGGTTCAGGTGTGTTTGATCAGGGTTGGAGCTGAACTATGCAGGAAGGTAGATCTCCAGGAACAGTATTGAGCACCCCTGCTATAGAAATTAAAAATGTAAAACAGGAAATACATTGGGACCATTGTTTTTGTGTGCATCTCACTAAATGGTCAATAGGCTGGTATATTTACCTTTGGCCCACGGCTCTCAGTAATATTTGTTTTTTGGCCCTTCATATGAAAAACGTTGGACACCCCTGATTTATAGCATCTTACTACAAACAATGTTGACCAACGTGCTTTAAAACAGTAAAACAGACTACACAATAAAACTCAAAAGCAAATAAATATTGTATAAACAACACAAGGATGTCGATAAAACACAAAAAAACATTTACATAGAGAAAAGTGTCAGTGCTACTAAGTATCAGAAGCTCATTAATTCATTCATTTTCTTTTCGGCTTAGTCTCTTTATTAATCAGGGGTTGCCACAGCGGAATGAACCGCCAACTTATCCAGCATAAGTTTTCACACATTTTTTATCCAGCAACTGGGAAACATCCATACACTCTCATTCACACACATACACTATGGACAATTTAGACTACCCAATTCACCTATAGCGCATGTCTTTGGACTGTGGCGATAAATTGGAGCACCCAGAGGAAACCCACACAAACACGAGGAGAACATGCAAACTGTACACAGAAATTCCAACTGACCCAGCCGAGGCTCAAACCAGCAACCTTCTTGCTGTGAGGTGACAGCGCTACCCACTGCACCACTGTGCCGCCCCAGTATCAGAAGCAACACTTTTAAATTCTATAACATATATAATATTTAAGTATTTTGAGAGAGTAATAAGACTGACTCATTGACTGCTTCATGAGATTGGGCAGAGCTGAAGATCTCTTTCCATCAATTGTGCAGTAGGATGCAGCCAATGTTTACTTCAGCCAGTGTTTTAATCACTTTATACAAAATAAACAAACTACCACACAATGTTAAAGTACACAATTTAAGTATTCCAGGCACAACATTACAAACATAAAATTACAGCATTGTCTGGAAAGAAAGAAGTGTGATTGTATTCCACCAGGAAATCTTTTTCAAATCTTCCATTATTTAATTTTATTATTATATTTAATTGACAGGAATGTAACCTCTACTGCCACTGTAGCTCATCTACTTCAATGTTAAATGTGCTGTGTGTTCAGAGCATAGACTGTAAAAAATATAGACGTAGTGTCACCCATAGGTTTCTGAATAGCACAAATGAAGCTACAAGTGGGCGTGGCCAACCATCGCCATTTTGTTTGCACGTCATCGCACCAACCGGAGGTAACTAAGAAAGGGCAAAGACGCGGATCGTGAGCAGAGCTACAGATGCCTGCTAACATTTTGCTTGGATGGGTTTTTCTTTGGGAGAAACGATTAATACTTCATTACCTGTAAGGATTATTATATTATTGTTTTAAGAATTATTATAATTGTAAGAAATAATTCCGAAAGGCAATTGACTGTGTAAAGCCACATAAAACCACACAAAAATACAATGTACATGCTGAGCTCAGCGGCTAATCAGCCATAACCAGCTGAGGTGACGAGACAGAGAGCATCAAGACCAAACTGTCACTACCTTACAAGTGACCACGACCTTAATTATGTAGACTTAATATAACTTAATATTAACGAAATGGATGAGTTGTAAAAAAATAGTATCCCCCCACAGTTGTCATGAAGTGTAATAGTGGCTATATACACCAAAATTGCTCTTTGTACCAGGCTGTTAACACCTTTTTTTCTGCTGTAAAGTTGCCCATTTTAACAGCGGGGTCAATAGAAATGTGCTCTATTATGGAGCCAGGACTAGCGGAATTTTGATGAATTTCAGTTTCAGTTTCTTCCGTATTAGCTTCACGAGGAAGAGCGGGAGGTTGCTGCTTGGTTCAGAGATGCTCTTCTGCAAACGTTAGTTGTAAAAAGGGGTTATTTAAGTTAAGCCCAATTCAGACTAGGCTACATGATATTTATTGTCAGTTGTGACACTCATTGTGTCTGATGATGTAATTTTCTCTAGCTAAAATCTTGATGTGTCATGGGTAACAAATATGACCGAATACACATTGCTCCGTCAATCAAATCAATCATTGTGTGCATTCTGTCATCAGGAAGCCACATACATTACAAATACCTCTTTGAGTCTATTGATTGTTTCTTACAGTTTCCAACATATATACAGTCAAGCCCAAAATTATTTATACCCCTTGCAAATTCTGACTTAAAGTTATTTTTATTCAACCAGCAGGTTTTTGTTGACCCAATATGACACAGGCTTCTCCCAAAAGATAATAGGACGATGTACAAGAGGCATCATTTTGAAAAAAAATATATGTCTCAGCTCTTATTTATCTTTGAACAAAAAGTGGCACGTTCAAAATTATTCATAACTTTTTGCAAACTGTCCAAAACGATCTCACAACAGTTTGTAACTTTTTGATTTAGTGGCTTATTCGTATGAATATGCATTCTCATTTGTACAAGTTAGTACAATTTGCTTATCACCAAATGACTGTTGTGTTTAGGGGTGGGGTTGGGTGCCATGCCTACATTTTAAAATCGTACATTTTCGTATGACTTAATTAGCCACTAAACTGACAAATAGTTACATTTCCTCATGAGATCAGGCTGAATCATCACAGTTTATGGGAACCCCTTATGCCTGTTTCCACTGAGTGGTACGGTATGGCATGGTTCGCTACACTTTTATGGCCGTTTCCACTGTCAAAAGGTTCCAAAAAGCAAACCGTCCTATACCACTTTTTGGGTACCCTTTAGAAAGGGTACTTAGCACAACAAAGGGAGAAGCAAGACGTAGCTGAAAGCTATTGGTTTACATTGATACATCATAAGGACTAAATGTATGCTGTGTGTAGTTTTTTCTGTATTTGGTAACATATTGGAGACTATAAAGGTCTGTATGTGTTCATATATGTTGCATTTATTTATTTATTTTATAAAATTGCAGACGTTACAGTAGGCTATTTCACTTGATCTGCAGATCTAATAAAATCATGTTCATAGAAAGGTTAGTAATGAACATTTATACACAAGTATTTATGTGTATAAAGCATCTGTTTTGTAAGAAGTGCTTCTCATATGATATGTGAATGACCCGTACAGCTTTGCTTTGACTGAAACTTTACGTCGACTGAAACTTCATTCTAAACAATAGGAAGGAAGTTTTTTTTATTGCATTTCTGCTTCCCTGAACTTTTCATAGTAAGTCTCTCATAATGTGACTAGTTTGCAAAGAAGCTTAAAGATTATGAGGTGAGAGCCGCTCTAAGTACATCCCTGTTTATGACCCACATTTTAAAATCCTGACCCACAGAGCATCAGTTTTATAACAGCCTGTAATTACCCTAATGTTTGCTCTAGTTGGAACGCAGCTACTTTATTTTTAGAGTAAGAAACCAATTGCATTTACGTTCCAATCGATAGCTTGCTTATGAATACTCATCAGGTAGTTCACCACATATAAAGTACAGCTGTATCGTAGCAATGCTCGCTTTTAAAGCTGAGAATTTCCTCACAGCTTATAACAAGATATGACACAACGGATTAAGGAGAAATCTACTGGATAAATGCATTTTATTGCTTTGGGTCATATAGAGGAAGCCTCTTGAGAGATTGTCAATCCTTTGACTCAGCAGCTCTGTGGAGCCGCTGGAAAGAGATTATCGTGCGGACTGAGTGTTGTGGTTATGTGATGGCCACTGTGTACTAATGGTGACCACTTTATTCTTTTTTCACAACCACATGAACTTGTGGATCATCCTGTTGTTGCCATCACAGTAGCAAAAGCATTTCTGTTTTCAGGAATGCAGATAGAGTATTAAAATGGCTTTGTAATTCTGCTTGTTTTTTTATAGACCATTCACTTTGATTTCAAACCATTGTACAGCAGAAATGTTATAGATCTGTGGCCCCTTTTCCTTCAGAAACAATTGGCCTAATGTTTTTTATTGTGACCTGAATTTGGTTCAGTGCATCTTGATGTGGATTTTTTTATTTAATAATGATTTGCAAATCACATGGGTCGTAATCCTGGCTGCCGTCGCTTAACTCTGCTGCATTCACATTTATCCAAAGTAATAGGTGACATGTCCTGTACTTTCATTCAAGCTGAGGTGTATTAAAGAATTAGTGTTTTATGTTTAATCCCCAGTGAATGGTGGGACAGCACGTGTGATGATGAGATGAGAATCATTCATGATTACGGTACGGCATTATTCTGAGAGGAAGTGCAACGTAGGTCTATTTAAAGACAATGGGTGACTTTGAAATGAGCATTTTTAAAGGGTCATGTTAGAAATCATTTTCCTTTGCTATTTATGTCTTGTGGGCCAGAAAAAATATCAAAGCATATCTTGAGGGGTCATGAAAACACATTTTTTAAGATGTTGACAGACATATTAACCTGCGATGTGGATGTTTGCTTGTTTTTGCGATTGTTTTAGAACTTCCGATTCAATTGCCTATGGGAGAAATTACTAGGAATAACAAACGGCAGAAAACGGTCAAACTACTTCCTCTACAAACAAGTGTGTTCTTGACTACACAAAGTAGAAAAATATCATAAAAAAAAACATCAGTTTGCAACATCAACTAGCTGTTTTAATGTCTCAAACCAAAAAGATTCAAATGCTTGTGTGTGTTGCTAATAACACTATTAGGACTCTTATATTTCACTAACAAGTGAAAATTGGTTGTTTTTGCATTGTTTAGAGCTAATTTATTCTTCCGGTTTAAAAATAAATTTTGAAGCAGTGTCGGAGTATGTAATAATTTTCACTAAAGGGCGCATATTCACAACAAACAAAGGCGTAATTTGATGACGCCTTGGCTGAGTGTGGAATCATGCAACTTATTGTCTTCATTACATTCTGAAGCAATCATGCAGAAATCATGTTTACAAATGAGTTAAAGAGCCCCTATTTTGCATCATAAAGATCATATTTTGGTTTTGGGGGTCTCCAACAACAGTCTGATATGCATGCAAGGTCAAAAAACACTTTCATTGTCTTAAAATTTGCATTTATTTTTACCTAATTATCTCAATGACTCCCATATGATTCGTTCAGCGATTTATTTGTTCCCAAACCCCTCCTTTGCGTGAGGTTAATCTGCAGTGATTGGTCCGATGACCCAGTCTGTTGTGATTGGTCAACTGGGTTCAGTGCGAGACAGAGAGAAACGCCCACCATTGTTATGAAGTAGCAGAGAGTATGTGAGAGCAAATGCAGGACTGCAATAAAGCAATGCAGTTTAACACCAGCATATTACTTTACTCTTAACCTTAACCCCAAGTAATAACAACGACACACATTCAGTATTAATCCACAGTGGCAAAACTAAAAACTTTTAAAAATTGACCGTACCATGTGTGTGTAGAAACAGCTGATGGTGGCCATAGCAAAGACAAACGGCAGAGGATTGTGAGTTCAAAAACTCATTTAAACGGTAAAGGAAGAAACACATGTCGCGTTTTCAACGTGGTTTTGGACGCTATATGTAAATAGACCATAAAGATTTAACCTGAGAGATACAGTACAAGCACTGATCTATAAAAGATGAGTGATTACAAGCCACACGTGGCGATTACAACTTACAACATACAATTAAATACATATTTTGCAAACTACACAAAACGAGACAACCATTTTAATTACACTTACATGTTATGATTCGGAGGAAGAAGAAACTGGTCCTTATGAACTGTAACAGTTACTGATAAAATCCATGTCAAAGTCTGACAAAGTCCCATACATAATAGTCTCTCCTGTTCCTTCCTTTAATAGCAAACGGTCGGCAAATCCCGCAGTGCAGTATAGGTTATTGTATCAAAAATATGAAAAATGACAGGAACAAACATTGCACTAGGTTGGCTATTGTTGTGAAAATGAAATTAAACCCTTTATTCCCGCAGCCGAATCTCCATTTGCCAGTGATCATCATCTTCATGTGATGATCAGTCCCATGATCCCCTGCACACCAAGGCGTGTTCACGTTTTACCAGATCCGGTACTACATATTTGGTAATGTACAGTATCAACGTTGACATGTTCAAGCAAAACATCCGAACCCAACACGATTCATTTTAAATGAAAGAATTAATCGTTTTAAACACGGTGCACTTTCAGATTTAAACCTCAGCTGGATGTTTTCATTCACTTAGTGCTGTGTTATACAATGCATAGAAGGTCATTTTCAAAATACCATAATCAGGATTCAAAACGTATTATCATGGTAGAAGCAGAGTAAAGCCATGGTCACACTGCACTTTTCGCCCTATAGAAATACACACGCGAATGCGACAGACTGGAAATGCAAGCTCATGCAACAAGTTTCTCAGTTTGCCGATTGCAAAATTCAAGCTTGATGAACTCTGACCTACAAAATGACTGCATGAGTCTAATCGAAGATCAAAACATGACCTCTCTGGACAGAACTTTAAAATATGAACCAATCGCTTACTTTTTTAATGTCCAATTATCTTGTTTAATCCCACTCTTTTTCGCAGCCCCTGTATGACAGAATTTCATGCTCAAACTCTACCTTGACCGCGCCATGAGGCTGAAATCTGTCGTAGCAAAATGAGTGTGCTGGAGAGATGAGCACAATGCAGAACAAAAGCACTGGAGATTTTATTAAGCCATAGTCCTCTACTTCTGGTTCTTTCGGTCATGATCATATGGGGAAGTAGCATTAGTACATTTTAAAGCTCAAACACACCAGAATGCTTTTAACTTATTGTAAATAAAAGTGAAACTGTGCTCGCTTAGGTAGTTTTGCGCTTGAGTGACTCCAAGTTGTGTTTACTGTAACTTAATCATCTAATAATAATAATAGGTGGTGTCGTGGCTCCGTGATTAGCACTGTCATCTCTCAGCAAGAAAGTCGCTAGTTCGAGTCCCAGCTGGGTCAGTTGGCATTTCTGTTTGGAGTTTTCATGTTCTTCCCATGTTGGGGTGGGTTTTCCTCCGGGTGCTCCGATTTCCCCCACAGTCCAAAGACATGTGCTATAGGTGAATTAAATAAACTAAATTGGCCGTAGTGTGTGTGTGTGTGTGTGTGTGTGTGTGTGCGTGTGTGCGTGCGTGTGTGCGTGCGTGCGTGCGTGCATGTGTGTGTGTGTGTGTGTGTGTGTGTGTGTGTGTGTGAATGAGGGTGTATAGGTGTTTCCCAGTACTGGGTTGCAGCTAGAAGGGCATCCGCTGTGTAAGACATATGCTGGATAAGTTGGTGGTTCATTCAACTGTGGCGACCCCTGATTAATAAAGGGACTAAGCCGAAAAGAAAATGAATGAATGAACATGAACAAAGATCAATTTGGTGAAGCCGTTTCTAATAAGGCTTGTCAAAACAAACAAGGCAAAAATTGAGCCCGAGGCGTTTTTTTTTTTTTTAAAGACCGCTTTTACACCTGGCATTTTGTGCGTTGGTGAGCATGATCACATTGGTGCCCTCTGTTTAGTCATGAGGCAATAAACATAGTGGAAAAGCATAAGAGAAAAGTGTCCCGGTGTGCACACGTTTTTAGGATTTTGTTATAATGCTGTTCCTTACAATAAACCGCACAACATATTTGCCTTTGGTGTTTCTCTGTTTTCTATAAAACAAAACAGACATTGAGAAGGTTGCATAATTTCATTAGTATGGCCACACAAGACACTGTCTGTGTCCATCGTGAAGAAGCTGCAGGTGTGAGTGGGTCACCGGCAGGCCATGTTTATGTCCATACTGCAGATAAGATTATAAAACTTAATTAATAATAATACTGTAATTATTAAATATTGTTTACAATTCCCAGTACAGCTGGAAGGGTATTCGCTGTGTAAAACATATTCTGGTTAAGTTGGCGGTTCATTCCTCTGTGGTGGAATAAAGGGACTAAGCCATGGAAAAATGAATGAATGAATGTTTACATTAAATATAAAACTAATGGGATGTGATTCATGTGACATTCAAATGAGACTTTTTTTAACTACAATCTTTATTTGCACTTCGGCTGTTCGTTTACATTTTGGGTGCCATAAAACGCAAGCGTTTCCTCTCTCCATGTAAACTATACAAATTATTTTGGGAAAACAGTGAGAACCCTTGAAGAGCACTTCAGGAAGGGGAAGATATTTTTAGTGCTGTTTCAAACAAAGATCCGAATCCATTCACGAAGGGCTTTACTGAAGTCTGTAAGTGAAGGGTAAAAGCAAGCAGATCATGAGGAAACTCTTAACTTCACTGGATTTACAGTATTTGTAGTTATGTGTTTGAGAAAAAAAAAACATTTTTGTTTTAGCTACTCACATTTCAAATAAAAATATTGTAATTTAGAGCAGTTTTATGCATAAAATAAAACAAAAAAGGTGCCAAGGTTTTTGTTATGTTTACTGTATATTCATTTTTAGACAACAATTACTGTGTTTAGCTTAAAAGAAAACAATAATTGGTTAAAATACACAGATTTTAAGTAAAATAAAACATTTGTTTTTTTCTGACCAAATGTTATCAGACCTTTTTATGGGAAAAAAATAAATAATGTTTGACTCAATACTGTATCTACCATTATATAGTGTAGGCAGTTAACCCATTTAAGCGATGTTTAATTTGTAAATGACATGCAAGCAAACAACCAAATAAAAGATTTCAAGAAAGAAAAAAGGAATTAATTTACTTCCTGTCACATGAGGCCTTCAACTTCCTACCCCTAATTTCAGGATGCAAAATGGATGCAAACCCTCCCAAATAAAGTTTTTGTTCACAAATGTAAATCAACATATTCATGAAGGTCTCTAGATTCATCCAAATAAAACAAATTTTTCAAGAGATCTAAAGTTTTGTGTATACTTTGTCAAATGTTCAAGCGGCAACTACAGTTGACGGTGCAAATACCTTATAAGTATATAAATTATGGGGGTAATTAGGAAATAATGTGTTAACTAAATCAAAGTTATTGGTCTTGTTTAATGATTTTTGCTTTCATAATACCCCATCTAAACATTTAACTAAAATCTTTAGATTAGATTTTTTGATACACAATTTGATACACAGCAAAATGTATATGTGTGGACATGGCCCTAGGAACTCAACTGAAAACTCAATAAATCTCTCAAAATCTCAGCTCATCTGGTTTATTAAACAACTCCACAAACAGAATCAGCAGCTTTATTTTATTACTAAGCTGTCTGACTATTTCTGTCAGATGTCTACAAAAGTCTGTAGTGAGATTTACTGAAAGTACTTGTTTTTTTAGATGTCACCATTGTGGTATGTTTTTACTTTTGTGTATGTACATCAATATTTACTTTACTTTTTGACTCTTGATTTTTTTATGTTTTTTTTTCTTTGACTGCTGTAACTAAAGTGTGGGACCAAATTACCTTGAGATTTTAAAAGACATTAAAACTGTTGAATTATTTTTTAGATAATAATATTTGTATAAATTAATAATTCTAATTAATTATTGAAATATTGGTAATAATTGTCTTTAACTATATATATGTATATATATATATATATATATATATATATATATATATATATATATATATATATATATATATATATATATATATATATATATATAATAGGGTGCACAGTGGCGCAGTAGGTAGTGCTGTCGTCTCATAGCAAGAAGGTTGCTGGTTCGAGCCCCGGCTGGGTCAGTTGGCATTTCTGTGTGGAGTTTGCATGTTCTCCCTGTGTTCGCGTGGGTTTCCTCCAGGTACTCCGGTTTCCCCCACAGTTCAAAGACATGCGGTACAGGTGAATTGGGTTGGCTAAATTGTCCATAGTGTATGTGTGTGAACCCAGAGATGGGTTGCAGCTGGAAGGCCATCCGCTGCGTAAAACATGTGCTGGATAAGTTGGCGGTTCATTCTGCTGTGGCGACTCCGGATTAATAAAGGGACTAAGCCGAAAAGAAAATGAATGAATGAATATATATATGAAGAGTTTAGATGCAAAAATCTCTAAAAGCCATTTCAAGAGTTCACACTTAGCTGATGATTGATTATAAGCAAGTTTGGCATGCTGTCCCGGGAGAGAGCCCTGAGCTCAAAAGGTCCTTGAGCCCCGGGCTCCCTCCCGTTGCAGGGCGAGAGGGGAGCACTGAGCTCAGGTAGATCTCGAGAACTCCCCCGCCGTGGTAATTGAATATCAGATAGTGCTTCTCTTGAGATAGGTACTAAGTAGTGAGCAGGTCTATAAGTAGGTTTTAGACAATGATTTGGATTGCGTGTTTTTTAATCGGTGGGAGGAAACCGGAGAACCCGGGGGAAACCCACGTGAGCACGGGGAGAACTGGCAAACTCCTCACAGAAATGCCTGCTAGTTTGGTAAAGCCTAAACCATGGACATTCTTGCTGTGAGGCCACAATGCTAGGCACTGGGCCACCGTGTCACCCATCTAGGAAGGAGGAGGAGTAGGGGTGGAAGGAGGGTGGGTTTCTTCAAAACGAAGATGACTGTGGTAAGAAACCCTGGCTCTTTATAGTGAGTCAGGGATCGTCTGATTGGATAATCATGAGTGGTTAACGTGTAACCAGCCGTGTTCAATCATAATCACGTGATCCTCTCGAAATTAGTTTATGACTAAACTCCACTTAATATTTTCTTCTAAAATTAGCAGTTTTCTCTTACTCCTGTGTGTAGGCTTGGTAAATTTACAGGTATATTTTCAGATGGCATTTAGAGGTTTTTGCATTTGAACTCTTCATATATAAACATTTTTATTTATCTTATCTTTATTTTTTTATCATAATAAATGTGTTTATGAATATGAATTGATCTTGCCCCTAGTCTAGGTTTGGCCTATTCTTAGACGTCTATAAGATTTTCACTGACAGTCCAAGTTTAGCCTTGTTTTAGCCAAGACGACTATGTTTAGACGTCTATTAGACATCTATTAGACATCTTTTAAAAACAAAAAAAATGCTTGCTGGGTTCTTATCTTCACATGAGTCAGGGAGGTAAGAAAAAAGTGTCACACACTAGAAAAAGCAAGTTAAAGTGTTTCCTTATCATTTACTGTTGTGATGTTAAGTTGCTGTTGATGGTTGCAAAGGTATTGCTCTGTGGTGTTTTTAAATTGGTTACTATGCAGTCGCTAAGCTGTTTCTTTGTGGTCGCTAGGGTTTAATACTTCACCGTTTGTTTTTACGAGCAATAAAAAGAGCACGAATAAAATGATAGTTCTGTGAGTAATATGCGATGTAAATGAGTGTAAAAGCATGTACGGCTATATAAACGTCAGGCCTATTCTTATTGTAAATCTTTTAACATTACTCTGGCCTAAAAATGTCCTGTGGATTTATTGTATTCTGCCAAGTTCACTAACTGTACAGTATTTTCTGCTGTGGACTGTGCATTTGAGAGAGTGAGGTCAGTGTTAGTTGTCCTAAGAGCTGTGGACTGATCAGCAATAATCACAGTCTCGTCTGATGTCAGATGCAGGGCAGTCGGACAGTCAGAGCACATTTTGTTGTAGCACTGTGGAGTAATTCTGTCATCATTGTGCAGGTATAGATCAATGTAAATGCTGAGGCCTAAATCTTTTTTTCCGCCACTTGGCTGACACTAATGAGAGAAAAGGATAGAGAGAAAACAGGGACAAGATTAAATCACTGTTTATCCCAAAGCTCTCAAATCTGTCCTCTTCCTAGAAGTTGCAGGACAGTGCAGTGAAGTTTTGACCTACTGGCACCTTCAACATATGGCCAGAATAATTAACACAAGTTGGTTTTATCACTGTGACAGGGCCTCTTTTTTTTTTATTAAAATCACAAATATGTTTAGGGATTGTTGCTTGGAAAAGAGTTTTCATGGAATATATATTTAGACTTCAAATTTTAGGCACAATGTCAAAACATTTTAAAATCTCCAAAATAGTGTGGTGTGTATATATATATATATATATATATATATATATATATATATATATATATATATATATATATATATATATATATATATAAACACAGTTGAAGTCAGAGTTATTAGCCCCCTTTTTTTATTCTTTTTTAAATATTTCCCAAATGATGTTTAACAGAACAAGGACTGTCTAATAATATTATTTTTTAATATTTAAAGTTATTAGCCCCTTTAAGCTATATATTTTTTTCGATAGTCTACAGAACAAACCATCAGTGGTGGAAAGAGTACTGAAAAATCATACTCAAGTAAAAGTACCATTACTTGCCTAAAAATGTAGTGTAAGTAGAGTAAAAGTATATGCTGTAAATATTACTCAAAGTATGAGTAAAAAGTAGCCCTTTTAAAAGTACTCAAGAGTAGCGAGTAGTGGATATTATGGTGTCAAAAGCTGATAGTTTACATGTAATTTGTGCATGTGTGTGTCAACGTAACATTCTGTAGTGCAATTAGTTATTGCCCAGAAGGCACACAACATCATGAAACATTAATATTAGGTTAGATTTAGGTTAATAACTCTGACTTCAAATTTATATATATATATATACATATATATATATATATATATATATATATATATATATATATATATATATATATATATATATATATATATATATATATATATATATATATATACACACACACACACACTCACACACACACACACACACACAGTTAAAGTAACAAATATTATCCCTCCTGAGGCCTGTTCCATAAACCAAGCTTAGAGAATAAGCCAGGCTTATTTTGGTAAGTCAGGTATATTAATGGCAGATTCTGTTTCATAAATCAAATTTACAATAGCTCAAACTTATGCTGGGAAACTAGTCTGATCCAGGGCAGGTTAACTCTCAGGCTAAGTTTTAAGTTCATGCTTAATCAAAGTAATGTTAACATTTACCTGTGTATGCATGGGTGTTTGTAGCTATCTTTTTTAACTTAATGTGCTGAAGTCAAGCACATTTTGAATGTTACAGTGAACCTTAAATGCATTAAAACTTTTCCTTGCAAGCAACAATTGGCAGTAAGTGCTCATTTGTTCTCTCTTCAGGAAGAGACGAACAGGCTTACATGATCCCATTCACATCAATGGGATGGCAGTCTCATAGTTTAACTTCAAGTTTTCTCCAGAGCTGTCTCCCTTTTGAACTCTGCCCCCCATTGACTCTTTGTCCCCCTAATACACCCCCCACTCTCCTCATAACTCATACTCCTCATAATCACTGCACTATTTAACATTTGCACATTTAAAATTGCACATATTCATTGCACTGATTCATATATTTGAACTGTACATACCCACTGCATATGTACATTTGTAATTATGTACACACCCACTGTACATATACATTTGTAATTATGTTTAGCTATCTGCACACTTCTGATTATTAATAGCAACCTGTACATATATTCATTTATTGTAAATCTTTGTTCATAGCTAATACAACCTGTATATACAGTAATGTTCATAGTACATCCATCTGTAAATATCACCATAGTTTTTCTATAGCTGCACTTTATAACTTATACCTGTATCCTGCACTTGCTGCTATTGCACTCCTGGTTAGACCTAAACTGCATTTCGTTGCCTTGTACTTGTACATGTGTAATGACAATAAAGTTGAATCTAATCTAATCTAATCTAATCTCTCTTTCTATCTCTCGCGCGAAAGTTTCAGTGTATTGTGACAAATATTTAATTTAACGTTAATAGGCCTAAATAATGGCCTATATTTTAATTTCTGCAATTTCCTGTCCACCTTCTCTCTTGTTTTGTTGCAAGCCATACTGTAGTTTTTTATTATTATGTTTAAATTATTATATGTTTGAACTTTAAATGCTGCTCTGTGAACAGCTGTGTCTCATTTCAGAGCTCTTTCTTTCATCGTAGTTGCCATTGTAGCACACAGCATAATCGATGCATCTAGGCTCGACCTTTAAGGTTTCACGACAGTAACGTGCACAAGCAGTTATCTAGATTATTTAAACTGAACTCAGATTAGTTCGATCAAATGATCTTCAACTTGCTGTTATGGAACCAATTAATGCGTTGATGTTTAGTTTAGCTCATTGAAGTCAGGTTTTTGACTTTAATCTATGCTTTTCTAAACGACTTTTATGAAACAGCCCACTGCATTATTAGCCACCCTCTATATTTTTCCCCCAATTTCTGTTAAACAGAAAGAAGGTTTTTTTAACACATTACTAAACATAATAGTTTGTTCTGTAGACAATTGAGAGTAAAAAATAGCTTAAGGGAGCTAAAATTATTGACCTTAAAATGGTTTTAAAAAAATTTAAAATTGCTTTTATTCTAGTTAAAATAAAACAAATAAGATTTTTTTTCAGAAGAAAAAAAATAGGAATTACTGTGCAAAATCTCTTACTCTGCTAATTGAAGTTTATTTATAAAGGATCACGTGCTTATGATTGACCACAGCTGGTCCTGCATTAGCTAACACATGATTTACCAATCAGACGATTTCTAAGTCACTATAAATACCCAGAGTTTCATACCACAGTTATCTTTGTTAAGAATCCCCCCTTCCACCTCTACTCATCCCCCTTTTTCTAGATTGGGCGGCACTGTGGCCCAGTGGTTAGCACTGCTGCCTCACAGCAAGAATGTCACTGGTTCAAGCCCTTAACAGGCCAATCGACATTTCTGTGTGGAGTTTACATGTTCTCCCCATGCTCTCATGGGTTTCCCCCAGGTTCCCTGGTTTCCTTCCATCACCCAAAGACATGCGACATAAGTGAATTTACTAATCCAAATTGGCACCATAGATGTGCTCCTAGTCAGCAGTATATCTCTTTATAGCAATTTCTAACTTGTCATTAGCAATAAACAGCAGGAGAGTTCTTGAGATCACCTGAGCTCAAACTCCTCTCTCACCCTGAAAATGGAAGGGAGCCCTGGGCTCGAGGATCTTATGAGCTCAGTTCTCTCTCCCGGGACAGCATGCCAAACACACTTTATTATCAATCATCAGGTAAGTGTGAACTCTTGAAACATTATTTAGGAAAAGAAAAAAAAACGATTTTGACTGATATATATATATATATATATATATATATATATATATATATATATATATATATATATATATATATATATATATATGTGTGTGTGTGTGTGTGTGTGTGTGTGTGTGTGCGTGTGTGTGTGTAAAGCACAGATGTCTGTGTCACATATTTATCTATTTTATATATCAAATTTAAATGACAAAATGAAAGTTTGGAGTTTTATAAGGTCTTCTTAGAGGATATATTTACTTGATAGAAAAATGGTAAAATAATAATGTTCCAATTGAAAACTTGCTTTCTTATTAAATATAGTTGAATATATAATTAACTCCTTACTGTTATAACAAAGCCGAATCATACAAACAAGTCAACAGTAGGCATCCTTCCACTTCTCAATGGTGACATGTAAACTAAACAATTTCTCTGCCTTGGCGTGTAACGATTTTAGTCTTGCACACTTTTAATGCTTCCACACTGTACATGTTTGCTGCATTTATAAAGCATCTGCATCTTGAAGTCAGTCTGTCTCAGGTCGGGATTTTTCTATAATTTGATTGCATGGGAATCACTGGAAAGAATACTCTACTTAGCCAATCACCATAGACAAGAGACAATAAAAAAAAGTGTTGACTGCAAGTTGAGGAAAATAGTACATTACAGCAATACAAATGCACCCAAGTAAAAGTAAAAGTAAACATTTTTAAAACTGCTTAATCATTAGTTTTCCATCAGCTTAGTCCCTTATTTATCAGCGGTTGCCAAAGTTGAATGAACCGCCAAGTATTCCATCATATGATTCACACAGCGGATGCACTACGGCCAATTTACTTCATCCAATTCACCTGTACCGCATGTCTTTGGACTGTGTGGGAAATCGGAGCATCCGGAGGAAACCCATGCAAACACAGGGAGAACATGCACATAGAAATCCCAACTGCCCCAGCCGAGACTCGAACCAGTGACCTTCTTACTGTGTGGCGATAGTGCTAACCACTGTGTCTTCTTGAATGGCCCAGCCAGATCCCTGAATTAAACCTAATTGAGCAACTTTGGAGAGACCTAAAAATGGCTGTCCACCATCGTTTACCATCTAACCTGACAGAACTGGAGATTATCTGCAAGAAGGAATGGCAGATGGTCTCCAAATCCAGGTATGAAAAACTTGCATCTTTCCCCAAATGTGCATGGCTGTATTAGATCAAAAGGGTGCTTCTACTAAATATTGAGCAAAGGGTCTGAATACGTAGGACCGTGTAATATTTCAGTTTTTCTTTTTAACAATTCTGTGTTTTTTCTGTCAATATGGAGTGCTGTGTGTACATTAATGAGAAAAAAAATGAACTTAAATAATTTCAGTAAATAGCTGCAATATAACGAGTGAAAAATGTTACAGGGACTGAATAATTTTCTTACCCACTGTATATATTTATCTACAATACATTGTCATCACAACAAAATCCTAATATCTTGATAACTTTTCTTTACTGGGAAAAATCTAATCCAGTCAAATGAAGTGAAATCCCCTGCTTGTAGTCAACACTAAATAGAAACTCTGTGGGTCTGAATGAAACGCTCTAAATAATACAGCCATCTTGCACATTTCCTCTGTATTTCCTGAGGAGCAAGATCTAACACAACTGTGGCCTTTGAAGCTTTCTGCCTGTCATCCTGTTTGGGCAAAGTTGCCGTGGTCTTTGTGTGCTGCTTTATTTGTGGAAAAAAGTTAAGTTAAATCATCAAACATATCTTCTACAATGCCTTATCTTTGATGGAAGATGTCCCACAAACACTTCTGTCCGCATAGCAGCAATGTCCATCTGATCGCTCCATGCATGCCTGTAAGCTCTTAGACTGTGAATTCCACTGTAAACCCATTACGCCATGGCACAGATTAGGTTCATGGACAGCTTGACTCTTCCTCACCCCTGACACACATGATGAACTGCCCTCCCCCTTTGTGCTCTTCAGGATTTATCAAGGTTTAGTCGGATACTAAACCTAAATCATTTCAGTCTCAGATTTATACACACTCACCGGCCACTTTATTAGTTACACCTGTCCAACTGCTTGTTAACGCAAATTTCTAATCAGTCAAGCACATGGCAGCAATTCAGTGCATTTAGGCATGTAGACATGGTCAGGACGATCTGCTGCTGTTCAAACCAAGCATCAGAATGGGGAAGAAAGGTGATTTAAGTGACTTTGAACATGGCATGGTTGTTTGCGCCAGACAGGCTGGTCTGAGTATTTCAGAAACTGCTGATCTACTGGTATATTCATGCACAACAATCTTTAGGATATACAGAGAATTGTATTAAAAAAATATCCAGTGAGCGGCAGTTCTGTGGGTGCAAATGCCTTGTTGATGCCAGATGTCAGAGAAGAAGGGTCAGACTGGTTGAAGCTGATAGAAAGACAACAGTAACTCAAATAATCACCCGTTACAACTGAAGTATGCAGAAGAGCATCTCTGAATGCACAACACATCCAACCTAGAGGCGGATGGGCTACAGCAGCAGAGGACCACACCGGGGGCCACTCATGAAAGCTAAGAACAGGAAACTGAGGCTACAATTCACACAGGCTCACCAAAATTGGACAATAGAAATTGCAAAAACGTTGCCTGGTCTGATGAGTCTTGATATCCGCTGCGGCATTCGAATGGTTGGGTCAGAATTTAGCATCAACAACATGAAAGCATGGATCCGTCCTGCCTTGTATCAATGGTTCAGGTTAGTGGTCATGGAGTAATGGATATTTTCTTGCCACACTTTGTGCCCATTAGTACCAATTGAGCATCGTGTCAATGCCACAGCCTACCTGAGTATTGTTGTTGCTGACCATGTCCATCCCTTTATGACCACAGTGTTCCCATCTTCTGATGGCTACTTCCAGCAGGATAACGTGCCATGTTATAAAGTGTGAATAATCTCAGACTGGTTTTTTGAAAATGACAATGAGTTCACTGTACTCAAATGTCCTCCACAGTCACCAGAGCTAAATCTAATAGAGCATTTTTGGGATGTGGTGGAACGGGAGATTCAGATCATGGATGTGCAGCCGACAAAGCTGCAGCTGTGTGATGCTATCATGCCAATATGGACCAAAATGTCTGAGGAATATTTCCAGCACCTTGTTGAATCTATACCACGGAGGATTAAGGCAGTTCTGAAGGCAAAAGGGGGTCATGTCCGGTACTGGTAGGGTGTACCTAATAAAGTGGCCAATAAGTGTATATACTGTAGCTGTCATGGTGGACAACAAATATGAATGTTTAAAGGATAAGGTCATCCAAAAAGAAAAAAAAAAGGCCCAGAAAAGAAACCAAAAACATTGTCAAAACATTTTGTGCGACTTTAGTGGTTCAACTGCAATCATACAAAGCTCATTTGGACACTTTTGAGTGTCATTTTGTCCAATTTCTGAGTGAGCTGTCATAAAAGGTCTTGAATAAACATCAAGTGACATCGAGGAATGAACAGACAGGTATTTATAGCAAATTCAGGCCATTTAAGAAAACGGCTTTAAACTACCAAATGTCCATTGAGATTGCATAATAGATTCATTATTAACTTGGTGTGATCTGGGGTTTATGTTTAATGCTGTAATGGCAGTTTATTTAAAGTATTCTACTGTTTAATGTGACGTATAAATACATTTTATTTGACTAAAATTGCAAAGCCTGTGCAAACAAATTCATTTTGGTATTGGTATTGCTAGTGTTAACTGCTGCTTTCTCAAAAGCCATTCATACAGAACACATCTTTGCATCTAAAACACAAGATGCAGCACTCAGTAATGGTTTTAAAAAGGTTAATGCCAAATAAAACAGTTGTCTCAATTTGCTACTGCAAACAGAAGCTTAACGCTTACCCTGCCTTTGAGTTCTTCAAAAGCTAATTTAAAGTAGAAGTAAAGCAGTCAGTCAAGTTTACATCATTTTGTAAATTGATTTCCACTTTAATGCATATCTGCCAACACTCCCGGCAGTCTCCCGTATTTCAGACCCATCTCCCGCCACCCTCCCGTTTTGTTATTTCTCCCGGAAAACTCCCGTAATTTCGGCCCACCATCATAAATAGTTATATGGCAGCCCGAAACCCAGTGCATAGTACAGTTACTTATCTGTGTTATTCAGACACCTCACCTCCGACACCTAGACATCCCCACTTCCACCCGCCCTCTCTGGTCTCCCGGATTTTCAGAGAAAAATGTTGGCAATTATGCTTTAATGAAAATAAACAAACTCGATTAATGCAGAAAACAGCATGTTTTACTATAGGTTTTAGAGCTAGGGCACGACCATCTTGGAATATGCCAACTCGGGGTTGGTTCCGTTCCCTCAGCTGAACAGATACAATGGAAGTAATGGACTGAACACGGAGACTGCAAAGCCTAATTTAACCCAAGTCATTTCACTCAGCCACCATCTTTGTAATGTCTCTCAGACATGAGAGTTCAGCTACTATCTATGCTATCCTATTTATGCTTTATGTAGATAAACTGTATTTATGTCTGTGAGCATTCACTGAGATTCCAGTGCGTTTGCTGAGACCTGAGGGTTCATAACAATGAAACTGCCAATACCAATCAGTAGGAATCCCCTTTTCTGGAGAATTGCCAGTGTACAGCGATCTGGGATTGATTCTTTTATTAAAAGGCAGGGCTTCCTTCACTAGAATGACAATATTGATCATTACATTTTTCCCCATTCAACACCATACCAGTGACACATTTTGTGTATTTTATAGTCTTTGGTTCTTCTGATAGGTCAACTGCTTTGGAACTGACATTGATAAGCAGTGCTGCATAGAAGTTTATACTTGACACAGCATCCTAAAACCACAGCACACATGTATGAGGCGTTGCAAAAGAACCCATGAAAGTGTAATGGTCACACTCGTCCATCAAGTGTAGACATAGAAAAACAATGGAAAAAGAGCATTGAAATGAAAAAAAAAAAATATCCCGGAGGGCACAATCCTGTCCTGCATAATTTAGCTTTAACTTCCTTCAGATGCCTGGAAGTTTCTAGTGTACCTAGAAAGAGCTTGATTAGCTGGTTCAGGTGTGTTTCATTGGGGTTGGATCTAAAATATGCAGCACACCGGCCCTCCGGACTGAGTTAAGGACTGAGTTTTGCTATTGCTTCCAGTAACAATTGGTTGTACGTAAATTTGTGTTCATGAATAACAAATCACTGCTTGTCTATATTGAACTTTTTTTGATTCCTAAATGAAGATCTGAATAGAAATTCAATTTATTTCTGTGGCCTTAAAATGAACAGATCTTTAATTTGGCTCAGGAACAACTTTCAAGAAGTGATTTATTTTATTTTGTGCTCATGACATTACACATACTTTTAAGTAATTCAGCATTTAGTTAGTCTTAATAGATGCATTTTGCCATTAATGTTAACATAACAGCTTTCTTCAACCAGACTAGGGCTGGGCGATTAATCGAAAAGTAATTGAAATCAACATTCAGAACCCATAATCAACCTAATTTTGACCACATCTAATCTCTTAGATGGGGACCCATTCTTGAGCCTTACTTTGCACTTCATTGACGATGATTGGAAGCTGTGCTGAGATGCCCTAAGATGACATATTTTCTATTGCATTAAACTATTTGTTTACAGAAGATGAAAGAAATGCACTTTTAAATATTATTTAAAGGATATGCAAGAGCAATTTTATTCAGAAGAGATGCTGCTTATTTTCTACTTTGGTTTTAGGCAATGTGTGTTTTAATTTTAGTGGCTCAATGTTGATGTTAAATAAATAATCAAGATAGGATAAGATAGTAGATGGTGTGTGTTATCTTCAATTGTTTTAAAATCAAGTAATGCACCCTTCATTTGAAGTCTCTCACTTGTAATTTGTGAGCATATTTACTGTACAAAACCTGTCAGTGAAATATGAGGGCAAAAAAATCAAATAAATAAATAAAATAATCGTTCATTAGTCGTAATTCAGTTAAAATGTTCAATTAATTGAGATTTTGATTTTAGGCCAAATCGCCCAGCCCTAAACCAGACGATTTTTGTGCTATTTTCCAGCAAACTGTTTAAAAAAACATGACACACATGAAGCCTGAAGATTTTAACCATTCAGAGGACGACGTTGAATCTGCTGAAGTGTTTCTAAATGTGTATTATGCATCAGAAATTCAGTCAAAGGCTAAAGCCTAAAAGTCTCCATGCTATGACGTGGTCTCTGGATATTCTGATTTATAATCTGATAGTCTGATCGCTAATAACGCAGCAAGCTGCTTGATTTGAGGCATAATTTATATCTATAGTGCATACTATGTTGGATGAAATCTGTGTTGAAATTAAACACAAAGGGGGTTTAATACGATCCTGAAAACGAATTAAAAGTGACAGTAAAGTGACACTCGCCTTGGCAAACACCTCTAATGAGAGTAAAACAATAAAGGACACATGTGGAGACATTGTGTGCTTCTTTTAGGATGGCATCGTGCTGAGGCCTGTCATCCTGTCAGATCAGTTTGGGAAACATCAGCCTGAGGGACCCACATAAGGCAGGTCCTGTCTGCCCATCTCAGGCTGCAGGTGTGGCCTAAATCTCTATGTCTGCTTCTATTTTTGCCTGTGTGAAATAGGGCTGATGCATTGGGTATTGCATTTGATATACATAGTACATTTTATATAACAATAAATTGTTTTACATTTTGGCCCAATCCCAATTCTATTTTTTCCCTTTCCCCTTAGCCCTTGAAACAGAGTGTGAAGGGAAAGGACTTCAAATTTTACCCCTAAGAAATGGGACAGCACTACAACACCTGCACACATCACTATATGCCATCGCGAGCTAGTACTTTATATGATATCAATGATGGCGACTGTTGTAGTTATTCCATTTCTGTTATTGTTTGGTATTTATATTCAGGAAATCACTGAAGGAAACAATATCATGTTTATGAGTTCACACTTCAGATGTTTAAAGAATAAAGCTTATTTGGCGTGCTGTCCAGGGAGAGGGCTCTGAGCTCGGGAAAGACACCCCAACTTGTGTTATTCCCCTTATCAGGAAAGAAAGAGACGTTGGGGTTCAAGTGAAGTGTCTAGCTCAGCCCCAAAACACTCTCCCCAGGTAGAAAGTGTTTAAGAAGTGAGGTGTCAGGGTGGTGAAGGGATGCTAAAGTCATGAGATAATGCAGGTAGGCTGACGTTGGTATTTATAAGGGTTTGGTCTAATGCTGATTGGATAATAGAGTGATTGTCAATGATGTGTTAGAATTGCTAAAACATCTGCGCATGCTCCTCTCGAAATTTGTTTATGGAACATCACTTATCATAACGATATAATGCGGCAATAAGCTCCTAACTGTACTGTGCCTTTACACCGTGGTCATATTCATCTAAACACACGAAAACAACATTAACATTATACCAGACAATGTAAAAAGCTCATTCCCAGTCACTAAACATTTCTGACAGGGTATTTGAATGTCATTGAGTGACAGATGTGAAAGTATGTTACGGGACTACTGTACTATGTACTGTACGGGACTATTATTATGGATTATAGATAGCAAAATTTAGCATTTTTTTTATCTTTTTTTTTTAACCATGGCGGTGACACACAAACCGGGTTATTAATGTATTAAAACATGTGCTTGTTTGTCATAAAAATTCATAATAATGACAAAAAAATACTAATTAGTGCATCTAGTGAAGCCATGCTGCCATTGTAGATGGTGAATTCTGGGAAATTTTCGTACCCCTTGGTTTCAAATGTGGTCTTGAAAAATCTCCATTTCAAGGGGTATCTAGCCCTTCCCCTTACCCCTACGTCTTCAAGCTAAAGAGAATTGGGACACCACCACCCCTTCACATGAATGAGCAAAACAAGGGGTAGGGGTAATGTGAAGGGCTAAGTGGGAGAATTGAGATTGGGCCTTTATTATTATTTTAAATTACAGTGTTTTAATGATTGTATTTTCAAATGTACAGTAATTTATTTCTGTGATGGTCTTTCAGCAATTTAAATAACCTACTATGATGATTTACTGCTTCAGAAACATTTCTTATTCTTATCAGTGTTCAAAATAGCTGCATCATGTTTTTGTGTGAACCATAATACATCTTTGATGATCTTTTAAAAATAGAACATTCAAAATAACAGCATGTCTGAAACAGAAATATTTGTTAGTCTTACTGAGCAGATTAAACATTGATGATATAAAATTAACCCTCCTAATGACCTATGGATCAAAAAATGACCTGGGCATCATTTTAACAACAGATCTTTACCTTGAACTTTGGCTACTTTTTCTAAAATTCCCAACATTAGAAAAAAACACGATAATTTTCTATTTCCATATTTTCATGAAGGCTGTACACATTTAGGGTACAATGGTTGGCCTTGGGGTCAAGTTTGACCCACACACACAATAAGAATGAATGAATACTGTCTTGCTAAAAAAGTTTTACACTTATGCAGTTACTTTTAGCTTTCATTTACTTTAGTCAAACCACTGATTAAACATGGATGAAAACTCCACACTGATAAGGGAAAAATTCAACATTCACAGATTTTGTGATGAAGATGAGGTTGTTTCTTTATGCAAAATTGATTATAGGATTGAAATTAAATTTAGCTGCTTTATTTTAAAAGTTTAATGAAGGTGGGTTATTTTTGACTCGAGGGATGAATGGTGTATACAGAATTCTAAGACAACAAGAGAGTTAAGCAGATAGTTAACTCAATTTATTTATTTTTATTTACTCAGCATTTACCAAATTTACTGTCTTCTGCAGAACACAAAACAAATTTTTAGTAAGGAGAACCATTAATTTTCACAGCCGGAAAATAGGTACTAGGAAAGTCAATGGTTAGCATTAACTGTTTTATTATTGCCAACATCTTTCAAAATTTCAGATTTTCTGTTCAACAGGTGAAAAAAACTTCTGAACAATTTTTTGAACAGGAGTCTATGTATATATACTGTAGATATAAAAACTGAAAAGTGTACAATTAGGCAAGTTATTGTATAACGATGGTTCGTTCTGTAGACAGTCGGAAAAAAAATAGCTTAAAGGGGCTAATAATTTTAACCTTAAAATGGTTCATAAAAAATAAAAAAACTGCTGTTATTCTAGCCTAAATAAAACAAATAAGACTTTCTCCAGAAGCAAAAAAAAGAAAAAAAATTCAAAGAGGGCTAATAATTCTGACTTCAATTGTGTGTGTGTGTGTGTGTGTGTGTGTGTGTGTGTGTGTGTGTGTGTGTGTGTGTGTGTGTGTGTGTGTGTGTGTGTGTGTGTGTGTGTGTGTGTGTGTGTGTGTACATCTGTCAGTCAAATATTACAGAAATTGTTGTTACTGTTGTTCCACATTTTACTAAATAAACTATCGTAAATAGTTAACGTTAAAAGTGTCTGATAAATTTCTAAATGTTAAATGAAAATGCAAGGAAAGTGTGGTATAAGTGAGTTTAAGTATGGGGTGAGTAAATTTTAGGTGAAGTATTGGTCACACTTTATTTTGACGGTCCGTTTGTTGAATTTAAGTTACATTGCAACTAATTATCATTAGATTATAAGTAGACTGTTAGGTTGGGTTTGGGGTTGGGGTTGGGGTTAGGGTTAGTGTAAGTTGACATGTAATTGCAAAGTTTCTTATAGTCAGTTAAATGTCTGTTGAAGGACTGTTAAATGTCAGTGTCAACAGATATTAAGTAGACAGTCTACTAATACTCAAATGGACCATCAAAATAAAGTGTTACCGAAGTATTTTTGCATTATATTTGGCTGTGGAAATCCACTTTTAAACCAATAGAACATTTTGATAGATTTTCGATTTTTCTTTGTTATTCATTTTATGATTTTGTATTTATTTTTTTAATTCAGCACTGCTGGACTACCCCAACCAGTATGCTTTTTTTTCAGATAGGAACTATCAGACCTTTGATTTGCCTGTAAATGACGTAATCGGTCCCTGCAGCAATCCCCATTGGTACAGTATTTACCCTCAGATGCGGTATATGGCGAGCCAAAATTCTCCTGATAAGCATCTGTGCCTCCCTGCGCTGAATGAATAATCTCCTTTCTTGGAGGGTGTATCTTTGATTTGGTCTTCTTGGCTCCAAGATCTAAATAAACCAGAATAGACAGAACAGTGAATGTTTGTCAGATGGAAGTCAAGCGCAAAGATAAAGCTGTAATTGCCAGATTAGTCGTGTGTCCAGCCTAGTCAAAATGCGGATTTTGTAAGTCATCAAGATCTATTTACAAAGACACTCAAGTGGAAGCACGTATACAATAAATCCAATTTATAAACGCAAACAACACAACTAAGCAAAATGGCATGATTCCACATGCATGTCATGCCAATTTGTTCCTTGGAGGCTTGCAGTGCTCAGGAGACATTCCTCATGTTTGTGAACCTGACCGACCCTGGCAAGCTTATCCAAATTGAGATCCAGGGGTTGTGGTATCTTTGACTCAGAAGAATTAAGCCACACACAAATGCTGGCAGCTGTGCATATCTACCACTCTTATTTCCTGTCAGAGGCAAAGCCTCCAATAGGCTTGCCATGTATTATGTGTATAAGCGTGGAAGACTGACCTGAAATCAACCCCGTAACATAGCCATTTCAATAACATCCACTTCTGCCATCATTCTTTAATTGTGTTTTTTATGGCCCACATTATATTTTCCTATATTCCCCCACGAGGGTTTCTAGTGCAGATTCCTTTCCGTCATAAAATAGGTGGAGTTCCAACACTGCGGTCTAAGAATAACATCCTGTTTTTAAGTGTGAGGGATTCCTGTCACTCCTTTGTTGTGGCCACCTCTTGGCCAAAGCTCTTCCTGTCTGATAAAAGAATCAGACGGGGACGCATTGTTCTGTAGTCCGCTCCCAGTCTCCTGATCTGCCGTGGTCTGCATGAACTTTTCCCTGCACCAGCATCATACGTTAACTCACATGAATCATTTAAAGCCATTTAAATCACTTGCAATTTTGGAGGAACCCCTAAAGCACTGCATACCACCATAATCCACTAACAGATATGTTGGTTTTAAGGCAGTTGTATTGTATAAGTGAAGCGGTGTGACTGCTCAAAATTGGTCCTCAGCATTTACCACATCCAAATGCATACACATCAGATGTAGTGAAGAGTGAGAACACACACTTGCTGTGCATGCACACAAAGCAGCACCTGGAAAGCAATTGTTGGTTCGGTGCCTTGCTCAAGGGCACCTTCATTTGTGGGTATTGAAGTTGTAAGAGAATACTGTTCATACACTCCACCCACCAAACTTTTTTTGGTGTTGGGATCTAAACCTGCAAACAGTAGGGCAGAGTGAAGGACCCAAAGACTTGAAGCAGCACACACTAAAGTTTTATTGAAAAGGACAACTGCCAACACCCTCAACAATTTTTTTCCAAGAATGGTGAAATATGTGCCAAAATCTATTCTATTCTATTCTAATCTAATTTAATCTAATCTAATCTAATCTAATCTAATCTAATCTAATCTAATCTAATCTAATCTAATGTAATCGTTGCAACAAGGCCCTAGTATACTTTAAACTACATGACATTTCGTTCTTTTTTTGAGGGCAAAAAAAAAAAATTGAAAATGCCAGTATATTGTTTTCGGACACTCTAATGCTGAGTTTACACCAGACATGGATGAAGTGTCAATCGCGAGTGACTTACATTTTAAGTCAATGCAAAGACGCGAATAGACATCCTGCGGCGTGAATGACGCAATTTGCGTAAATTAAGTGACACGAGTTGTGCGTTTGATGCGCTTAAAGCCTGGTTTATACTTCTGCATCAAGTGATCGGCGTGACCCATGGCGCATGCAATGCGCATTGCTGTGTGTGAATTATACTTCTGCTCGCTGTTTGTGTTGCTCTGCAATAACACTTCTGAAACGCTAGCTGGCAGTGAGGTTTTTAAGTTCCTCTGTGTCGAGTTTCTTCGCTGGTTTTTTGTTTTTTCTGAAAGCTACCTTAATGTACAAGTGGCTCAAACTCGCTCATTTTGAGGCGAGAACCAGCAGATGTGCAATAACTTTAATCATAAGGTAAACACAAAACAAAACTTTCCATCTTGAGCTCCTCCATGAGACTCGACACTTGTAAACACTCGCTCCAATGGGTTCATGCGGCTCTCAGTCCCACCCACACTCCTCATACCAATCACAGAGCTTGCGCTACGTGTTGTTGTGACGGGTAGTTACATTTTTTTAGAAGTGCGGGTCAGCCACAACGAGAGCTACCGACCGCGCAAAGGCTGCATCTGAGAGTATACGCGTTCACTTGACACAGAAGTATAAATCAGCCTTAATGTGCATATTGCATGTTTTGCTTCAGAGGTGTGTTAACCAATTATAAACTTGCTCTTGTAGGGGAGTGATTATGACATAGTGCCTGTTGTTGGTGTCCCAAGGGATAATCCTTTTGCCGACACCTGACAACAGTTCTTCAAACTGGTGACCGGCTAAGTATGAAGCACCACTAAAAGCTTCCATCGTCTAGGTATAGTTTCTAGAGGAGTTGATGAACTCACAGTGGTGGGGGCACCTCTGAAAGGATCTAGTGCACTCAGGCACGGTGCCAAATAAATATACGCTTTTTTTAGCCTTCCTAAAGCACATAAACACAGCTATTCTCTCAATAAAATGCATGTTAGCCATTTAGCAACAAAGCTTGAGTCACCGGGCAGACAGAAGCTCTGCCCATGATGCAAATCCACATCTATTGTGAAGTAAATTTGACGCACGAATGAAGCGAGTAAACTCACGTGTCTATTTACGTGCAAATAGTGCAATTTATTTGTGTGTTTCACGTTTTGTGTGAACACAGCATAACACTGCTGTGCGGCAATAGGTGGGGTTGTAAATGTGTTAAGCTGCTAGTGTGTTCACCTAAACACGACAATGGTGGCTGAGAGAAGAACAGTTTTGTAAACATCTGGCAACATTATTCAACATGAACAACATAACTGTGGCCTGTCACATCTTTACATAGTTTTCTATTTGCTGTAGACAGACACCGAATGGCTCCACCCCTTTGCGTAAACTCATAGAAAAGACATGGAATGATGAGGCAGGCTTCTTTTCAAGTGTGTGACACCCTCCAAGTCTTTAAAATCTCTCCGCAAATAGATTATACTATTGCTAATACATCTGTACCAGCTCTGCTATTTGACTCAGCAGTGTATTCATGAGGCTAGGATTGTTTTTTGGATGTTTTTCTCCTGTTTGACCCCCCGGGAATGAGAAATGAATCAGGGGTAGAAATTGCATGTCAAAGAAGGGGAAGTTCCAGATTGCATAATTGCCATGGACCAATAGCAGCTCAAAGACAAATCTAACTCCCCAAATGTTCACTTTGGTAAGCTGTTTCAAACTGCCCAAGCAAACTCAAAAAGAACGTTGTTTTGGGCAGATTCTGTTTGATTTAATTTTGTTCTGCCATTTAGTTTGAAGTATACCTGATCCTTCAGTCTTCTGCTCCCAGCCCCCCCTCCAGAAAATCAGTCACAAACAGGCTGAGGTGGATGTCCATGCTTAGGACAAAACTGGTTGATTCACATCCCTAAGGGTGCACTCACACTAGGCTATCTGAACCTTGCCCTAGCACGTTTCTCGGTATGTTTGACAAGTGTAAGTGCGCCGAATCGGGCCCAGGCACGGTTCAGTTGCCCAGCCCTGGTCCGGTTGGAAGAGGTGTGCCAGAGCGTGGTTCGGTTGGGCTTTGGCACCGTACACGCGTAGTATGAGTACAAAGTATGCCTGAGCCCGAAACTGAAGACTTGACAACAACAGGCTGATATGCATGCAAGGTCAAAAAACACTTTCTTGGTCTTATAATATGCATTTATTTTTGCCTAATTTTCCCAGCGACTCCCATATGATTCGTTCAGCGATTCATTTCTTCCCAGAGCCCCCCTTAGCGCAAAGCTAATCTGCCCTGATTGGACTAATGACAGCCTGTTGCGATTGGTCGACAGCGTTTAGCGCGAGACAGAGTGAAATGCCCAGCTCAGCATATCAACAATAATGAAGTAGACACAGTGCGTAGTGTGTGTGAGCATACCTGCCAACACTCCTGTTTTTCCTGGGAATCTCCCGTATTTCAGACCCATCTCCCTAAATGTGTAATTGCTTGTAGAGAGTCAACCAATGGCAATTTATCTGAACAACAGTAGATAGGATTCTGACGGGTGGGAGGGGCATGATTATTTTTGCATTTCCCTTTGGTGTGCCAAATTTACACTCTTCTCCTTTAAGAAAAACATCCTTCAAAGCATCCTGCTAGTTTCATTTCCTGTTCCCTCTGAGATAAAAGGTCTTCACTCTGAATTGAATATAACTGAAACACAGTTGCCAAGGAGACCATAACAGCATGTCCTGATTAAAAGGTCAGTGTATGACTGAGACATACAGTCCTAAAAGTCCACAGAGATCCATTCCCATTTTATCTGACATCACTGAAATCCTTCCTGGTGAACATTTGCTGATTAGATTAACAAACAATTACGTGGCAAATGGTAACCTGAAACCTCTTGATGTGATTTGAAGTCTAGATTCACAAAAAAAGAGAGCTGCCAGCATCTAAACATCACATTATTAGATCTTTGTGACTTCAGTGCTTCTTTAAAGAGCCATTGTTTTGAAGGTATCTTGCAATACAGAGTGCATAATTGTAAGTGTATTTTAAGTAAATTCCTGGCTTTGTTGTAAAAAATGCAGAGCAACAGGAAAGCAGCACTGTGGAGATTCTCCAAAGCAAATATAATAGAGGACCGAAGGAAAGTCTCAGAACTTGACGCGAATAGCTGCCATATGTTTTTGTGCAAGTAAAAAAAGAAGTTGTCAAGACGATAAACATCGCTACACAGGTAGGAGAAAGAGATCAGTATCGCTGAACTGAGGATGCATGTTTGTCTTCCATATGCATGTCGGGAATGCAGGTAGAATCGACTTCCTTGAAAAGACTTTCACTCAATCCATGTGTCTTTGGAAATGAAATGATTTGTTATTTCTATCATGCTCCCTGAAGTTGCTGATTGTGTGCAGCTGTCTCAAAGCGAGGTTTGTATTTTAATTTTTCCAGAGTACATAACCCAAACGAGTGCCAAAAATGAGGCTACAGCTCACTTGTGCACTAATAAACCAGCATGTATCTGCAAAAGACACTACGTCCCTCTGCGAGTGTGATCTCATTAGTGTGCATGAGCTCTTTTGACACGTGTTTGCTGTTACAGTAAAGAGGCGGTTGGGTTCATCACATGCAGTTATTGTTTGATTTTCCGCCCCAGTTGATCTGATCATCTCATCATGCCTCTGATCCATCCCTCACCTGCGTCTGGGTCCCTGACCCATGCTTCTCATGGTGTAAGCCAACATTATTCCGCTCTTTGGTTCCACCAGATGCAACAGCACCTCGGATGGGTTCCGTCTGGCCTGGGCAGCAGACATATAAGGGAATTAGCAGGGTTGCTGTGGCATGACAGTGGGAGACTGTCCAGAAACAGGTGTATGTCTTCATGTTTCATAATGTCCACTTTTCCTTCTCTGAACCCATTGGCCAAGAGCAGTTGCACAGCAGGATCTCAGAAACTCTTGAAGCAGCATGGGAGCTCTTGGGGAAATCTGACTCTCCCTGAAGTACCCCTAATGATGCTTTCCCTGCAAAGCAATGGGGCTCTAATGAAATGCCTGGAAGCAGATGTTCCGAATTGCACAACAGGCCATCCCAGACAAGGAGGGGGCAGCATCCGTTTGTGGCATGTTTCTTAATTAATTCATGATGCAACCAACCCCCCGAATCAAAGCAGTCAGGGGTATGTGCAGAATTTATCATGTCATTCTTAACTTGTCAGTTCTGCGGTGATGTTATAAATGTTGCATCTCACAATTACAATGTCCGAAGTGAAACTTATAACATATGTCCAGTTACAAATCTTTTAGCTGTTATCAAGGGTGAATAAGTAAGCCATGTTCTGGCACCATCAGCAGGTGTGATCTAATGTCATGCCACCTTCAGCTCCTGGTAACTGTTACTGGAAACAAAAGCAAAAACAATAAGCCCCTATAGTGGAAAATACCCCTTGGCATTATGTAAGGGAGCCAAGGTTGTGTCATTTTGTAAATGATAAAGAGGCTTTGGTAAAGTTGATATTAAAGGTTGTTACTCTAGCACAAATGTTCATAGCATTTTTATGGCTGTTTACATATTGACTAATGTTTGGAATGGGAATATAACATTGATATTATGAACATCCTTTTAATGGGGGTTGATAGGGACTTTTTTTATTTGGCATGTTCATGCCACAGGAACTGGGAAAATTTTTTATTTTTTTAATTTTTTTATTTTCACAGGAGCTGTACCCAGCAATAGCAGCCACAGAACAATGGCACCAGTGCTTCACTACACTTTGTTTTAGATGGCAAGAAACAGTGATAGAGCCAGTTCAAGGGATGGGGTAATTAGGAAATTATGATAGATAAGGGATGATTAAAGAAATTTGGCCAAGACACCAGGTTGTTTTTTTCTGTATGATTGTGTGTAGCTGAAAAGTTATATAACACTTTGGGTACTGTGGGGTAACTGACTGCTTTTTGCCACCTTCAGAGAAAGCAGTTAATTTGCACATCCATTTATGTAGTTTGTTGGTTGTTAAACACTAATCTGAAAAGGCAATTCAAAGGTACATTAATAAACATCATTGTAATGGGGGTTGATAGGGACTTTTGGACCAGAATCCATTTTGGCACTCTCTAGAGTCTTGTACCATTGGTGGAACCCTCTATTTCATATTCTCACACCATAGAAACTGGGAACAATATTATTATTTTTATTTTATTTTCAGGAACTAAGTAAACTCTTCAGTGATGACACCCTACTGTGTTGTATTAAATACAGTGATGTAAGTGTACGCTGTTTGAATGCATGATGTACAAAACACTGGTACAGTATTTAAAATGTTTACAAGACATACACATTCAAATAGCTAACTTTTCCTGCATTTAGTTTGTGCCTTTGAGCTGTTTTCGTATCTTCACACTATGAATTAGTCTGACCAATCAAACAGAGATTTGCATTATTGTTCATCCATCTATCCAAACCACCCATCCATCCATCCATCCATCCATCCATCCATCCATCCATCCATCCATCCATCCATCCAAACCACCCACCTATCGATCCATCCATCGATCCATCGATCCATCCATCCATCCATCCATCCATCCATCCATCCATCCATCCATCCATCCATCCATCCATCCATCTTTATTGCACATTATTGCATATAGCTATACACCCAAATAGTTTTTAAAATCATATGAGGGGGTTCCTCCTGACTACCACTACTGGAGCTATACACACCTATATGATGCAATAGCAGCCACGGGACAATGGCACCAGTGCTTCACTACACTCTGCTTTAGATGGCAAGAAACAGTGATAGAGCCAGTTCAAGGGATGGGATAATTAGGAAATGATGATAGATAAGGGATGATGGAAGGAATTTGGCCAAGACACCAGGGTGTGTTCTATATGATTGTGTGTAGCTGAAAAGTTAAATAACACTTTGGGTACTGTGGGGTAACTGGGGACTTTTTTAAAAGTGCAACCTACATAGAAGAAAATTAATTTGCACATCCAATTATGTAGTTTGTTGGTTAATTTGAAGAGGCAAATCAAAGTTAATAGTTGGAGGGAAGTTTTATTCCAAACATTTAAATTAGTGTAAACAGTTTCTGTTACTATAGTTGCAGATATGCTATTAGACAACAAATTGTGTCTCTAAGTAACTATGTTTGAGTAATAAAAAAGTATGCTCAGCTGTTGTATATAGCTAGGCCCATATTCTGATGTATTGTGCTCTGGTATGGGTTTCATTAAAGATATTCAGTACCATGCGGTTACTCTGGCGTGAAGCCCACTCATTGTGGCTTGCTATCCGCAGAAGAGTTTGCCAAAGGGTGTGTGCATTTGTGTTTGTATCTTAAATGCAAAAAGCACTGGAGAAAAGTAAAGGTTTTAGACTTCATGTTTCAAATATATACTGTTTATAATCTGTTGTGGTTTTCTGGACTGGATCTAGATATGGGTCGCTGCCTGAGCTCTGATTAATCAGCTGATAGAAGCAACGGGCTTCAGCCAAACTGAACAGTAATTCTCTAAATGTATGATCATGCTGTTCAGCTCCTCACAAGACTGTCCTGTGATGGTTAGGCTCACCTCAGGAAGTGCTATGCACTGAAAATGTCTATTGTATTATTTTTTATTATTGATGGCTTGTGGGCATAAATGTCACACATCAAAATGTACTGTAAATGCGTCACCTTATCTTAGAGCTATGAATAAGTCATATGACTGATTTTTCCAATAATCTTCAGAAAATCAGATATAAAACAATGATAAATTCTCAGCTGGAATATCTCTTGAGGCCTTCCCAAAAGGCAGGAAACTTTTATAGGTGCAGATAATTTAGTGAATTTTTTCACAGTCAGACATTTTGTAGGAAAAAGCTCAATTTGTTCTTAACAGTATAGAGCACTGAAAGATTTTTCCAGACAGGGTGTATTCCAATGATACATTATTTCACAAACTCTATAGGGAAATATCTCACTCTTGAACAGAAATCTATTTCATATGGATTCCAATTGAATTGGCTGTACTTAGCCCATCAGAATTTCCTAAAAACAGTAAATGTGACTACACTCAAATACCAACTTATAGTATTAAGAGTGCTAATTAAAAATCAGCCTTTTTAACAGAGCTTGTATTTCTACTAATACAAATATTACTACAAATATTACAACAGCTAGCTCTCTGCAACTCTCACATGGTCGCCCACTGAAGCTAAGCAGGGCCGGTCAGTACCTGTATGGGAGACCACATGGGAAAGCTACCAGAAGTGGTGTTAGTGATACGAGCAGGGGGCGCCCAACCTGTGGTCTGTGTGGGTCCTAATGCCCCAGTATAGTGACGGGGACACTATACTTCTCAGTGAGCGACGTCTTTCGGATGAGATGTTAAACCGAGGTCCTGACTCTATGTGGTCATTAAAAATCCCAGGATGTCCTTTGAAAAACAGTCCCACTGGCCTCTGTCTATCATGGCCTCCTAAAAATCCCCATACCATAATTGGCTTCATCACTCTGTCTCCTCTCCAGTGGGCAGTCTGGTGCAATATGGTGCACCACACTGGTGGTGGATGAGGAGATTCACCCCCAATGTGTAAAGCGCTTTGAGAGTGCCCAGTAAAGCGCTATAGAAATGTAAGGAATTATTATTATTAATTACTATAGTGCTCTAAATTTGACTACTTCTGTTAAAAGCTGCACTTTTGTTCAACTTAGAATGATCCATGGCACCTTGTGCATAGCTATTCATTTATACTTCTGCGTGGTGTTTGTGTTGCTCTGCAATAACACTTTCAAAATGCTGTCCATTTAGGTTTTTATGTGTTGTGTTTCTTAGCAGGTGTTTTGCTTTTTTCTGAATGCTACTTTAGTATGCAAGAAGCTAAAACTCGCTCATTCAAAGGCGGGAACCGGCGGATGTGCAACAACTTTAATCATAAGGTAAACAAAACAAAAGTTTTCATCTGGAGCTCCTTCACAGGCCTCGACACTTGTAAACACTCGCTCCACACTCATCACAGCTACCAAGCCGACCAATCAAAGAGCTTGCGCTATGCGTCGTTGCGATGTGTAGTTACATTTTTTGAGAGGTGAGCATCAGCTTCGGCGTCAACTATGGCGGAGGTTATGCGACCACGCGCATGCTACACCGCAGCATAAGTGTCCGCTTGACACAGCGGAGTGAACCTTATCCAGCATATGTTTTACAGAGCAGATGCTCTTCCAGCTGCAACCCAGTATTGGGAAACATCCATACACACTCATCCACACACTTACACTATGGCCAGCTTAGTTTATTCAATTCACCTTTACCACACGTCTTTGGCCTGTGGGGGAAAACCGGAGTACCTGGAGGAAACCCACGCTAACACAGGGAGAACATGCAAACTCCACACAGAAATGCCAACTGACCCAGCCAGGACTCAAACCAGCAACCTTCTGGCTGTGAGGTGATGTGACAGTGCTAACCACTAAGCAATCGTGTTGCCTATTTCAATCATATTGCTCAACTTTTTGTATTTGACTCCATCATTTAAAGCAGAATGCACTAGTTCACCTTTAAATATGAGGAAGGTGCCTGATTGTCTAGCAATGGTTGTCCAAAAAATGTAATAGTCAGATAAATTTAAGCCTGGGATGTTATTTATTGTTTTCCTTTGCTCCTTTTGTGGTTAGAATGCTGTTGTTAGGAAATTGTCCCTAGTGTCTATTTTCAAGTGTCAGTGTTTTAAAACCAGTTATGACATAAAACGACCACATCCTTCTTACAAAAGCATTGCAGAATTGTTTCATGGAAAAAGAGGTCCGTTGCACATCATAGCTGATGCAAAACAGTCTTTTTTTCTAATAACAAAGACTTCTTAGTAAGGCATATGAGGAACTGAAACAGTCAATGACTGCCTGAACACTACCTGTAAAAAGAAAAGCAAAGACAAAAAAGCAAGTGAAGTTAAGTGAATTTGATCCATGAGCTTTGACTAGAGGGCCATTTAGCTCTAGTGTGCTTGTGGTGATTTATCTTGGTAAATTGGAGGCTTGGTTGGATGCTGTGAGAAAGGCGACTCTTAACAGGAATATCTCAACAGATACTTCATATTGATTTTCCCAGCAGCCACTAAAATCATGGTACTTTGAAATATAAAAAAAACATGAGGGCAAAAATGGTCATGGAGAGAAAGGGAAAGCCATATATCAGGGAGGATTTAGTCTGCAACTTATTTTCCGACTTAAATCTTATCTCTCTGGCTTATGAATATTAATTAGTTGACACACCATTCACCTACTCATTTGCATGTCAAATGAAGCTTTTAGAAAATTTTTCTTTAAAACTAATTGAATAAAAATCACTTAAAATAAAATTTTCCACTCTTAGATTTGAAAAATGGCATGGTTTTGCAACTTAAAACCACATGACATTTATCAGTAATGCCACTGTTTTTGAAGCATTTAAATTAAGGGGTTTGCTTTAAGTAGAACCTCTGCTGTTTAGTACTATTGGCCCATAGCCAGCCTGGTGAAAGAAGTGGTTCTTTTTTCTCATAAAATGGACCCTTTTGCAGTTATATGCCTCATTTACCCCTGCATACTTTTCTGGAGATTGCAAATTATGTATCCAGAGTTTGTCCAGTGGCTCACCATGTATGTTGGCGGACTTGAGATGCAGAGAGAAAGCAGAAAGCAGTTAAGACAAAACAGAAGGCAAAAAAATAAAATAAACAAGTACATAACAGGGTGAAAATGTGATAAAACCTGAAAACGTGGTAAAAACAGGTGAGTTTCTTTTTTTAGATTGCCTTTTAAAACTGTCATTTGGGTTTAGGGAAGAGGATGGGTGGGTCAATCAGTGCTTTTGAAAACACTGTTGGTTGGGTTTAGGGAAGGAGGAGGGTGGGTCAGTCAGTCAGTCGACAGCGGCCTCTGGTGGGTTTACACAAGAACAGCAGGCGCGAATTGTGCTCGTGACAGAAATTTGAGATCTGAGCATACACGGCGCCCTCTGGTGGATTTGCGTAACCAAAAATGACAAAAAAGTAGCTGCTGGAATGTATTTGGCCCTCTCCAGAAATGTATATACGTACGTTTTCAGAATGAGCCTGGGTTGCCTTTTTATTGGTAATTTTTTGTTTCAAGAATAAGATCCAAGATTTAGAATAAAAGTTACCTGTAAAATTGTCTCTGTTTAAAAACAATGCAGTAGCAAAATATGACTTCTCTTATGTCAGATTGTAAAATAAAAATATTTGTTAGCATTAGGCAAAAATGATTAGCAGAAGTCACACTGAAGCGACAGCTGACAAAGGGTTACGCTTGGTCTTAAAGCCTTTTTCGATGGGTTATCTGTACTATTTATGATGGCATACAGTAGCAGGACAAATGAGCTCATGTATGGGACAAATTCTGGAACTTTGTCAGTGAGGGGTGGGTCTCCGACCAACCCGAATTCCCCGCTGGCTATGGGCCTGTTGAGAGACACACAAACTCAGGTAATTAAGATATTTTAGGTAAAATATGGCAGCTCCCTCATCCTTTATAAACAACACTACTAAGATGTCCAAAGTTCAGAAAAGAAACCAAAACCATTGCCATACTGTAAGAGAACTCTCCAATTTCATTTAAAATTATGTAATAAAGATGGACAACAGATCTATATTCATAGAGAAGTGTTTTTTTTTTCATTAGATTTTTTTTCCACTAATGATGACAGTGGATGGTTATAGAGCAAAGGAACCAGTGGACTAAAAGTGAAATCCAACAGCAGTCTGAACTTCTTGACACATACGCCAAAAGCACACCCTGCTCAAAACTGCCAAATCCAACAAAAATACAAGATGAACTCAATCATATGAAATGCAAGTAAAACTGTAGTATAAGCGTGGGTATGATTCTATCTTGGATTGCAAAGGGTTCAGATCCCGGACGAGCCCCTGTTTGTTAAAGTCGGTTATTAGGCCCCGTTTACAATAATATGTTTTAGTTTTAAAACGCATACGTTTTGCTACAGTTTCGCCTTCCGTCCACACTACCCCAGAGTTTTTGGGCCCTAAAGATGGAGCATTTTGAAAACCATAAAGAGGCTGTTTTGGTTTTAAATCACTGCTGTTCTGTGTCAGTGTGGATGGGGAAAATGGAGACATCTGAAAATGGAGGTGTGGCTGCAGACATTCGCATCGGGGCTTTTTCTCAATATTAAGTGCACAAATTTCAGGCGTGCACCTTTCCTTAAGTTCAGACTTCACAGGTTTGATATGGAAAACCCCCCGAGGACACGTCAGGTAAATCTTCAAAGGGAACAGTGTACTTTATAATGCTTCACATCACCCTGGCTATGTTTCACTTATCCTAACAAAAAAATGAAAACATGATATAAGGATATTTTGATATTAACTTAACAGACACTAAAAATGTTGAGGCATCGTGTAGCTACATATTTATATGACCGTCATCTTCACTGTATGGATATTCATTCATTCATTCATTCATTTTCTTTTCGGCTTAGTCCCTTTATTAATCCGGGTCGCCCAACTTATCCAGCATATGTTTTACGCAGCGGATGCCCTTCCAGCTGCTAGCCATCACTGGGAAATATCAAACTGTATGGATATTCATAACAAAACGGAGCCTATAACATAACTGCTGCCTTTAATTTTCATTGAAACATACCCTCTCTTTTGCTGAATTTCAGTTTTAATAATCAATAATGGCCAATATAAAAGTATAACGTACAATAAGTTTATACAATACAGGAAATAAAGGCAAGTAATCAGTCAAATATGCAGAATCAGTGTACGTGGTTACATAAATTAATATATTAATTTATCTTTGCGCTCAGCCAAAACCTGAAAACAAGTACCCTAGATGAATTAAAGGTGCTGTATGTAAGTTTTTTTACTCTTCTAAAGCAAAAAAATACCATAATATGTGTGCAGATATTTAAGAAGCATCCCAAGTGAACATACTTGTTTAACTGAAAAACAATGCTGAAGTCAGATATTCTGCTTTGAAAATGTTTTTTCCGTGCCGGAACGCTGTCTTTGTTTAGGTCAATTTCATATGCACATGCCAGTTTAGCCAATTATAATTCAGCACCCTGGGTTGCCTTGTTGGGAAACAGCGTATTTCATTCATTCATTCAGAATGGCTCTGAAAGCATGCATCCGTGACCGAAAAGGACAGTATGGGAGACAGATTAAGTTCCACATGAGGTTATTAATTAGCAAATTACATAAATATTATGAACGTAAACATTAGGTGAGCAGGTTACATTGTAACCACGTGTCCTAAAACACACTGTGACGAGAGAGGCAGTGATCAGCTATTTGGCTGTTTGCACCTGACGAAACACGACAGAAATTTAAATACAACCTTTCAGAAGCACAGAATATGCACTCACTCACGAAACAGTAAGGTTTAGAATCTGTTTAATACATGTTAACCCATGTTAACATCATTAAATGTAAAATGGCATTCAAACTCTATTTGTTAGTCATTCATACTCTATTGTTAGCATTTAGCACTGAATAAAGCACACGAGATTTACCTGAGGTGATCACTGTCATAGGTTTCACAAGTTCAGCTGTGAGAAATAGAAGCCGTTTCTAATAATTCAATTCGAGGTGTTGGTTAGGACAAAAACTCCCTTTAATATGGAAAATATTTCCTCTATCGCGTGTCGTTGCTTTTATTTAGAACACAGTTTAAATCACTCGCTCCTGTATGCAAACTGGCAACCCACGCTCGCGTTTGTTTTGATCCAGGAGTGCAACACCTAGTTTAACCACTAGGTGTCAAACTTACATACTGCACCTTTAAATATCACGTTTAACAACTATAGTGAAATTAAATCCAGCGAAAGATCCTTGATGAACTGCTCTCATCCGGGAAGGTGTGCTCAAAGCACTTGCTGACTGCCTAGAGCTCAGACGTGCGCATATGCTGCAGTGCATCCCAGAGTGTGTGTGGTCACGTGATGTGCATTTTCAGCAGTATAGTGTGGATGGAGATCTTTTCAGAAACGCTAGGTGAAACACCAGCATGGACGTGGATCGTTTTCGTTCTAAAACGCCGTTTTAAAACTAAAACGTATTCTTGAAAATGAACAAAGCTGCAACAAAGTGGAGACCAGAGACACCCATAACTGAGAAAAGCATTTTACAATAACAAAAACATAAATGATATAAAGTAAACAATTAGAAGTGTGACAATCTCCATGCCGATGCATTCAATCAAACCATTCCAAATCAAACATTGTTATATCCGCATCAAACTGAATGTCAGGTGTAAACAGATTATGACACTTTTTAATTTTTTTTTTTAAATTGTATGAACATTTATATGTATTTATGTATGTATTGTACCATCTCTGTTATTCGCAGATGATGTTGTTATGTTGGCTTCATCGAACATGGACCTTCAGCATGCACTGAGGCAGTTTGCTGCCGAGTGTGATGTGGCTGGGATGAGAATCAGCACCTCTAAGTCCGAGGCCATGGTGCTCCACCGGAAAAAGGTGGCTTGCCAGCTTGTTGGAGGAAAGTCCTTACCCCAGGTGGAGGAGTTCAAGTATCTCGGGTTTTTGTTCACAAGTGAGGGAAGGATGGAACGTGAGATTGACAGGCGGATTGGTGCAGCGGCAGCAGTAATGAGGTCGATGTACCGGTCCGCTGTGGTAAAGAAGAAACTAAACCGAAAGGCAAAGCTCTCGGTTTACCGGTCAATCTATGTTCCTACTCTCACCTCTGGTCATAAGCTTTGGGTCATGACCGAAAGGATAAGATCTCGGATACAATGAGTTTTCTTCACAGGGTGGCAGGGTGCACCCTTATGGATAGGGTAAGGAGCTCTGTCACCTGGGAGGAGCTCGGAGTAGAGCCACTGCTCCTCCACATCGAGAGAAGTCATCTGAGGTGGCTCGGGCATTTGTTTCAGATGCCTCCTGGACGCCTACCTAGGGAGGTGTTCCAGGCATGTCCCACTGGAAGGAGGCCTCGGGGAAGACCTAGGACACACTGGAGGGACTATGGCCCAATCCCAATTCTATTTTTGTACCCCTACCCCTACCCCTTCCCCTTCCCCTTGGCCCTTACAACCGAGGGTTAAGGGGAAGGGCTTCAAAACTTACCCCTAAGAATTGGGACAGCACTTCAACACCTGCACACGTCATCATATGTCATCACGATCTCTTGCTTCATATGAGATCAGACGATCCGACTGCTGTAGTTATTGCAGTAGTGTTATTTTGTGGTGTTTATCTTCAGGAAATCACTGAAGGCATATATTATGTTATCATAACGATCTAATGTGGCAATAAGATCGTTACTGTACTGTGTATTTACACAGTGGCCATATTCATCTATGTAAACACACGAAAACAACATTAACATATAGCAGACACTGTAAAAAGCTAATTTTCAGCCACTAGACTGCTCTGACAGGGTATTCGAGTGTTATCGAGTGACAGAATGTTGTAGGACTGCTGTACAGGAGTTATTATTAGGGATTAAAGATCGCGAAATTTAGCGTTTTTTTTTGCGGTTTTTTTAAAAAGCATGACCGTAAAACATGAACGCGGTTATGAACATACTAAAACATGTGTTTGTTTGTCGTAAAAATTCGTAATAATGACAAAAAATACTAATTTGTGGATCTCCTTACTTCCGGGTTCAGTTTACTGCTGTTGTGGCAGGTGTATTCTGGGAAATATTCTTACCCCTTCGTTTCAAGTGTGCTCCTAGAAAATCTTCGTTCGAAGGGGTGTATACCCCTTGCCCTTAGCCCTACGCCTTCAAGCTAAAGAGAATTGGGACAGCCCTACCCCTTGGCGGGCACGCACAAAACGAGGGGTAGGGGTAAGGGGAAGGGCTAAGGGGTAGAATTGGGATTGGGCCTATGTCTCTCGGCTGGCCTGGAAACGCCTTGGGATCCCCCCGGAGGAGCTGGAGGAAGTGTCTGGGGAGAGGGAAGTCTGGGGTTCTCTCCTAAGACTGCTGCCCCCGTGACCTGGCCCCAAAAAAGCGGTAGAAAATGAATCAATGACTATGTTTACATGGACATGAGCAATCAAATTATTTGCCTTAATCTAATTAAGACAATAATAAGATTAAGGCGTTTACATGAGTTGCTTTTTAAATGTTCCTTTCATTATCCCGTTTTACATGTTATATCACATAATACGATTAATATAATTGTGTCACCACGCTATCTGCATTTCCTCCGGAGTTTCATGTAATTTCAGGTCTTTCATTTTTAAATTGTCAACTTTAACTGCAGTTTGGCACTTTTACTTTCATACTTTCATTTCATGCATTCCCCCCATGACAAACGAGATATTGGATGCAACTATAAACTGCTGGAAGAGTGTTGAAAGTGCATACCGCATGCTGAATGGAAGAAAAAAAGCCTCCGCATTACACGATGGAGATGTCTGTGGTCTTCACTGACTCGGTAGGTGCAAAAAGTGTCAAACAGCCGTGTGTGTGTGTGTGTATGTGTGTGTGTGGACTGTCCTGTTGCAAAACGCGGCGAAAAGTTCTATATGACAATAACAGTTCGATTAAGGTGTTTACATGTCTGTACTGTACTTCAATAATGCGACTAAAATCGGCATACTCCACACGTCTTAATTTGATTTCTCTTTAGTTCGATTATGACCTTAATCTGATTAAATTAATCAAAAATCGCTGTTTACATGGTAGACTCTTAATCAGAGTATTGTCTTAATCGCATTAAAATCGAATTATTGGTGTCCATGTAAACGTACTCACTGAATGAATGAATATATCATCTTTGCATCAAACTACAAAAGATGTTGTTCTTCTGACTCCCGTTATGAGTCTCACACATTTTTTCCCTTTTTATGAGTGTCTTGATAACACCATCATGTAGTTTTTCTATTAATGTCAACTTACACTAACCCCAACCCCAACCTAACAGTCTACTTATAATCTAATGAGAATTAATTGGCATGTAGATGCAATGTAACTTAAATTCAACAAACGGACCATCAAAATGAAGTGTGACCTCTAAGTTTACCCAGCTATGACGACTTCCACTACTGAGGAACCCGAAAATATCAAAAGGGTCCATTTTGATCATATAAATGTGATATCACTTCTCACTTCCGGTAAGCTCACATATTGAGGAAAGGAGTGGTGCACCACCAGTCATGTGCGACTGGCTGTATCGGCTGTAAAGTGAACATAAATCTACTGGTTATGGTCTCTGCTGTGCTTTTCACATTCTTCAGAGTGTGTTCACAGACAGATCAGCAGTATTATGATGTCACGGGGTGCTTAGGGCTGCACTGAACAAACACTGTGAAAACATTCACAAGCCCCTTTGTTCTTTTGCATGCAAAGTTTTGTTGCATAACCCCAAAGAACTTTAGGCTTTAAAGTACTTGTGTTCTGGCTTTAGGTAGAACTGGATTTGATGTACAAGCCCTACCATTGCACATATCCCATTTTTAGTCACCTTTAGCTTTAAATGCACGTCTCTGTTAGCCTGCCAGTAATGGAAGAGCCACCCTGGCATGGTATAAAAGACATTGGAAACTTTGCTCTCACCCTTTTCCCTGAACTTCCACCAGACTGAATCACCCCTGCCGATACCATACCTTTAGTCTGCTTCCAGTGCAAAGATATCATAGATTGTCATTGTTTTAGTTTGTCATTGATCTGAACCGCCTTCTAAGTGTACTTGGGTATCCGAGACTCAAGCGTGTTTGTGTAGTACCGGGTGATCTGAGATGAAAGGCTCTTAAAAGCTGTTTGGGAGTGAAGCCCCCTTACTGTGGAGTGGCATATAGGGCCTCCTGTGCGCAATCTTAATGGAGCAGAAATCAGACCCCTCCCCTCCACCCAGTTCCACAAGCTAAACCAGCCCATAGTTGCTATGGGGCCCCTCGATCAGATAACACCAACACTGTTCTGCTCATTGGCCCAAACCGCACTGAAGGCAACCTTTGGCTCCACACAGGCGCTTGAGCATCTGCTTGCTATACAGCAATGTCTGTGCTGTTTCTAAACGTTTGATGTTTATCCTTAAAATATTCCACCCTCAGCATGTATCAGTTAAGACCGTATTACGTGTCTGTGACATAAGTTGTTTTAAGTGCCATGGTTGTGGACTACGGGGGCTGAGAGAGCTTAACGCACTGCAATTTAAGAAAACACATGCAATTACAAAAAATACAAGCAAAATAAGAAACGATCTTCATCAGTTTGACAGCACACCTGTTGCAACTTCTCACAACACAAACAACTAGAGAAATGCACTGCATTTTGTCACAACACCAAAAACTTAAGAAACGTGCTGCATTTTGTCACAACACAAAACGTTTCTTCAGTTGTTTGTGTTGTGACAAAATGCAGCACGTTTCTTCAGTTGTTTGTGTTGTGACAAAATGCAGCGCGTTTCTTAAGTTGTTTGTGTTGTGACAAAATGCAGCGCGTTTCTTCAGTTGTTTGTGTTGTGACAAAATGCAGCGCGTTTCTTCAGTTGTTTGTGTTGTGACAAAATGCAGCGCGTTTCTTCAGTTGTTTGTGTTGTGACTAAATGCAGCGCGTTTCTTCAGTTCTTTATGTTGTGACAAAATGCAGCGCGTTTCTTAAGTTGTTTGTGTTGTGACGAAATGCAGCGCGTTTCTTCAGTTGTTTGTGTTGTGACAAAATGCAGCGCGTTTTTTCAGTTGTTTGTGTTGTGACAAAATACAGCACGTTTCTTCAGTTGTTTGTGTTGTGAGAATTTGCAATACATGTGTTGTCAAACTGATGAAGATTGTTTCTTAATTTGCTGGTGTTTTTGTAATTGCATGTGTTTTCTTAAATTACAGTGCATTAAGCTCTCTCGGCCACTGCAGTGGTCCTATTTCAGCGCAACAACAAAGAAATGCACCATGCCTGCCTACAAGAACTCTTTCTGACAACATGCCACTTGGCTATCCATTCAAAGGTGTTGCCTTCTGGAACTTCAGTTCGAAGTTAAGAGTTAGAATCGATTCGATTTCCTAAAAATAGCTTTTATCCTTATTTCATGGACTGCACAAGGCTTTATATCCAACACACAGTCCCTGTACACACAGATTGCTTTTTCGTTTTCTTTCATTAGAGCGGGCACTCCATTGCATAATTCCACCTAGAGGCACCACTGCCATCGTTATCCTTTTTATTTGTTGCATTTCAAATGTGAAGAGTTTCCTTTCTAAAAAACAACAACATATACACTGTAAAAAATATTGGGTTCCACACAATTCCTTATGTTGTCCCAACATAAATCAATTAAGTTAACGGTGTCACTTTATTTTGATGGTCCCTTTAATGCATTTTGTTGCATTTAAGTTGCATTGCATCTACATGCCAACTAATTCCTAATAGATTATACTGTAAGTAGACTGTTAGGGTTAGGGTCAACTGTAAGTTGACGTACTTGCAAAGTACTTGCAAAGTTAACATGTCAGTTAAATGTCTGTTGAAGGAGCATATTAACAGATATTAAGCAGACAGTCTACTAATACTCAAATGAGAAGTAATTGGCAGTTGCAATGCAACTTTTAGTCAACAAAATGTGCAATAGGGACCATCAAAATAAAGTCTTACCAAGTGAACTTTATTATTTTCACAAACTTAAGTGGATTGAACAAAACAATTAAGAGGTCTCAAGGGTCCGTGTACCCTCCGTTCATTTGATTATTCCTTTTATTCTGGAAGACAAAACATCAGAAAAACAGACAATATTTTGTTTTTCTGTTTATTGTGTAGACACAAAAAACGAAAGCTCATCTGTTATTCTGCTTATTAACTTAAAACGGAAAATTAAAACAAACACAAAACAAAAACAAAATTATGCGTCAAAAAGCTGCATTTATTTGTTTATTCGTTTGATCAATAAAACGAACACAACGTGGCCGTGCATCATTTGTTTTCTATTTTTAAAGGGAACAAAGGAAAGGAAGAAAACGGACGTTTTTCGGTTTTTCTTTTGCTCACAAAAAACGAGATTTTGGCTGGATTTTCATTTTTTTGGTTTAGGGTAGGAAAACGGATAAACAACTTTAAATTTCACTATACACATGTAGGCATGCTGAAACGCCCATTTTTCTCTGATTGGCCAACCAAATCTGAGCTCCTGACGTCGCCCTCAAAATATTAGTCAGGCAGGCTTTTAATTATTATTATTTAATTATATATAGAGACTAAGTTTACATATTCTATCATTTGATCAGTTAGCAGGCTTATATTCATTGCGTATGTAAATTAAATAAAAACATAAATTAGTAGTATAATTAGACATTTGTCATTAAAATAAGGTCATATTCGACGTCAAACTTCTTGCTGCTGTGCACCTGATGCTGAGCAAAGATAGCCATTTCCGAGCAGCACCTGGATTGCATGATCGTTTCAGAGCTACTGTAGGCCTAAATAATATTATTAATAATAATAATAATAATAATAATAATAATAATAATAGGCTAATAATGGTAATTTTTATTATCATTTACTTAGTTTTTTTTAATAGTTGTTAGGACCAGAATAAGAACACACTGGGACCATAACAAAGGGTACCTTTTGTTTTCATTTTATTCCCTCCTATTTTAATTATACTGTATATATGCAATTACCCTATTGTAGTTATTTATTTGATAATTAATAAAAAATTTTATTGCAACGCAAATAATTTTTGTTATTATTTTTTTGTTGCTGTTATTATTATTGTAGGCTACATCATCTATTTATTATTTCATTTTCTATTATTTGATAGATTTTAATAGGCTATATAGGCTTTATATAAATAAATAAATAAATATCCGCTGGGTCAGTTGGTGTTTCAGTTGGCGTTTCTGTGTCCGCATGTTCTCCCTGCATTAGCGTGGGTTTCCTCCGGGTGCTCCGGTTTCCCCCACAGTCTAAAGACATGCGGTACAGGGGAATTGGATAGGATAAATTGTCCGTAGTGTATGAGTGTGTATGGTTGTTTCCCAGAGATGGGTTGCAGCTGGAAGGGCATCCGATGGTAAAACATGTGCTGGATAAGTTGGCGGTTCATTCCGCTGTGGTAACCCCGGATGAATGAATGAATAAATAAATAAATATATATATATATATATATATATATATATATATATATATATATATATATATATATATATATATATATATATATATATATACACAGTATATATATTTATAAAAATATCTTAGGCCTGGGCTATGCGGAATTTTTTTAAAAGGTGGGTTTAAATAAAATACAACATAGGACCGGTGGCATCGGTGGTTCGAGACATTCTAAAACTCTGGATTAATGAACAAATTTTTAAATGAACCAATTAAACACATACTTATAATTGATAATAGATAAAAGCTATAGTAGTTCAGACTAACAGATGAGCTAATAACTTGACATTTATTTGCTCTTCTTGATTTTATGTTAAAATGCTACAGCGGCTCCATATGCTTATAAATATTGCATAATAGACTACTATTCTTTGCTGCCAACTGTTTGCATTTTATTTTATGCATTTACTATTGCATGAAATAATAAAAAGGAAAGTGTTAATGGCGCGTGTGGTGCGCACAGCGGACTATGACAAATTAAGTTCTCTTTAATCTAATTCTGCTTAAATTGTAGAAAATCATTAAAACGACAGGACTTTAATCAAGCCTTTTCCATTCTGAGAATTACAGCTATTAATAGCTTAGTCAAACGATGAGTTTATAAAGTACATTTACAAATCTACCGAAGAATAAGACTAATGTGCAATGCATTATGATCGTTGCATGATCAGAGCAACGCATTTATATAAGTTATATTGGCAAATAAACATGCACCGGCAAAAGTAATGAATGTGTTGGGGGAAAAGAAAACATTTTAATTATTTGTTAATAAGATTGCCGACTCTGCACATTCAAAAGGTTTCATTTGGTTTAATGTTTTTATTTTATTTCACAGAGTCTCTTTTCTGGATACTCTGCTACAAAGAGTCTGTAAAGGCTCTCCTGGCTCATTCAAATCACTTGATTAAACATGAAACTGACTGGAGCAATGCATGATTTTGTCATTTACAGTGAATACAGTAATAATACAGATTACTTCGAAACTGTGAATATTTCACACATTTTATTTATATTATTATTTTATTTAGAAACAAGTTTGTGTTTTGGCACTGCAGCCTTGCGGACCTTATTTTGAAGCATTTCACCTCAAATGTTATTATTCTTGCTTATTTTTATTGTATTTTTAGTATTTATAATTATACCAAACGAAATTCGTTTCATTCTTTTTATTTGTAAGGTATTGTTTTCGTGATTTATATACTGATTCAAATCAGGGGCGCCTGCAGGAATTTACTCCAAGGTACGCACAAATCCAGCACCACCCGCCTCCTTCCCCAATCATGTCAAGAAACACTGATGCTTACGGTCAAAGACTACATTATTTAAGAGCATTCCTTACGACATAATTAGTTTCCTTTTAATTTTAATATTTCGTTAAAATCTAAATGTAATAAAAGCACATCAGCACCAAGGAAAAATCAGACGCAAGACGTCATTTAAAATGATGACATATTAAAAAATTTGCAAATATATGACAGAAGATTGTGATACAATAGTGAAGCATTAATTAAATCCTTACTTTCCACTGACCGAAAATCATCCACAGTTGGGTTCATAGTTGGGCTCAAACTAAAATATAATTTATATATTTTTCTTGGACAAAATATCTTTTTAAAACAAATTTTGTATATAGTTTGTCTCTTTAAAATAGTTTACGGTTTAATAATCATTATAAATGACATCACAAATAAATAAATAAAAAAGCAGCATTAATTCCCACCCTGGTATGGTAGGTATACATACAGTCTTACAGCCATAAGGCTGCAGGCGCCACTGATTCAATTTACTGGGGTACGGGAGACGGATCGGGCACAGGCGCAATAATCGAATATTTTCAGCGCAAGCCGGCACCACGGTATTGACTGCATCATCACTGTGACATTTATTAACATATGACTGGATGTGGAGGACTGTCATGGTTTTGACTACTGCAGGACTCTACTGAATGATGCGCATCAGAGGGGATTTAGAAGTGGGCATACTCAGAGGCGCCTGATAAATAAGTGGTATATACCATACCTGCATCAATCTCACAGGTTTTCACAGGTTGCCTGCGTATCCTCTCCAATACACCACTGATATTATCGTCATTTTTGATTACGACTTGTAAAAAGCAATTACGTCCTTGTCCTTTTTTATGAGTCATTTTACGAAGCTTTAAATACACCATGGGCATATCTAAATGAATGCCGCAATAGACACCTGACTCTTCATATAATAAACACTTTATTCGCCACACACACTCTGCCAATGTTAAGTTTTTAAGTCATTTTAAGTCATAAGTTTACATACAACATGCAGAAAAAAAGAGAAAATATATTTTAAAATTGCATGTTACATTTAGACCTAAGCTTTTTGCTTTTTGCATCATAGGCATTTATACACACAAATTAAGCAGTTTAAAAAGTTTACGTTTATTGTTCCTTTGAAATTACTTTTGGTGCAATAAATAATCCTGAATACTTGAAAGTGTTAACATATTCTTTAAATGTATTTTATAACAATGAAATTTTAATTAAAGTGAATCATTGTGAATTTGCCAAGACATGCTCCACTTTACCACTGTAAAATAATGCCCCCACTTACGCAATACTAGAACCTGGTCTGTATATAACTACGGAAATAAATGTACACTCACATTAACATCAAAGTTGTGATTTTATAAAATAGAGAAAATAAACAAGATGCGCTTTCTCTCATGCAGCCTTCGTGAAATATAGCGCGTCACAGCAAGGAACTACTTGACACGAAATTAAAACCATAAAACCAAATGAAACCCTTTGAATGTGCAGCATCGGCAATCTTCATTTTTCCCGCCTACACTGACTGAGAATAATGCTGCATTTTTTTTTAACAAATAATTCAAATGTTTTCTTTTCCCTAAGCACATTCATAATCATTACTTTTACCGGTGCAAGTGCGCGCGCTTGAGCAGGGACTTTAGGCCTAAGCCCATGCCTGCATAAATATATATTCTGTATCTATTTTTAGGTGTGCAGGATGCCACTTTGGCACAACCTGACACATGTGGCTAAGCCCCTGCTACAATATTATTAACAGCAACAACAAAAAAAAATAAATAAATAATAATAATAAGATAGGCCTACTTTGAGTTTGCAATAAAATAGTATTAATTATCAAATAAATAATTAAAATAGGCAAATAGCAATTAAAATAGGAGGAAATAAAATAAAAACAAATTGTACTATTTGTCATAGCCCCAGGGCCCAGTATGTTCTTATTCTGGTCCTAACAACTATTAAAATAAGTAAACAATAATAATAAAAAGAAACGATTATGCAAACGAGGTTCTGCTCGGAAATGGCTATCTTTGCTCAGCATCAGGTGCACAGCTGCAAGACATTTGGCAGCGAACTATGAAATTATTTTATTGGCAAATGTCTAATAATACTACTAGGCTAATTTTTGTTTTTATTTAATTTACATACGCAATGAATGTAAGCCTGGTAACTGATCAAATGATAAAATATGTAAACTTAGTTTATATAATCAAATAATAATTGAAAGGGTGCTGATCGCAGCGGACTAATATTTTGAGGGCGACGTCAGGAGCTCAGATTTGGTTGGCCAATCAGAGAAAAATGGACGTTTCAGCACGCCTACATGTGTATAGTGAAATTTAAAGTTGTTTATCCGTTTTTCTACCCTAAACCAAAAAAAAAAAATGAAAATCCAGCCAAAATCTTGTTTTTTTGTGAGCAAAAGAAAAACCGAAAAACGTCCGTTTTTTTCCTTTCCTTTGTTCCCTTTAAAAATGGAAAACAAATGATCCACGGCCACGTTGTGTTCGTTTTATTGATCAAACGAATAAACAAATACTGTAAATGCAGTTTTTTTGACTCATAATTTTGTTTTTGTTTTGTGTTTGTTTTAATTTTCCGTTTTAAGTTAATAAGCAGAATAACAGATGAGCTTTCGTTTTTTGTGCCTACAGAATAAACAGAAAAACAAAATATTGTCTGTTTTTAAAGTTAAGCGCACTCTAGCTATTTATTTAATTACACTTTTATTTAAAGTACACTTTAGAACATGATTTACAGTCTATTCACAGTGCATTATTTAACAATGCACATGTTCAATGGGATCAAACCCATGATTGTGATTCTACTATAACACAATGAATCCAAAAATCAAATGATAAAAATAGGACACAGTACCTTATGTCTTACTCATTCTACTTGAGGAACTGCTCCTCTGGGTCATATTTCAGGAAAGTAACAAATGGTCTACTGTATATATGTCGCATATAGATTGGAAGACAGATTGGAAACTGAGTGGGATTAAACTAAAGCTGCACGATATTGGAAAGATCTGACATTGTGATATTTTGTTTTGCTGCGATATGTGTTTTGATATGAATATAATTTCACCAGATGACTTGAATAGCTCTATTTGTAAAGATTTAATTAATTTAGATCAACTGAGATGATAAAGTCTTTTTCTATGCAATGCATCTGCATAAATTATAATAAATTACAAGCAAAAAATTATAAATAAACAGTGCTTTATGTTTTTCTGGAGAGTGTAACAGTATTCAAGTATAGAAATTGAACAATCAAACGTGAAAATCACATGGTCATTATTATATAAATATTTTAAAAATAATAATATTTAACAATATCTTTATCTTTTATTCTGTAATAAATAACATAATCCTGTAATGTGACTATTCCAGATACACACATTCGATATTGATTCTCAAACAATATTGTTCAGCCCTAGATTAAACCAATCATGGAGGAATGAAAAGAAAAAGATCATTTTAGAAAGTGAATGATTCAGTTTTACTTTTTAATTTAATTTAATTTAGCAATTCAATTGACTTAGGCCCCATTTACACTAGTTTTAAAATGGCATTTTAGAATGAAAACGATCTGCGTCCACACTAGCGTTTCACCCAGCGTTTCTAAACAGCTCTCTGTCCATACTACACTGCTGTAAACGCACTTCATGTGACCACACACACACTCTGGCATGCACTGCAGTGTGCTTTGAGCACATCAAGCTATATAAGAACTGTGCGCGTCAGACTGTTCATCAAAGATCTACCGCCGGATCTAATCTCACTATATTTGTTAAATGTGATATTTAATTCATCTTGTTGTCTATATCTAATGACATATTTTCTGACTTTGGTCTTTTGAATCTATTACTTGTTCTCAGGTATGTGTATCAGCTCAGTGCAAAGATAAGTTAGGTTAATATCCTAATTAATGTAACCACGTACACTGATTTTGCACATTGCTTGCCCTTATTTGCTATAATGTAAACTAATTGTACGTATACTTTTATAACGACCATTATTAATTATTAAACTGATATTCAGCAAAAAAGATGGTATGTTTTGATGATGAAAATGAGAGGATGCAGTTCTGTTATAGGCTCTGTTTTGTTATAAATATTCATACAGTGAAGATGACGGTCATATAAATATGTAGCTACATGACGCCTCAACATTTTTGGTGTCTGTTAGTTACTATCAAAATGAAAATAGGCAGTTCCTTATATTAGGTTTTCATTTTATTGTATGGGTGATATGAATGAGGTTATAATTTACACTGTTCCCTTTGAAGATTTACCCAACGTGTCCTCGGGAGTTTGTTTTCCATATCAAACTTGCAAAGTCTGAGCTTACGAGGAGAGGATGCAGGACTGAACTGTGTGTAGACTACGTAATATTGAGGAAAAAGCCCCAATCAGAGAGGCGAATGTCTGCAGCCACATGCCCTCTTTTTTGCTGAATATCAGTTTAATGGTCAATAATGGCTGTTATAAAACGCCACCTTCATATGTCTCTGTTTCCCCCCATCTACACTGAGATGGGCAGCAGTGTTTTAAATTGAAAACTGTCTCTTCAGTGTTTCCAAAATGCTCTGTTTACAGGAAATTTAAAAAAAAAATACTTATTGTGTTTATAACATTCTCTTATGACTGTGGACACACTATATCTACAGACCGTTCTGTCCAAACTGCTTACAAAAAGATGATTTTCATCATAGGTGCCCTTTAAAGAAATCAATGTTTTACATGATAAAAATCATATCATCCACTCAGTATGTATTTAATAATGTTAAATGGCTTAACAATTACATACATATGCATTTCAGTGAGTGCATTGTGTGTGAAAAGACTTTGATTTTGACTGATTTGGTTGCACCTTATTGCTCATAGTCTCATTGCTTTCATATTCCATTGCATCTGTTTAGGACAGTTTCCCAGCCTCCACACATCACTTCAAGTGTGTTATGAAAGTTTTAATCAGACTTACTAAGAATAACCTAATTTCAACGATAACAGGAAAACATTGAGCTCTGTTTTGTGTAGGATTTTCCTATATAATTGTTTGCCATTCTTTGTTAATACGCTGGTCCTCATCATTGCTGCCCTCAACTTTCCCTTGCGTCTCACCAGATCAAACACATCATTGTTTATTTATTTTTTTAATGTGGGACTTGCTTCTGTATTAACTCTCTCACAGATTTGCGGTGCACCAAAAAGTCTGCAGTTAAATAACCAACCTTTATCACCCATTAGCATGGTACACGAAAGCAAGGGAACTTCCATATGCCTCTCAAATATCATGTTTGACTACAAAATGTGTTTACATAGCCCAAGCTCAAAGCCATTAGTGCGATATGGGTCAATGCAAAGCACAGAGGAAGTAGCATTGGTGGAAAAAACTGCGAACAAGTCACCATTGATACTGCCTCCAACATTTCTTTGCTTGTTGAATTCTTGTTTTCTAAGGCTATATGGATATACAGTAAATACGCTCTTCTTTTAAGTATTTTTACATGAATCTGCAATTGAGAATAAGAGGAACAGTCAGACCTTCAGGATACAGTGGCTATAAATATGTTCGTTTCAGTAAAGCAATCAGGGTTTCTATATAAACCAGGCACACATCAGAACACAAGATGCTCTCTGTCTGTCTAGCAGCAGCTGCTTTGAAGACTGCAGGCAGAACTGGAGGAAAATTTCTCATCATAAATTCAGTGGCTCACAACAGTGCTGTCCTCTGGCATCCGCTCTTTTGCTTGCTTAAAACGACTCTGGCTTTTTGGACTGATCTGTACTATTGCGAACAAAGGGCATTGCTGAATAAAGATTCCATCGTGATTGATCAATTATCTGTTGGATTTTAAATGTTAGAGAGTTCAGCTCAAATAAACAAAAGACAAAGAAAATACTTCGTTCGTACTTACAATTTTTGTAAGGTTTTGGAAAAGCATTTATTATACTGTCAGAATTACATCATTGTGATTGTGATTTGGTAACACTAATAACTACACACTATGAATCATTTATGAAGCAATAGAAAAATAGTTATTAGTAGATTATTAGTTAAGCATTAACTCTGCATTACTACATTACTTATTAGTACATGTGTAATGTGTTTAATAATTATGTTTTCATACTTTGTTAATAATTATTTTTTCATTACTAAATTAAGTATTGCCTTATTTACAAACCAGGGATTGTAACACTAATAACTACACACTTTGAATCATTTATTAAGCATTAGCAAATAGTTAATTCATTATCTGTTAAGTATTAACTCTACATAGACGTTAGTAAGCAGTTTATATGCAAATGCTGTATTCTTGACTTATACCCACATTTATAATGTGCTTAATAATTGTATTTTCATACTTTATTACTTATTAATTATTAAATTGAGTATTGCATTATTTACAAATCATTTGTATTTAAGAGTAGTTGGTGGCTTTTAGATTCAATCAGATTGTGTAAGAATACACTACTCAGATCAACATTAATATTTTTTTTATTATTCAGGTATATAGAAATGCTTACTATGTATGTTAATAAGTGCTTTATTAGCTCAACTTCATGCAGTTTTGTCATCTAATCTAAAGTGAGCACTGTTTATGTCTATGACAATTAAAGGCTCAGTATCAAAAGAACAATAAATGTTCGCAATCTTATTAAAAAATAAAGAAAAATACTGTAAACTTTAAACATTGCCAAATGACAGGAGTGTCAAAATACAACTAGCAATAAAAACAATTAAATAAAATTAAATAAAACAACAACAATATATTAATAAAACTATATTATGATACAACATTTCAATGTCATTTAGCAATGTTTAAACTGCACAGTAATTTTATTTTAGTTAAGATTGCAAATATTTATTTTTCATTTGATATAGTTTCATTTGTGTATCTTCAAATAAATATAAATTAATAAAGTCATTTATTTATTAATTTATTTATTCATTTATTCATTTATTTTTCCCTGTTTAGAACATAACTGAGCCTTTAATTGTCATTTATAAGGGATTTATAAAGCATAAATAGTGCTCACTAGATTAGGTCACAAAAGTGGATGAAGTTGAGTTAATAAAGCATTTATAACCATACTAAGTAGCTATTAGTATATGTCTGAACTGTAAGATATAAATGTTAATTTGAATAGTTTATTAATCATTTACTAACTCATTCTGAATGATCTTAACAGACCACCAACTATTCTTAAATAACTGGTTTGTAAATAATGTGATACTTAATGAAAAAATAATCATTAAGTATAAAAACTCAATCATTAAGCACATTCTAAATGTGCTTTTAAGTCAAGAGTAGAGCATTTGTAGCTGCATTTGTAAATGTAGAGTTAATACTTAACAGATAATTAATTAACTATTTGTTAATGATTAATAAACGATTCATAGTGTGTAGTTGTTATAAAGTGTTACCAACGTTTATATATTGTATTATTCAGGCATATATGAATAGTTTCTTTGTATGTTAATTAATGCTTTATTAACTCAACTTCATCCAGTTCTGCAGCCTAATCTACAGTGAGGGCTATTTATGCTTTATAAATCCCTGATAAATTACAATTAAAGGCTCAGTTATATTTTAAACAGAAAAAAAAGAAAGACTTAATTCATTTCTATTATTTAAAGATACACAAATGAAACTGAATCAAATGAAAAATAAATCTTTGCAATCTTATGGAAAATAAAATTACAGTACATTTTAAACATCGCTAAATAACATTGAAATGTATCATAATATATTGTTAAATTATTATGTTGCTGTTGTTAAATCCAATTTTATGTTATATTTTGACACTCCTGTTATGCAGCAATGCTTAAAATTTACAGTAATTTCATATTTTTTTATATGATTGCAAAGTATTATTGTTCATTTGATGCTGAGCCTATGTAATTGTCATTTATTAGGGATTTCATTCATTCATTCATTTTCTATTCAGATTAGTCCCTTTATTCATCAGGGGTCGCCACAGCGGAATGAATCGCCAACTCATCCAGCATATGTTTACACAGCGGATGCCCTTCCAGCTGCAATCCAACACTGAGAAACTCCCATACACTCTAGCATTCACACTCATACACTACGGCCAATTTAGCTTATTCAATTTACCTATAGCACATGTTTTTGGACTGTGGGGAAAACCGGAGCACCTGGAGGAAACCCACACGAACACAGGGAGAACATGTAAACTCCACACAGATATGCCAACTGAACCAGGCAGGGCTCGAACCAGTGACCTTCTTGCTGTGAGGCGATTGTGCTATACACTGCACCACTGTGACACCTCTTATTGGGAATTTATAAAGCATAAATAGTCCTCACTTTAGATCAGGTCACAAAACTGGATGAAGTTGACTTAACAAAGCATTTATTAACATACAAAGTAACTATTAATATATGCCTGAATAATAAGGTTTATAAATGTTAATTTAAAAAGTTTATTAATCATTTACTAACTCATTCTGAATGATCTTAAAAAAAAACACCAAGTATTCTTAAATAACTGGTATGTAAATAATGCAATACATAATTTAGTAATAAAAAAGTAACCATTATTAAAGTTTGAAAGTACAACCATTAAGCACATTATACATGTAGAGTTAATGCTTAACAAATGATATATTAACTATTTTCTATTGCTTAATAAATGATTCATAGTGTGCAGTTTTTTATAGTGTTACCGTCTTCATTAGTTGGGTTTCCATTCTTACATCAAGCAAATATTTTCAAAGTTTAAAAAAAGTGAATCAGTTGCGTTTTTATCAAGTTGTTAGACTTTACTAACTGTAGTATTAGTAACTATCAGTAAACAATGCAATCTTATTCAGTCATGTGGGTGTAATGTTTACTACATGAGAGTTTATTCGGCCAATGAGTTTCCATATCCCATTATTCTCATGTACTCTTATTCACACAAGTCCAAAACCAACTCAAGCGAGCATAAACATTTTTGTTTGTACATTTTTTTCTAGAAATTTCCATCAATCGTTTCTCATGTGATTCTTAAAAACGTGCATTAACAAAAGCTGATGGAAACCCAGCTAGTGTCACACGATCACTTAAAAAAAGCAATGTCACATGAGCTTCACATGTTAAAATCACAACACATGTATTTCTTGTGTGGTTTTTAATTGTATAACTCATGTCGCGCTCGTGTTTTTTTCTGTGAAGGCTCTTCAGAAATAACCTTCTAATTATCAGTCTTGCTGAATTTTTCCAATTGATCACTGCACTTCACACCTCTTTTCACTCAGTAAACATCAAAAAGCAGACATCCATTCATCTAATGTTATTTTTTGCAATGCATTCAGTTCAGTATCCTAAAGCAACTGCTCACAAGACAGGAAGTGGAGTTCATTTCAAGGTTGCTCACAAAGTCTATAGTGAAAGCATGAATAGGGGATGATGGGAAGAGTTGAAGAGAGAGAAAGGGGCACTTAACAATCATTGTGCCGGTAGGGAATTGAGGCCACTGATCTCCACTATGTCAGACTAATTCATAGCTACTTCCTGACGCTCATTTTAGAGTTATGTAGTTTATGTAAAGATATGTATTGTACATGCAGTATTATAATATGAATAAATTATGATGATAAATCATCTGCATGTTTTATATAAACTCATATACAGTTGAAGTCAGAATTATTAGACCCCCCTGGATTTTTTTTTCTTTTTAAAATATTTCCCAAATGATGTTTAACAGCACAAGGAAATTTTCACAGTATGTCTGATAATATTTTTTTCTTCTGGAGAAAGTCTTATTTGTTTTATTTCGGATAGAATAAAAGCTGTTTTACATTTTTTAATAACCATTTTAAGGTAAAAATTTTAGCCCCTTTAAGCTGTATTTTTTTTTCAATAGTCCACAGAACAAACCATCGTTATACAATAACTTGCCTAATTACCCTAACCTGCCTAGTTAACCTAATTAACCTAGTTAAGCCTTTAAATGTCACTTTAAGCTCTTTAGAAGTGTCTTAAAAAAATCAAGTCAAATATTTACTGTCATCACGGCAAAGATAAAATAAATCAGTTATTAGAAATGAGTTATTAAAACTATTATGTTTAGAAATGTGTTGAAAAAAAATCTTCTCTCCGTTAAACAGAAATTGAGGGAAAAAATATAATAATAATTCTGACTTCAACTGTATATAGTACCACTTACCATGCTTTCATGTTGTTTATGCATAATACTAACTATCTGGATGTCACAGCAGCAATCAAGACTTATTTTTAGCCTTACATTTTCTTCAGTTCTGTTTTTTTAGCTGATAGGAGTGTCACTGGCAACTCTTTTTCTGCTGCTGTAGCTCATCTGCTTCAAATTTGGCCAACATAGGCTCATTCTGAAAATTTAGCCCTCTATACATTTCTGGAGATCGCGAATTATGTAGCCAAAAGTACCTATGGCTGCATTTCATTTTTAAAATGAACATTACTGGGCGGTATGATGCCGTTTCTTTTAACACTTACCAGCTCACCGCTTACCTCCATATGGACGGCTTTCCAGCTGTTACCAGTTTGTACGTTTGTACGTTGGCGGACTTGAGACGCAGAGAGGAGTTGACCCCGATCACAGGGTTCGAGTCCAGTGAAGAACGGTTTCAGAAAGCGAGTAAGACAAAAACAGAATCCAAAAAATAAAGTAAACAAGTAAATAACAGGGTTAGAATGTGGTAAAACCTGAAAACGTTATAAAAACCAGGCGAGGGCTTTTCTTTTTCTGGATTGCTTTTGAAAATTGTTGGTTGGGTTTAGGGAAGTGGGTGGGTGAGTCAATCAATACAATTGGCTGGGTTTAGGGAAGGAGGCGGGTCAGTTGATTGGTCAGTCAGTCATTTAGTAGGCAAAATACAACTGTTTGGAGATGATGACATCACTGAACCACATATTCAGGAGGAGGAAGAATCCTGCATGTAACAAATGGTAACCGGCAACCAGGGGTATCGCTGGCCGGTAGGGGCCCTATGATGGGCGTCTAATAGTATCTCTGGGGGCCCCAAAACGGTGTGGGCCCTTTGAATCGTTCTAAAAATCTGTAAAGGAACGGCCAAAAAGACATTAAATTACAGAAAATACCCATTTTACAGAATTGCAAGCAAAAACTGTAAAAATACAGAATATACTTTACGGTCAAAACTACAGTTAAATTACAGTTTAATACTGTTACTGATAATTAGCATTTAAACTGTGAAAAAATGGGGAAAAAAGGTAATTACTACCATTTTACTAATTATCACTGCAAGTATACAGATTATTGCTGTCATTTTACAAATAATTACTGTAAATATATGTATTTCATTGTAAGTATACAGATTAATGTGATTTTAAAGATTATTACTGTAATTTTACAGGTTATTACTGCATAAATTAATGTGATTATACAAATGAATCCATGTAATTATGAATGAAATCTCTAAATATTCCACCTTTAACATACATTTAAAACAGAAAAAAATATATTTTAAAGGATTAAAAAAAGCTTAGGTACAAATAACTGATGTTGTCCTAAAACACTGTACATATAACTATAAACTGTAATATAGTTTAACAAATATTTTTTAGGATATGTAGGTAAAACTCCTAAAACAATTTGCTTAAAAAAATAAAAATTAATATATCTAAAAAAATTATTTTTTATTTTTATTTTTATTTTTTACAAATAACACATTTGGTGCTCGTTAAACAACAAAAACATGGTTAGTGTCATGTGAGGACGCCTGCACAACAAAGTTGAGGATCAAATAGCAGTTTATTAAGAGAATAATCTTGCAATTAAACAAACAGGTGCATACAGATAATCCCAAGCATAAAGGCGTCAAACAAAATAACAAGATAAAGGGGTGAAATGCGGCAAGGCAAGGGGAAATGCATTGTAATGGTCACTAAACAGTTTAAGACTCAGCAACGATGTGTCTTTTCGTGCTAAGTTTCTGACTGTATATAATCAGTCAGAATTAGGCATCCGGGTGTGCGAGGTGCATGCTGGGAGTTGTAGTTCATTAACGTAGCGTGTGTGTAGTTTTCCAGCAATCTGCAGCCGCTAGATCACTGGTGATTGTAACAATTAGCATAGCAACATTTTTAGAATAGTAAAATAAAGATTTTATAGCTTACAGTGCAGCCTACAAACAATAGGCTATTATTTGACATTATTAACCTCACGTTAATCTTCATATGATTACTATCTTTACTAAAAACAATTGTAGTAAAACAAAACAAGACTGAATTTTTGTTTCTCTATTTTTACAGGAATAATCTGTAAATATGAATGTAAAATTAGGTGTTACTCTGAAAATACAGAACATTTCCTTCAAAAAACTGAAAAAATAACGTAATACCAAAAAATAAGCAATAACTGTAAATTTAATGTTAATTTTTTATTACAGAAAATATGTAAAACAGGTATTTCACTGTATTGTGAAAAAAATGGAAAATTCTGTAAAAAAATACAGACAATTACCTGTAAAATAACGTTTATTTTTAACAGTGTGGCATATACGGTACGTAATACACTGTTTTAATCAAGATTTCCCATTTCCAACAATTTTAATAAACAACGCATGCCCTGTATACACACATAATGTAAAAAAATGCAAATAATAATAATCATTGTCGTATGGACTTAATTCACCTTTCTTCCCCATTCTGATGCTCGATTTGAACTTTAGTAGATCTTCTTGGCTATGTCTATATGCTCAAGAGCATTGATTCACTGCCTGTCCTTAAATTATAAGAAATCTAAACATTTTCTATATGAAATAACATCAAGTAGGTTTGAAACAACATGAGAATCCTCCTCTATAAGGGTAGCACTATAATCACTCAATTGAACTTGTGTCATATTTCAACCATATTGTAAAAAGGCGCTTCTGAAATACAATGCTTCGATTTTTAACCTGTTGAACAAAGAGCGGTGACACCTTAATCTTTTTTTCTGTGTTTTTGACAGTGTGGTCGGAGGTCTGCATTGTGCTCAGGTTGTCCTCATGCTGTGTGGCCTGTACTGTACTGTATGTGCTGAAGCCCTTGCTTTGGGCCTCTTCTGCACTCAGGTCCCGCTAATCTCTATTGTTATTTTGGTGGGTGTGTTCAAAGAAAGCTGTCAGTATCAGCGGAGCTTGGCTCTACTCCAAACGCTCACTCACACACACATACAAATTTTCACTTAGCAAAGTGAGCAGATACAGTAATATACACTTACATATATAAATTACTACAGTATAATCCTGAACTAAAACATGAATTAAAGTTATTTTTCACTTTAAAAGGTCATATTTTGGTTTTGGGGGTCTCCAATAACAGGCTGATATCCATGCCAGGTCAAAAAACACTTTCATTTTCTTATAATATGCATTTATTTTTTACCTAATTATCCCAACGACTCCCATATGATTTGTTCAGTGATTAATTTGTTCTCAAACCTCCCCTTAGCGCGAAGATAATCTGGGTGTTGGGTCTGATGACCCAGTCTGTTGTGATTGGTTGGCTGGGTTCAGCGTGAGACAGAGGAACGCTCACCATGGCTATAAAGTAGCAGAGTATGTGAGTGCATAATACAATAAAGCAATGCAGTTTAACACCAGCGTATTACTCTACTCTTAAACATAACCCAATTTACAACGACACACATTCAGTATTAATCCACACAGTGGCAAAAGTTGAACTATTTTGAAAATTGACTGTGCCACGCGTGTGAGGAATAGCTGATGGTGGCCATAGCAAAGACAAACGACAGAGAATGGCAAGTTCAGAAACGCATTTAAATCGGTAAAAAAAGAAACACATGTCACATTTTCAACGTGGTTTTGGACACAATATGTGAATAGCCCCTTAGATTTAGGTTGGCTTTACTGTGATATTGTTGTGAAAATGAACTTTAACCCTTTATTCCCCACAGCCAAATCTCCATCTGTCATCTTTGTGTCATGATCAGTCCCGTGATCCCCCGTGCTCTACTAGTGCCTGAAGGGAAAGGCACGTTCACGTTTTACCAGAACCGACACTTTATATTTGGTGATGTACAGGGCCGGATTAAGAACACATTGGGCCCTGGGGCTATACCAAATCCAAGGACCCCCTTTTAATTTTCTTACCTCACAAAAGTATACAGTATATATTAGTTGTTGTTGTTGTTGTTATTATTATTGTTATTGTTATTATTATTAATGATAATTTACTAATTTATATTATCTAATTTTCCACCATTTGATTTATATTTCATTATTATATATTTTTTCTATTTAATTAAAATAGACCTGCAAGTAGGCAATACAAAATGAAGTAATGACATAATCTGAACTTTAAAGTTCAAACAGGCTGCAAAAATCAGCAAAACAAAAACATTTGCAATGCTTCCTAAATAAGTGCTTTATTATAAATACTTTAAATAGGGGTTTACCTTTAAAAAGTTTCTTTAGAACTTTAGCTGACCATGAATCCCTAATAATAGGATACCTTTAAAATCCATGCTACTAATATACAAAATATTGTGGCCTTCTGAGTTTCAGAAGGCTAGCTTGCTTATTTTATTTATTTGTTTTTTGCATCAGATATATTGTCTGATGAAAGCCAGCGCCAATATTTCATTGCTCCATATTACTGTCATTTTCATAAAAGGGGCAAAATAAACATTCATAAAAAAAAAAGCTGCTTTACAGTTAGATTTACTGTAAAGCATAACCAAGTGTATTTACTTGAAATACATACTCCGCAATGATGGACATTTTGATAACTGCTTGGGTAACTCCTGGTTATATTGTATGATGGAAGATCATGCAGGTGCGCGCCATTTTTTTGATTCCAGCAGTAACAACCGCGCGGCCGAGTTCATTCAGTATAATTCCGGCAATCCCAGCTTCTGTTACTACATGTACAAGTTAATCACTGATGAAGACTATTTGAATTGAAATTTTTGTTCTACGACGAGCTTGGTTAGCCTACCTTTGACTGGATAGTTCTTGCGGTAGTGCCGAAATAAGGGACTGTCCTGGAAAAATGGCACATCTTATCACCCTTATGGATGACTAAAACAGGGCTATTCAATATTCTGATTCGGCTACAGCCACTCTGAGCCCCAGTTTAGCACCGGCGTCATTGTTTTTTAACAGCAGCAAACCAAAAGGAATACTTCACATTATCGACGAGAGAAAGCATAACGCAAAGAGGTTTCCCGTCATAGGGCAAATTAATTCATCAGCCAATCAAGGGCTCCCTTCTCCCGTGGGCCCTGGGGCTTCAGCCCCACCTAGCGCTTATGTTAATCCGGCCCTGGTGATGTACCATATCAATGTCGATGGGTTCATGCAAAAGATCCGAACCCAACACAATTAATTTATTTGACTCTGAGTCGACTATTTCATTCTATTTCTGTGTTTCGACTAAGACTGATTCATCATCAATAATGTAGTTTTAAACATGGAACACTTACAGATTTAAACCTCAGCTGGATGTTTTTATTCACTTAGTGCTATGCTACACACTGCATGGAAGGTCATTTTCAAAAACCCATAATAGGTGCTCTTTAAAACAGTGAGTCAAATTAACAGTAAAGATGGGCATAATAATAATAAAAAATGAATGAACACTTTTATTCTGCAATGAGTCTAAAATTAAATTGAACAGGTTTTAAATGTTTTAAGCTGAAGGATAGTGAGTGAGTAAGTCATTTTCTATTCATCATAGAATCATGAAAAATGCATCTCATTTTCCACAAAAATATTAAATTAAGCAGCACAACTTGTTTAAGCAATCATGATAAGAAATGTTTTTTAAACATCAAATCATCATATTTTGCTGATTTCTGAAGGAGTGTTTGATGCTGAAGACTGAACATTGTGCTGTCAATGAATTAATTCTATTTTAAAAACTATTTGAACAAAAGTTATTTTAAACTGTATTTTTATCAAACAAAAGTCTTGACCATAACATTTAACAATGTACAGTTTACTCAAAAATTAAATATAGAAAAAATACATGTTTGCCTGCTTATTTATCTCACATTCATCATACAAAATATAACATTTATTCAAGAGCATAGAAAATATCCTTTGTCTTTATCAAGCTGACGACCTCAGTCATCATACCACCAAACCACCCCAACATCATTTAATCAGACAGACAATAAAGACTATTGTGCAAAAATGAAATGCTGTACATATTGAGAAACTGAGAACAAAGGAACACTCAGTTATCGCAAAATATCAGCAACACTACAACTACAGTATGCGCTGCTCAGATGATACTAGTGCAATTGCCTGTTTCAGAGGTTACAGTGAGGCCAAAAGCAGAGCTCCATTACTGAGTCACGTTCTTGGCAGCGATGAGCTTTCGATGATCGCAGGGAAAAACAGAGACTCCCTGAACGCTCCTCTCCCTCTCTGTGGGCCCCACCTCAGATAAGACCTCGCTGCAATGGAGACCTTCAACTGCTAGAGCCAGCAGAAAACTTTGCAGTTTTGCTTTGCAGAAAACTGTCTTTGAGCAGGCTTGTCAGGACGTTGCTAATGCATTCACTCCTAAAAAGAAAGGTAAAGGTTCCAAAAAGAACAACGTACTCAGTCACTTTGCTTTGGCTTATTATCAGGGGTTGCCACTGCAGAATGAATCGCCAATTACTTTTTCATATGTTTTACCGGTGGATGCCTAGTCTCCAGTAGCCAGACTTCAGACTGACAGCTGAAGGAACTTTTGCGGCTTTGAATGATCAAGGAATGCCCACGATACTATTTCACTGACAAGTTAATCAACCAATCAGCTTTCGTTTTGTGTTGCGTCATGTTTATAGGTGTGAAAATGTCCACAAAATAACAGCCCGGCAGGCAAGCAACTGTATGTCATTCATTCACGAGCATCTTTAGAAGTTTACAATGACGACGCATCAATATCCTTAATAATCTGTCAACTGAACCAAAAGAAAATCAGTAGGACGTGTGTAGACAAATTGAGATAAACATCACACCTTTTTTTTTCAATTAAACCTGTTTGAAAGCACGTTGGTTAAGATTTCTGCATACTCAACTCCCAAAAATCCTGCCTATTTAAACCAATCAGAGGATGACTGAGGATCTGCTAAACTGTTTCCAGAAAAGTGTGCCATATGCATCAGACAATTAACCACATGTATGGCTGTGGGGAAAACCGGTGTTCTGTCAATTTGTCCTACCCTGTCAGATTTTCCTATTGACTATTCAAAAAGCCATTAGCACATTTAGATTACAAAATATGCTACCTATTAGATTGTGCTGCCACTGTAAATTTGGATGTGGAATGGTAAGATATGAGTCTGTAATATCGCTCTAACTCACTCCAATCCCAATATTGTTCCCTTCAAAATACCTTGATAATGGTTTACAATTAAGAATAATGTGGGTATCAGAGGTTATCAAAGGTGTCAATGCAATTTGCATAAATGTAGAATGCTGGGATATTACAAGCATGTAATAATGATGGTGATTTGTTTGCTGTGAAGGGGCTTTAGAGTGCATTAATTCAATAAGTTAAACAGTTCTCTAATATCTACATAGTATGTAATGTATGTGGCTTCAGTTAGTAATACCCTTTATTTAACCAAGTAAGTCAATTAAGAACCAGTTCTCATTTACTATGATGAGCTGGCCAAAAGGTAACATAAAAAGCAGATAAGAAGCAGCAGAGACACAATGCAATAACAATTTCACAAATGCAGATAATAACAAATAAATCAAAGAAAAACTAAAAACAAGCACAGTGATCTTGTACTATTACCTGGATTGAGTTTTTAAAGGATGATAGTGGAATAAAAGTGTTGAGCTTTAAGGTCTGCTGCAGATGATTCTAAGGATCAGCAGCAGAAATTTGAAAAGAGTAGCAACCAAATGAAGTGCGAACTTTGGGAATGCAAAGACTAGAGCGCAGATTTCCACATGTTTTCTGAATGTTAAGTGACTGTAAATATTGTGGAGTTTTCCCAATAAAAGTTTTGTAAATGAACAGAAACCAATGAATTTGTCGATGTGATTGAAGAGAAGGCCAATTCAAAAAGAGTACAGTAGACAGTGATGAGTATTAAATGGTGCACCAGTAACAAAATGAATTGCTGCATGGTAAGTAACATCCAGTTTGTAAAGGAGAGTTTTTGAAGCTGATCTGTAAATTAAATTCCATAATCCAAAATTGGTAATACTGTTAACTTGACCAAATGCTTCTTTGAAGAGAGCGTAAAAGAAGATTTGTTTCTGAAAAGAAGACCAATACGGGCTTTAACCTTTTTGAGCTATTAATTTATGTGACTTTCAAATGACAGTTTACCATCCAACCAAATATCAAGATATTTTTAGCAGTCAACATAATCAATCTCAGTACTGTCCAATGGGGAATTTTTAGGAGGAAACTCAACATGTCGTAAAAAAAAACAAAACAAAAAAACATACATTTGGTTTTATTAGTATTTAAAACTAAAAGATATTGGTAAAAGAGTGTTGGGTGTTTAAAAAAACTGGCTTGCAGTTCAACAAAAAGTTAAACAGTTCTCCAGAAATGGTTTTAAATGTTTTTTTATAACTCAAGAAATTACCCATAGAATGAAAGCTCAGTTTTGACCATATTTGGAATAAACATGAACGAGTTCTGCTCTGATGCTTCACAGCTAGGGCTCTTTTATAATGATCTACAGTAGGCTCAAAGTCTAAAGCGCATGGCGCAAAAGCTTTAAGGTTGTGTCCGAATCCACTTTAGCTATTTTAAGGATAGAAAAATATGGTTGCGCCCTGGCACAGGGTTGTGCTTATTCTCTTAATGAGTTATGGATGTGTTTTGAGCATAATGTGCATTAAACCAATCAGAGACTCATCTCCCATTCCCTTTAAGAGACAGTTGTGTCACGCCATGGCGCATTTGCTATTTACATGGCGGACTTTGTAAGTGGAAAAACTGAACACTTCACTAGCAAGAAAACAGTTAAACAGACCATCTGCAGCATGAGGATAAAGAACGAGCCTCCTTCATTCGGCCTCTTTACTTTCCCTCTTTACTTTACTTTTACTCTTTACTCCTTTACTTCAGTGGAGTAAGGAAGTGGTGTTGTACGCACTCCACTGAAGACATCCATTAGCCTACATATTTAATTTAGTTTGTTAAGCACAAAGATTTGTTTCAAAACTATATCTAAATTCAGCTCTGATCTCCAGCAAATGAATAAATGAACCATAATAACAAAGTGTGGTCAAAAAACTGAAGTTATATCCAAACACAGGTCGTATGGAACATTATTCCCCATATAGTCCAAAACCCATCAGGTGGACAAGTCTACTAAATCTTTTTTATTACAAAATTCACTCCTTAATTTTTTTTTTCATATGTAAATATATTTGTGTATTGCTGTACATCCTGTCTGTATTAAGCACATGTAAGCATTTGGACCTGCATAGGCGCATATCTAACATGCTCTGCACTTGACTTTAGACCTGCTTTCAGTTGGTCAAATCTCCCTTTCATTGGCAAAATCATTGAAAAAGTTGTTTTTAACCAGGTTAACACGTTCTTAAACTTCAAGGGGTGTTTAGACAATTTTCAATCTGGTTTCAGAGCACATCACAGTACAGAGAACTCTCTTATAAAGATAATCAATGATATCCGCCTAAATACAGATTCAGGCAAACTAATAGTGCTGGTATTGCTGGATCTCAGTGCTGCATTTGACACTGTCGATCACAGCATACTTCTAGATAGGCTGGAAAACTAGGTTGGGCTGTCTGGGACGGTCCTCAATTGGTTCAGATCTTATCTTGAAGGGAGAGGTTACTATGTCAGTATAGGTGATCATAGGTCGAGGTGGACACCCATGACATGTGGAGTTCCACAAGGCTCAATTCTGGCACCTCTCCTGTTCAAGCTTTATATGCTCCCTCTGAGCCAAATAATGAGAAAGAACCAAATTTCCTACCACAGCTATGCTGATGACACTCAGATCTACTTAGCCTTACTGCCTAACGACTATACAGTCCTATCGACACCCTCTGTCAATGCATTGATGAAATGAACAACTGGATGTGCCAAAACTTTCTTCAGTTAAACAAAGAGAAAACTGAAATCATTGCGTTTGGGAACAGAGATGAGGTTCTCAAGGTGAATGCGTACCTTGGCACTAAGGGTCAAACAACAACAAATAAGGTCAAGAATCTTGGTGTAACTCTGGAGTCAGATCTGAGTTTCAATAGTCATGTCAAAGCAGTTAGTAAATCAGCATACTATCATCTCAAAAACATTGCAAGAATCAGATGCTTTGTTTCCTGTGAGGACTTAGAGAAACTTGTTCATGCTTATATCAGCAGCAGGGTGGATTACTGTAACGGCCTCCTCACCGGCCTTCCCAAAAAGACAGTCAGACAGTTGCAGCTCATCCAGAACGCTGCGGCCAGGATTCTGACCAGAAGCAGGAAATCAGAGCACATCACACCTGTCCTCAGGTCTTTACACTGGCTCCCAGTTACATTCAGAATAGATTTTAAAGGATTATTACTTGTCTATAAATCACTAAATGGCCTTGGACCTCAATTTATTACAGATATGCTCACTGAATACAAACCTAACAGATCACTCAGATCTTTAGGATCATATAAACTAGAAATTCCAAGAGTTCAGTCAAAGCAGGGTGAATCGGCCTTCAGCTACTACGCCCCTCGCTGCTGGAATCAGCTCCCAGAAATGATCAGACGTGCTCCAACATTAGGCACATTCAAATCAAGACTGAAAACACATCTGTTTAGCTGTGCCTTTACTGAATGAGCACTGTGCTACGTCCAACAGATCGCAATATTGTTCTTTTCTTTTCATTCTTTTAAAACCTGTTTTAACACATTTTTATCTGTTTTTAATCATTCTTATTATTTGCTTTTTTATTTTCTTATACTTGTCATTTTATTCTTGTTTATGTAAAGCACTTTGAATTGCCACTGTGTATGAAATGTGCTATATAAATAAACTTGCCTTGCCTTGGTCAATGGCATGGTCTATTTCAGTTCTTCAAAATAGCAATGTGTAAACAACACACCTCCTTTTTAGACCGGCACACTCATGAGTTCACAAAGTGGTGCAAATGGATTTGCTATTTAAACAACGTGGTACAAAACATGAAAAATAGGGTTGCGATGCTCTGAAAATAGCAACAAATCAGGTCAAACACGTCTTGCGCCTTATTGCACGGGGTGTATGATAGGACCCCTAACGTCAGTGCCTTTTCTCTCTCTCTCTCTCTCTCTCTCTCTCTCACACACACGCACGCACGCACACACACACACACACACACACACACACACACACACACACACACACACACACACACACACACACACACACACACACACACACACATCATGATGTACTCTAAAACACACGTGCAAAGTAATCATACTTCATTTGTCAAAAAACAAAAATTTGACAGAGTAGAGGTGTAAATCTTTTCAGCTGAAGTAATCGACTGATTTATTTAGGTTAGAAGGGGTGAGTGGGATATCTTTAAGCCACCAGAGTAACCTAGTTTACTTCTGAGTGGTGTTGTGTATGAAATATAGACTGAATTTAGTTATACTTGACAAAAGGGTCTGACAGAGATTTATGCAGAACTGTATTTTTGAATTGTTAACATATATTAAAATACAGGCAGGAATTAACATCAATCTCTGCATAAACACATACGTTTAATAAAGTGTATTGGCATCCTTTTGTTCCTGTAAAAGGACAGTACAAGTTAAATGATATGATATGATGCATAAACATCCAACTGATTTTTTTTAAAGGATTGAAGGCAAGTTTAGCAGAATTTTAACCAATATGACCAATAGAGAATGATCAGATAAAATAAACATCTGTGATTCATATCTGTGGAATTTTTCCATTAAATAAAAGTTGAAAAAAAAATGAAAAAAAATATCTTTACATTTTTGAAATATTCAAAATTACGCCGTGAAAGGTTTTTTAGAACTGAATTTTTTTCACAAACAGACCTTTGCAACCTTTTCTAAGAGTGTTCTGAGTGGTTTTAGTGCATTACCATAAATCTTAGGTCATAAGGGCTCTTGATTGCTTCGAAAAGTCATGTGCGCCTCTGGTTAGAGGTATTTTACATTCACCAGGACTCATTTCTCAATACTTAAGTCACTTTTCAACACACACTTCTCCAATTTTTAGCTTGGCATAGCAGTGAATTTCACATCCAAATGCACTAAAACTACCAAAACACTTTATACATCTGAAATCAACTCATTCTTCCAGATGCCTAAAAGGGTTTTCTTCATCCAAAAAACACACTTTGTCACTCATAAAACAATGACCTAAAACACTAACAACAAACTAACATGTTTTCTTTTCTAAAGGAGACAATTTATTTCTACTGTTCAGAGTTTTGATAGATTTATTTAAGCTGTATTTAATATTTTTCCCATACATATTTCATTTTCTAGATTTGCAATGTGCAGTCCTAAAAAAAATATTGAGACCACTGAATTTGCCATTTACATGTATACACTACCAGACAAAAGTCTTGTAGTCAATCCCAGTTGTATGAGCAACAAATAATAATTTGATTTCTAGCTGATCATTTGCAAAAATGGCATCTGTTGAACTGCATCCCAATCATCACAAATACTGCAGAAGACCTATTGGAACCCTCATGGACCCAAAATTCTCACATAAATCAGTCAGGTTTGGTAAAAGAAAAATCATGGTTTGGGGTTACATTCAGTATAGGGGCATTTGAGAGATCTGCAGAGTGAATGGCAACATTAACAGCCTTAGGTATCAAGACATTTGTGCTGCCCAATACATTACAAACCACAGGAGAGGGCAAATTCTTCAGCAGTATAGCTCTCTTTCTCATATTTCAGCCTCCACATCAAAGTTCCTGAAAGCAAAGAAGGTCAAGATGCTCCAGGATTGGCCAGCCCAGTCACCAGACCTAAACTTGATGAACTCTGGAAGTCCTGTAAGAACGCTTTCTTTGCCATTCCAGATGAATTTATTAATAAGTTATTTGAGTCATTGCAGAGATGTATGGATGCAGTCCTCGAAGCTCATAGGAGTCAAACACAATATCAATTATTTTTCCACTGCACCATGACTTTATATTTTATACTGTACATTATTTCTGTTAAGTGACAAGACTTTTATCTAACTAAAGTCAGACCTTACTGTCCTAATTAAATAAAAGATCAAGGCATGATCATATTGTTTTTTGGTAAAATAAGTGTAATCTAGAAGCCTTTGCCTTTCATATAAGCTGCTTCTAGTACCAAATGATCAACTAGAAGTCAAGTTATTATTTGTTGTTCCTAAAACTTTGATAGACGACAAGATTTTTTCAGGTAGTGTATATTTTCAGTAAAATGTTCACGTGTGTTTTATTTAAAAGAAAACACTAATAATATTTATGAAATTTACAACAAAATTTCTAATAATAATATTATGACTTAAAACATTTAAGTGGTAGGATTTCCGTGGAACTGCTTAATGTACTGAATGTAATTTGCACTGATGAAACTTCCTACATAACTACTTGTTTGCCTGTTTCTGCCTTATATATATATAAATTGCTATAGTAACAAAGATGACTTGACAAACCATGACGTTTAAGACAATGTGGTCAAAGCTGATCAGTTAGTTTAGTTTAAAGCTTTATTAATCCCCTTGGGGCAATCCATTCTGACATTGTGGTGCTTCACATGTATCATGAATGACACATTTAACATCAAGTACACAAACGAAAAACTGAAAGAAAAAAAGAGAAGAAAAAAATAATAAAAAATTCAACAACAATAATTTATATTAAAAAATATTGAATTAATTATTATTTAATTATAATAAACAATAATCCATCGATTAACTACATTTATTACGTAACCAAATTGCTTCAGGCACAAAATAAATTTTCTAACAATTTGTGGAACATCTTATTGCCCTTAGACGTCGCCCAAGGGGCATCCACTCAAAATATTTGTTTAAAGGGTGTGTACTGTCTGCTAGTATTTTATGTGCCATCCTCAACACCTGCTGTTCATTATAGGATGCAAGACTTCACAGGAAAAGTCCTACAATTTTTGAGCACAAATTAACAATGCCTTGAAGATGATCTTGTTTTCTCTTGTTTTTTTATAGACAGTGATATGGCATGCCGTTTTGATTTTAATCAATAGCACATACTAGTATCTATTTTTTTTATGTTACTAGTTCTTATTTTTTAGATACTAGTATCTTTTCCATTAAGTACTAGTACTTATTCATTAGATACTAATGCTTATTCATAGACACTAGTGCTTATTCATAGACACTAGTGCTTATTCATTAGATACTAGTGCTAATTCATTAGATAATAGTGCCTATTCTTTAGATCGGGGTGCCCAAACTCAGTCCTGGAGAGCCGATGTCCTGCATTTTTTAGTTCCAACACCAATTAAACACACCTGAACCAGCTAATCAAGCTGTTTCTAGGAATACTTATGCTGCGTCCCAATCCGCATACTATCCGTCCTAAATAGTATGTGAAAGTAGAATTAGTATGTCCCAAATCGTAGTATGTCGAAAAGAGTATGCCAAAAACTCCCGGATGGTTTACTATTTCCGGTCAAAATTTTAAGTGTAGAAGCGTCCATGCTCTAACCGCTGATATTACCCACAGTACATTGCGCGTTGGACGTGAATTCGATTAGAACTACAAAACGCGGGTGAAAAGTGTAAACAAACTACAAACACGATGGACACGCGAGACCAACGGTCAAGCAGAGAGGCTTCGGTAAAGATGTTTGTATGACTGTTAGTTAATATCTAGCCCACTGGAGAATATTTAAATGGTGTTGTCTGTGTTATATTTCATCTGCAACAACAATACTGAACTTATATAAAGACGTGTTTGGACATTACCGTCTGAATGCAGAATTAGCCAAACACCTGAGGAGATTTCTCTGCATGAGATACTCGTGAATGGGAGATTATCCTTCTGCTGCTTCTCCAATAAGGTAGGAAATTAAATACGACAGAAATGTGGATGATTGACAGGGCTCTTAACTAAGCAACACAACGATCTGTGTAACGAGGAAGTAGTATGTCCCAAAGCTTGCATACTTTTCTGTTACTCACTCAAAAGTATATATTTTTCCTCCACAAAAAAAGTACATACTTTTAGGTCGTAGTATAAGTATGCGAATTGGGACGCAGCATAAAACTTCCAGACAGGTGTGTTGAAGGAAGTTGAAGCTAAACTATGCAGGACACCGGCCCTCCAGGACCGAGTTTGAGCACCCCTGCTTTAGATACTAGTGCTTTATAAAATATACTAGTGCTTACTTGTTAGACATTAGTTATTTTTATTAGTTACTCATTCATTCTAGTACCTATTTAATAGATACTAGTACTTATGTTTTAGATACTAGTCGTTATTCAGATAGCAAAAACATTTGGGCCAAATATGGGTGATAGCTGGCACATGTGGCGTAGGTATGGCACGGCTGAACAGATATGGGCCAGATTATTACCATATATGTTTTGCCATACATTCAGAATAGGCGGGAAAGTTCTTTTGGTTCACAGATCCTTTTGCAGTTTTGGGCCAGATAACAAAAAACACATAAGATCCTGGTAAGGTTCAGCTATGGCTGACATCGGTAAATACCAACTTCTGGCTGACTTTGGGATGGCATTTGGAAAACATGTGATACTGAACACAGGTGTATCGTTAGCAGACATCTGCCACGCCCCACTTCAGTTGCCAAGACTTCTGTGCGAGTTTGACATTCTTGACATTCAGTTTATTTATTATAGATAAATATTAATTTGTGGAAATGTTCAGTCATGCTTCAGTGTGGTTTAGTAAGGTTTAAAATAAAAGCGATCCCATTAAGCCTAACATGATAGTGGAAGCCGATTGTCTTATAATTGTAAAATGGACTAACAATATGGGTATAATGTTTCTGTACAATATAGAGCCGAAACTCAACAACAAACATTTATAAATCGACGATTTTTTGTTTTGTTTTGTCTAATGGTCATTTAATATCATTAAATGTAATGTAACTGATTTCAATAACCCGGTTTGACCAGCGTGGCGCTGTAACGGAGACAGTTTTCAGCTCTTCTGGGGTCAGTTCAAAAGAAGAGACCTTTACTCTTACAGTTTTTTTTTTTTGATAGCTTAAGCACATTTTTTGTAACTATTGGCTATTTTTTGCAAAACTCTACACACAAATAAGAAAACCCTTCACCAAATCTGCAAAACATTTGAGTTCCCCTTCGGGAGGGGAACTTCAATGCTATGTGGAAACTTCCACTATGGGGATTTCATTCAGAAAGCCAATCATCTGAAAGAGTATGTAAACAGGCCAATGAAATGCCAATGAGTTGGCAGCTTCAGCTTGTGCACCTGATGCTCGTTGCAATTAATTTGCTATAAGAGCCCAGTGCAAGCAAAGCCAAAGCATCATTTTCACTTCAGAGACTTCAACAACCTTCTGAGAGAGTCGATGAGGGTTCCTCCAGCTGAGTTTCAGACAGAGAGTGAACGAGAGCGATCTCCCGGTCCAGAGTGTGTGACACGCAGTGGCAGACGGTCGAGCTGGGTTTCACCCTTGCCTGGCGTCCTTTGGGTCCGGTCCTCCAGAGCGGTATGTATTGTTGGGAATTTCCTAAAAGAGCAACACGGTCGTGCAGCGCGTCTTTTCAAGACGTCGCTCCGACTGTGCGTTTCTGGATGCGGGGTTTCCTGTCCTCGGATGATGGGCACGAGCACTGTGTTTCATGTCTGGGGGTCCAGCATGTTAATGGGGTGCTTGCGGACAATGCATGCCATCACTCGGTGGCATGTCTGTTGCGCAGTTAAGATCGCGGTTAGCTCTTGCAAAAGGCCCACCCACCCTAGTTGTCCCCCGCGCCGCGGTGGGCACTCGGGCAGATCTGAGGGTTACAGTGAGAGTAAATCTGCCACCCTCGGGCTTGTAGACCTCTCACTCCTCCACGTGCTCCATCCAAGTTTCGAGTGAGAGAAGCGCTCCATCCTCGGATGGCCACCCTCTCACTTGATGACACCAAGGCTCAGATGTCCACCGCTGCATTGGAGGTTGGGCTGTCATGATCTGATGAAGGATTTCCCCCCCTCCGCTTCCTCCCCTCGGGAGCGAGCGTGGCGGCGGCCGATCTTGAAACAGACATGATAACCATGCTTTCCCGGGCTGTTTCCGTCGTGGGTCTGGAGATGGTTTATCCCCCAGCCCCGCAACCGGAGCGACTAGATGGGTGTATGTGGAGGATTAAAAGGCAAGACCTTCTAGCCTCCCATCCCTTTCTTCCCTGAAGTGCACAATGGGCTCACGCAGTCTTGAGGGTACTTTTCTCTGCCTGATCTGCGTGCGCCTCCGCCTCACCACTCTTGATGGTGGAGCAGCCAGGGAGTACGAGCCGATTCCCCAGATTGAGAGTGCCATCACGGGCCCGTGTGGTGCCTCCTTCTGCTGGAATCAGCCTCATCTCCCGTCCAAGGCGTGTTGGTTTTCTGCCTCCCGAGCCAGAGCCCACACAGCCGCGGGCCAGGCTGCTTCCACCCTGCACGCCAGGGTCCATGCGCGCGCGCTGGCCCAGCTGCACGAGGGTGGTTCTGACCCAGGCTTGTTACAAGCCCCGCACTGCACCTGACTGAGCTCCACGGACCTCAAGTTTGCTGCATGTGCACCGGGAAAGACGATGGCCACGTTAGTGGTCCAGGAGCGCCACCTCGGGCTAAACCTGGCAAAAATATGCGCAGAGTCGACAAAGTTCACTTTCTTGACTCCCCCATATACCAGTCTGGCCTGTTCGGCGACACCGTTGGTGGATTCACCCAGGAATTCACGGCGGTGCAGTCGGATACGATGGACCATCCATCGGCGGGGATGTAAGACCCCCCCCCACCCCCCCACCCCCATCGCAGGCAACAGCGCTCCCCATCCCAGGGTGCCGTTAAGGCCTTTTAACGGACCACAAAGCACTCCTGAGATGGGTCATCCGGAGAAGAGAGAACCTGCTCTCTCCCCGGTGGGGGGCCGGGCTCCTCAGAGAGAGCATTTTTCCCTTCCCTGGATGTGACAGCTCGAATACTGCCAGTCTGGGACGCGATGAAAAGCCTTTCAGCTCGCAGGATCGGCGCACTTCGCCAGTGGCTCACGAGGTCTGGGAGGATGGTCTCCTTTCTCCCACACCTCCAGCCCTCCTCTCCGGAGTCTGGGCATAAGTTGAGTGAATCTCTCGCCTCCAGCTCTTCCGCGGGACCCCAGCGCTCCCCGGATCAGCGCTCCCACTCCGCGCTGCCCCACTGCTGGTACGTCAGCGATTGTAGAGATGCAGTCATTAGCAAGAGCTCTGCCTGCCTGGTTAGCGCGGGCCAGCCCTTCGCGGTCAGACTCAGCTACTCGATTCAATTCGCGAACGGCCTTACAAGTTCACGGGGGTGTTTCTCACCAGGGTCAGCCCTGTGCCCGCCCCTGTCTTGCGAAAGAAGATTGCTGTCCTCCTGGCGAAGGATGCAATCTAACCGATCCCTCCAGCCGAGATGGAGAGTGGGTTTACAGCCTGTACTTCATCGTACCTAAAAGAGGGGTGGGCTATGGGCAATCCTAGATCTGCGCGTTTTGAACCGCTGTCTGCACAAGCTGCCGTTCAAAATGCTGACGCAGAAGCGCATCCTCTGGTGCGTTCGTCCTCGGGATTGGTCTGCAGCAATAGACTTGAAGGATGCGTACTTCATGTCTCCATACTCCACGCCACCGTCAGTTTCTGCGGTCTGCGTTAGGGTCGAGCATGGCAGTACAAGTCCTCCCCTTCGGGTTCTCTCTGTCTCCGCGGGTCTTCAAGCTCGCGGTGGGTGCCCTAGCGCCCCTTCGGCTCGCGGGCACGCACATACTCAATTATCTTGGTGACTGGCTGATTTTAGCACTCTCTCGGGAGCAATTGATTATGCACAGAGACAAGGTGTTCCAGCACCTCCACCTATTGGGGTTTCAGGTCAACCGCGAAAAGAGCAAACTCGCCCCCGTGCAGAGGATCTTTTTTCTCGGGTTGGAGCTGGACTCGGTCACCATGACAGCGCGCCTCTCCGGAGAGCGCGCTCAGCTAATGCTGAACTGTCTGAGAGAGTTCGACAGCAAAATAGTGGTTCCACTGAAACTTTCAGAGGCTCCTAGGGCATATGGCATCCGCAGCCGCTGTCACGCCGCTCGGATTACTCCATATGAGACCACTTCAGCACTGGCTTCACGATCGAGTCCCCAGACGCGCATGGCATGCGGGCACACACCGGGTGACTGTCACTACGCTGTGTCGCCACGCCCTCAGCCCCTGGAACGATCCCTCGTTCCTACAGGCCTGAGTGCCTCTAGGACAGGTGTCCAGAAAGATTGTCGTTTTTACAGATGCTTCCAGCACGGGCTGGAGGCCCGTGTGTTGCGGGCATGCAACCGCGGGCCTGTGGTAAGGAACCCAGTTGCATTGGCATATCAATCGCCTAGAGCTGTTGGCAGTATTTCTCGCTCTCCCCCCGTTTTAACCGGTGCTGAAGCGACAACACGTGCTGGTCAGGACGGACAGTATGGCGGCGGTGGCGTATATCAACTGCATGGGGGTATCCGCTCTCGCCGCATGTCTCCGCTCGCTTGCCGTCTGCTCCCCCGGAGTCATACGCGGCGCAATCGCTGCATTCCATTCTTCCCCACCGAGCTCAACCGTGCAGCTCTTTTGCTCTCACGGCAGTTTCGCCTAGGAAAATGGAGACTCCACCCCTGACTGGCCAGCTGTTATGGGCTGCGCCTTTCTCTCTCTAATTCAGAGATTCGTGCGCTCTCGCTTGAGTTCCCCACTTGGCAAACCCTGCAAAGTCCACTGGCTACACAGCTGGCCCTGGGGCATTCGTAATACGAATTTCTCCAGTGAGCCTGCTCGCACAGATACTGTGTAAAGTCAGGGAGGTCGAGGAACAGCTCTCGTATTGCGCCTCTCTGGCCCAATCGGACCTGCTTTCTACCCTCCTCGTGATGGTCCCTCCCTGGCACATCCCCTGAAAACAGGGGGCAGGCACCGTTTGGCACCCGCACCCAGATCTATGCCTCACGTACCGTTCATAGATGGAGCGCGGAGGACTTAGGTGACCTACCGATTAGGTGGTTAACACTGTCACTCAGGCTGAGCACCCTCTAAGAGGCATGCTCACGCACTGAAGTGAAGTCTATTCGCTGTGTGGTTACCTTTTTCCCCGAGAAGGAAACCCCGAACATGCCAGATCAGAGTGATGCTATCCTCCTTCAGTTGACTGGAGCTAAGGCTGTCCCCTCCGCTCTGAGGGGTTAGCGTTACGATCATCCCCGCTCTAAGGATGCGGCGATGGCGGCGCGCTGGGAAGTATCGTCTCATCATCCAGTTCCCAAAGGCGCGAGACTGGATATTAATTATTCCTGTTTCCCTCTCATACCTACTTGGAGATCTCTCTTTGGAGAGGTCTGCTCGATCCCTCGACTCAGTATCTTAAGATTTCTGTCCAGGTAGACAGCTCTGCTGGTCGCGTTCGCATCGACCAAATGGGTGGGTATCTGGAGGCATTTTCGGTAAGGGAAATGTGCCAGCGTGTTGGGCCGGCCAACTCTCACGTTTACCTGAGACCCTCGCCCACCTAGGTGCTCTAGGTTCCTACAACGTTCTTTTAGCTACGTAGTGAACCTGCAAGCGCTGCCCACGGAGGAGGCAGACCCAGCCCCTTATTTGCTGAGTCCTTCGCGCTTTGCGTATTATACGGACTGTACTCAGCTCTTTTATCTGTTACAGTGATTGGCAGAAGGGAAGTGCCGTATCCAAACAGAGGTTGGAACATACACTGAACAGTGAATGCCATCTCTCTCGCTCATCTGAGCCAGGGCGAGCCGTGTCCCCCAGGAGTTTGGGCGTTAGCACGTGGCGCCTCTCTAATAGACACTGTAGAGCTGCGGGCTGGGCGACACCTATTGCGAGATTTATTAATCTTGAGGGGAGCTGATTTTCTCACGCGGTGAATGAGAAATTCGGTTAGGTGTTGTAAAACGCTTGCTGCACCATTCTCTTTAACCCAGAGATACGTGCGCTTTTTCGCTCTGTCAGTATAGTTCCCCGATGGCGAACCCTGCAGATATTCCTCCGAGGCCCCCAGCACCTGACTCAGCGGAGGAGTCAGGCGCTGGCCCGTTATGTTGTTGGTCTGCCCGCTGGTCAGCCTGTGTTCTGGGTATAGGTGCCTGCTATGTGCAATCCCCACTAGGCGATCCCATATGCTTATACTGCCACGGTGCAGTCCCCCCTCACAGGCGGACCCGTGTCTTCCCTCACCGCTAACCATCTTATATTCATATGCGTACTCCCCCTTCTCAGGGCTAGTCCATATGCTCTCTTGCCACCAGTCTCCCCACTTGGGTAGCAGGTGGCCTCCGTAGCGTCCTCCCTATCGGGACTGCACGCATTCCCAACGTACTGTCGTATTAAATTCCTAGAAACTATTCTAGACGCATGTGCGGCTCCCGAAAAATATATCTAAATCCGTAAATCTTCTGTTGAAGTGGGATAAGTAAGGGCAAGGGAACACGTTGGAAGACCGCGCCTCTGATGACGCAGGTGCGCTCACGCTCTCTTTATTGCCTGGCAAACCTCTCATCTGGGGCAAAGGTAAGGTTCAATCATTATAGCGTTTTCCATACATTTCCCCATAGTGGAAGTTTCCACATACCATTTCTGTTCCCCCTCGGGGAACGAGGGTTACCTTAGTAACCGGAGCGTTCTCTTGCAAAAGCTAATAAACCTTGCTTGACTTCTCAAACCTTCGTAAAAATGGTATTTTTGTATCAAACATTTAACACAAACCATCACATTAATAAGCACAAAATGTACCAATTACACACTGATGGAATAAATAAAAATTACATCTGGCTTTTGCTTTGAAAACAGCTCCTCAACTGATTGTCTTTAAAAAGGTGTTTGCCACCTATGTAGAAGCTTTAAAAATAATGAAGAGTGAGAAGACAAAACAATTGTATGATTTGTTTCAAGAATATGGTTTTATTTAACCCCAGAGTTTCTATTTTATGTCTGCATGGTATGTTGTTCTTTTTAGTCACTGTAAGTTATTTTATATATTTTTTTTGTTGTTTGTTGGTTTATTTGTATGTTTGTTTGTTTTGTTTTTTGTGTAATTTGATGGCTTTATATTTGATATGTCTCAGTCAGTGTGTGCAAGATTAAGTTTGGCCTAAATTGTTATGTTTTTGAATGGCAAATAAAAAATAAATAAATAAATAAATAAATAAATAAATAAATAAATAAATAAAATATCTTGCTTCTCTGAGCACAAGCTATGCCAGTTTGATGTCATACCTTTCTCATAGTTCTGTAAGCATACAAGGTTGCAAACTTAAAGTACTGGTGTTTATTTACACACATCAAAACAAACACAAATGTTTTTCAAAATCAAAACACAAAATAGCAATTTCACTGAGAAAACAAAAACAAAATCAGACTACATCGTGTCGTCTCTCTGGGTCCGGCCACAAAATTTTATCTACATCACATGCAATGTCCTCTAGTCCAAAGCACCGAGGAAAGTATCAGATTGCAAAGTGAACCAATTATCTAAAACAGTTTTCACATGTGACAGTGTGCCAGAGAGTTGGCAAAATAGTGTAAATAATAGCCATACATGTGTATAGCTTTGCTAGGAATGTGTTGATCATTTGAAAATTCAGTGTAAAGCAGTGAGTTGTGTTTACAGTTCCGCAAAAAGAGTGCTGTGCAGTGGATTGTACCTACAATTTTGCAAAGTGTGTGTTACAAAATTGCAAACTTAGTGCAAAGCAGTGTTTGTGCTTTTAATTTTGCAAAGTTGTAATTTTGTGAGTGGTTTTGCCATAAGAATTAATCATTTTATAAATTGTGCTTTAAGAATCTCGGTTAGGGTTTAAGCATTCAGAAAAAACTGTAATATTAGGTTAGATTTAGGATGTCAGGTAACCAAAATTCAATGTCTAGCCAGCATCTAAGGACATTGTTATTTTGACGTCCAACAACGACGTCAAATTACGTATTTGGTTGATTATTCACCTTATTCTCCGCGTACGAGCGGGCGCAGCCATTTGAATCATTTTGGCAGGAGACTTCCGGTCTCATTTACTTCCATTCATTTTTAGAGGTTAAAAACAGCCCGTTATGCTCCATGATGTTGCAAACTGATGTTTTCTTATTATATTATTCTATTTTGTCTGTATAATCATGCAAACATTTGTTTGTAGAGCGAGTAGTCTGACCGTTTTCAGCCGTTTATTATTCCTAGTCATTTCTCCCATAGGCAACTGAATCGGAAGTTCTAAAACAATCGCAAAAACGAGCGCACTTCCGCATTGAAGAATAAGGTCAATAGGTTGTGTTGGAAAGTGACCAAAATCCAACGTCTGATAGATGTCATAGTGGTAACGTCCACACAACGTCAATGTGTAACCTGAATAGACGTTGATATTTGGTTGATTTTATGTTGGAAGTTGGACATTGACGTCGGCCTGACGTTGGGTTCTGACGTCTACCTGATTTTCGTTTCCAAATAAAATCCAACGTCCCCACGACGTTGGGGTACAACGTCAATATGACATCATATATCAATACATACATGTAATTGGGTTCTGAAACACTGTGCATTAGGCAAAAATGCATGTAAATCAATTTAAGTACATTAGCAAGCAGCTTTAATCACATAAATGGCATTTGCCAACAACAAATAAGGGGTTGATGAAAATGCTGAGTGGCTAATAATTCATGTAAAACCTACAGTTGCAGTGTCTGGTGAGCAAAAACGCAAATGTCAATCTCTTATCACTAATTAACTTTACCTCAGAAGCTATTATTGCCATCAGTCGACAACTGCTATTGTAACCAGTACCAATGCAGAGGAAGTAAAGTCTGACTGGGCATTAGTCCAAACTCAAAAAGCTCTGAGTAATTCAGAGCTTCAACCCTCCTTTTATAAAACATGTCATGTACATGGACGGCAGCCAATTCTGCGAGCGCAACACAAAATCAGGCAGGTTTTTTTTTAAAGAAGGCAAGGTTTAGGCTAATCTCTAAAGAAAACGAACAGTGCACGGCTAACAAAACTCTTTTATGGACTGCGGGTTAAGCCATCCGCTAGTTTGTTTGTTCCTGAGGGAAAGCCGAGTGGATAATCCAGCTGTAGGTTGTATGAAGTACATACACACACGTGCATGTTTGTTGTGCAGGTGAACTGTGATTAAGCAGGGTTGTGTTTGGGTGTGTGTATTTGCTCGTGAGATGGGATTGGCTGGTCTTGTTTGTCTTAGTTGTGTGCTTGTGGGACAAAAGCTGTGTGTGGGTTTACTTGGGCATGCTTAATGGAATAACAAATGAAATAAAAATGATGTAAATCTAAATGACGTTTGCGGAAGTATGAAAGATGTATAATGTGTTCTACCATTTAAACCCTAGTGAGATTATTTGAAAAAAAACAAAACAAAAGTCCTACGCAGGCTGCATTTATCTGATTAAATTTACAGTAGAAACTGTAACATTTTGAAGTGTTATTATAAAATATAATCTATATAAAAATGTTTTTTTTTTATTTACAACACCATAACTCCAGTTCAGAGTGTCACATGATCTATTATAAATCATTCTAAAACGGTTGTGCATTTTTTACTTTACTTTACTATCATTCATTCATTCATTCATTTTCTTTTCAGCTTAGTCCCTTTATTAATCAGAGGTCGCCACAGCGGAATGAACCGCCAACTTATCCAGCACATGTTTTACGCAGCGGATGCCCTTCCAGCCACAACCCAACACCGGGAAACACCCATACACTCTAACATTCACACACATACACTACGGCCAATTTAGTTTATTCAATTCACCTATAGCACATGTCTTTGGACTTGTGGGGGAAACCAAAGCACCCAGAGGAAACCCACGCCAACATGGGGAGAACATGCAAACTCACTACACGGAAATGCCAACTGACCCAGTTGAGGCTCAAACCAGCGACCTTCTTGCTCACTACCCACTGCACCACCGTGTTTTCCTACTTTACTATCCACAATGTAAAAATCTGTCTCTAGCTTCACAATACATCACCACATAAAAATACACTAAACAGAAACATCACCACATAATAATAATCTGGAAACAGCGCTATACACTTACCACTTTATTAGGTACTAATTGGCTACTATTAGGCCACTTTATTAAATACACCTGTCCAACAGCTTGTTAACATAAATTTCTAATCGGCCAATCACATGGCAGCAAATCAATGCATTTACAGTAGGCATGTAGACATGGTCAAGACAATGTGCTGCAGTTCAAACCGAGCACCAAAATGGGGAAGCAAGGTGATTTAAGTGACTTTAAATGTGGCATTGTTGTTGGTGACAGACGGGCTGGTCTGAGTATTTCAGAAACTGCTGATCTACTGGGATTTTCATGCACAACCATCTTTAGGGTTTATGGAGAATGGTCCGAAAAAGAGAAAATATCCAGTGAGCGGCAGTTCTTTGGGTACAAATGCCTTGTTGATGCCAGAGGTCAGAAGAGAATGGCCTGCCTGTTTCCAGCTGAGAGAAAGGCAACAGTAACTCAAATAACTACTTGTTACAACAGAGGTATGCAGAAGTGCATTTCTAAATGCACAACACGTAGAACCTTGAGGCTGATTGGCTACAGCAGCAGAAGACCACACCGGGTACCACTCCTGTCAGCTATGAACAGAAAACTGAGGCTACAATTCAAAAAACGTTGCCTGGTCTGAGTCTCAATTTCTGCTGCCACATTTGAATGATAGGTTCAGAATTTGACATCAACAACATGGAAGAATAAATTAGTTTTTCCTTGTATCAACGGTTCAGGGTGGTGGTGTATTGGTGTGGGAGATATTTTCTTGGCACACTTTGGGATCCATTACACCAATTGAGCATTGTGTCAACACCACAGCCTACCTGAGTATTGTTGCTCACCATGCTCATTCCTTTATGACCAGTGTACCCATCTTCTGATGGCTACTTCCAGCAGGATAGCACACTATATCATAAAGCGCGAATCATCTCAGACTGGTTTCTTATGCATGACAATGAGTTCACTGTACTCAAATGGCCTCCACAGTCACCAGAACTTAGTCCAATAGAGCACCTTTAGGATGTGGTGGAACGGGAGATTCACATCATGGATGTGCAGCCAACAACTATACTGCAAACAACTGCAACAACTGCGTGATACTATCACGTATAAGGACTCTCTGAGGAATATTTCCAGTACCTTGTTAAATCTATGCCACGAAGGATTAAGGCAGTTCTGAAGGCGTAAGGGGGTCCAACCCGGTACTAGTAAGGTGTACCTAATAAAGTGTCCGGTGAGTGTATTTATTTATCTACAGTATATATTTATATTATACACATAAAAGATATTTTAAATATAGCCTAAAACCTGTGACCATTGACTTCCGTAGTATAAAAAAGCAAATATTATGGAAGTAAATTTACAGGTTTATGACATTTTTTCAAAATGTCTTTCTATTTATGGGAAGCAGTTTTTAATTTTTATAAAAACCATTTTAAGGTCAATATTGTTAGCAATATTGCAACCCCCTTGAGCATTTTTTTTCAGATTGTCTACTGAATAAACCACTGACTTGCCCAATTACCATAATTAACCTAGTTAAGCCTTTAAATGTCACTTTAAACTGAATACTAGTATCTTGAAATATATCTAGTAAAATATTATGTGCTGTCTTCATGGCAAAGATAAAATAAATCAGTTAGTAAAACTATGTTTAGAAATGTGTTGAAACAGAAATTAGGGAAAATATACAGGTGGGGTAATAATTCTGACTTCAACTGCATACCAACATTCAATGTTATCCACCTTATAAACAAGCATTAACTCCCCTGCACATGCAGCCTCTCGGCGACTGTTCCTCTGCTTGCATTACGGTGTGTTTTTGGTTTGGTCTGGCAGTGTGTGATACAGTATCACCGTACAGCGAGGGATTGGTGCTGACTCATCCCTGGAGCCAAACCGTCCCCTTTCAACCCTACACAGTCAGCCTGTTTTAGAGCCGAAACAATGGCAGGGCTGAAGCTCTCCTCACACCGCATCAGATAAGAACAAGCTCTGCAAACAGACTGAGTAAGTCCAGCATTCCTCTGTGTCCCACACAAGGAGCCCTTTGTGTGGCCGGCCATATTTGTGGCCTACATCGGACAGCAGTGTCGTGATGCCGGAGTGCAGGATGCATGCTGTTTATTAGATTGCACCAGGCACTGATCTCCTGCACCTAACTGGATCCTCTCAGGAAGGGGATTTTAATTAAAGCACACATATTCAAGCATTAATAGGAGTTTTCCCCCCCCAGGCAGAGAGGACCACCCACCGGAGAACCGTGTTCTGGCAAGTACCGGCAGAGCAGCCTTTCCCACAATCCCCACATACAGGCCGCTGGCGAGATTTAAAGACGTTCATAAAAGACAGTGGTTGGGGAAGTATTTGCATGAAACGAACATTATCTTGGTCATTATTTTACTGGGTGACTTATTAAGACATTGTAGAGAGAAGGTGAAGTTTTTCCGAGTGGAATACTGGTGGAGTTTATGTAAAAGAAAAACAAAAGAGTGTAAAAGAAAGAAAAAAGGGCTTATATTATCACAATCAAATGGGTGGATTGTACTACACACAAATTTATTAAGTATGTTTACATGCACTTCAGTATGCTAATATGACACAAACATCTGATTATTTTTCTGGTTCACATGTAAATATCAGTACAGAATATTCACATCTTTTATTGTTGGCCCTTTTATTGCATCATTAGTTATGTAATAGTTTGTGTGTGTGTGTGTATATATATATATATATATATATATATATATATATATATATATATATATATATACACACACACACACTTTTTTACTATTATTATTATTATCCTTTTACACTTTTATTGTAAATAAACTAGATAACCAAGCATCCGGATCGATTCACCAGTGGAAAATCTTCTCTCACCCTACACTTTTCATACTGCTTTTTCTGTGTGCAACACAGACAGTCTCACGTCGACCTCTACATCGACCCACAGAGACACACCTTTTTTTGGACTTAACAATGCATTCAGCCGGGGTTTGTAAATCGACTATTGTAATCCCTTTTTATTTAAGCCAACTTTTACTTTTGGCTTGGCAGCTGAAATCACGTGCACAGCCACAAGAATGAGCAAAAGAAACATTAAATAATACATTCTTTAATCTAAATGACTCAGAAAAACTTCACAATATAGGATGAAGTTTACAATTTGTTGTACAACTTCACAGGACGAAATTCCATCTAAACTGCCTGCAAAATATATGTATACCATTAGAAATGATTAATCAGTTATAACCAGAGATATTGTATGTTTTTATTTATTTTTCTTTCATTTATTTCTCATTTGCTGTATATTTTTTTTTTATTTAAAGATGTTAATATACAGTATTACACATTTTTTAAATGTACTAAAATGCTTTGGCAATACTGTACAAAATGTCATGCCATAAAAGCAACCTGAACTTGAACCTGAGAGAGAAAGAAAGCAGCTTTTACCAATGGGTTCACATGGCTCCTGAATAGCATACTGCAAGTGAGAGGATTTTTTTTACAACAGCCTTAAAAAAAAAGTTTAACCCATTGAAAAGAAAAAGTGTATAACAGTGTCATAATATATGAATATATTGTTATAAATGACATTATTTTTTTGTATGTCGCATGTAGTTAACCATGTATGTGCAATAGGTAAAATGTGTGTTTATACATATATGTATATAAGAAAAATGAAAAAAAAAATGTACATATATATATATTATATCAGAATTATTAGCCCCCCCGTTGAATTTTTTTCTTTTTTAAATATTTCCCAAATTATGTTTAGCAGCGCAAGGAAATTTTCACAGTATGTCTGATAATATTTTTTCTTCTGGAGAAAGTCTTATTTGTTTTATTTTGGCTCAAATAAATGCAGTTATTAATTTTTTAAAAAACATTTTAGGGTCAAAATTATTAGCCCCTTTAAGATATATTTTTTTCCATAGTCTACAGAATAAACCATCATTATACAATAACTTGCCTAATTACCCTAACCTTCCTAGTTAACCTAATTAACCTAGTTAAGCCTTTAAATGTCACTTTAAGCTGTATAGAAGTGTCATGAAAAAGATCTAGTAAAATATTATTTACTGTCATCATGGCAAAGATAAAATAAATTAGTTATTAGAGATGAGTTATTAAAACTATTATGTTTATAAATGTGTTAAAAAAAATCTTCTCTCTGTTAAACAGAAATTGGGAAAAAAATTAAACAGGGGGGCTAATAATTCTGACTTCAACTGTGTGTGTATATATATACACACACACATCAAAATAAGAGTCCTACATAGATAGTAAGGAAACAGGCTGTGTTTTTGTTTGTCAATCTTCTGATTTGTCAAACATGCAAATGACACACACAAATCACAGATAACAGGCAACAGATATTTTTTTAAAGTGCAAAAAAAAATGTAAATGATGTATGGTATATAGAAAAATACCTTAAAAGTAACAACAGTGACAGTGACAAAGTTGTAGAACTTATGATTTAACACAGTGCTCACAGTCATGAAACCACAAGGTGTTAATAAGAAAGAGAATTTGATGTTGATATTTCTACAAATATCCCCTTTTTTAATTATATAAAATTATGGTAACAGGGTGAAAGGGCATTCAAAGCGAGAAATAAAGTTCTCCCATAAAAATGATAGACCACAAAACATTCAAACACATTTTGAGGCCTTCAAAATGGTTGTCTAAAAATTCATTTCAATCCATTCATTTTGAAATAATGATAAAAGCATTGCAGTACCACAGTGCAACAAATCACAAGCAGTTACAACATTGGTGACCAGGGAGATGTGCACACAGTTCCTCACAGACTTCTGTCAGCATAAAAAAAGACTTTGTATTCATGATAACTGTACAAATCTAGAACTTAACACATCTAAATTCCTTGTGCAGAGTGTTAATTTCATCAATTAATATAGCTTGACAAACAAAAACTTGATAGGTCTGCTGTGCCAGCAACGTAACTGGGTGTTTTTTAATCTTTTTGACTACATATTAGTCTCATCTTATTTCATCAACAATAATGCGCTGTTCATTCATTAGATGAGCAGATCAGAGTGCACTCATTCAAAGTTTTTAGTCACATTAATAGCGCTGAGAACCTGTCAAGATTCTGTATATGTCAAGCTATAGGCATCAAACATTTTACGCACATTATTTTCAATGACAAAATTAACACTGCTGCATCACATCGATGTGCACTATGTAAGTTTTTTCCTAACAAAATTAAAATGAAAATTCAAATGCTTAAAAGATCAAATGATAAATCAAATGCTCAAACTATAAATCAAATGCTCAAACCGACATCGCAAATGGTGAATCAAATCCTCAAACCGACTCCACAAATGATGAATCAAATCCTCAAACTGATATTGCAAATGGTGAATTAAATCCTCAAACCGACTCCACAAATGATGAATCAAATCCTCATACTGATATCGCAAATAATAAATCAAATCCTTAAACTGACTCCGCAAATGATGAATCAAATGGGAGAAACACCAAATACAAGTTTTTATAACTATTGTTACCAGATCTTTTTCAAACCATTATCAGTAGTCTTCTTGTGGTATTCAATTGACTCACAGCATGGATGGCCGAAGACACACCCCTCCGAACTCACCGCCAAACGGTCGAGACAATGGCGAACAGGGAGCAAGACGCAGACCTGATGCAAACAGAGAACCACGCGACACGTACGCTGATCTGTATATGGCTCGAATGGAAGAAATGATGAGGATGCTCCGCGCAAACCTCGCACGAGTGCCGAAGCGGCGAGGACCTTGGGCTCGGGTACAAGCCGACCCCTTAGCTCCTCGTGCTGCTCGACGTTTAGGACAGGGGCCAGCTGACAATTGTGGGGTCTTCGAGGCCTTCTGCAGATCACGGCGGATCTTGGGATCAATCCTTCGCAACCTCGACATTGCCCCATGCGTCGCGTAGGTCAGAACCCATACTATGGGTATCGTCGCGATTTGACTCAAGTACGCTCATCGCTGTACCGGCACTTATCGGCATTCTGTGAGTGATTGTTAGTTGCACTCGGTGATAGATCATTAGAGCGATACCAAGGATTCGTTGAAGATCGGTCCAGGGTTGACATTTGGAGGCGGCTCATTGACGCGTACATAGCGGCCAGGGGACGCGAAGGAGCTGACATAGACCGGGAGATGTCGGATGCTGAGCTCGGGCAACATGCAGCCATGTTGCGGTTAGTTGCGACTTACCCTGCTAACATCGGGGGCCTGGCGCACATGGAAGGACACCCTGATGTTCCTGGGCGCGGTGCTCACGGTGCCAATGACGACGACGATGATAATGATCCGGGAGAAGAACCAGGAGACGGGCGTGAATGGCCGCACGGCCCTAACGGCGAGGACTCAACCGATGAGGATGACGACGACGATGAGGATTGCCAGGATGGAGCACCACGCGGGCGGGGCAACCAGAGTGGAAGCGATGAACAGTACACTCCACCTCGAGCCGAACAGGCGTATCAAGAAGCCGTCCCTAGCGTGCATGCCATGCAGCAACGACCCCCAAGTGCTCTTCAACACCTGCATCACACACAAATCGAGCAAGCAACCATGTCCGGTTCATTTCATCAACAACCTCCTCCGTATGAGGCCGAGAACTTGCAGGGTGGCGCAGCCTCCCCGTCAGTGACAGCATCACTTGCGGACCTTGCACGGGAACTGCATGTGCCTGGTGAACTCGATGATCTCAGGGGTTTGTATCAACAGAATCTTCTTGAAGATGGTCAGGTGAAACCTCAGACCCGATTAGCTGGACCTATGGGGTCACCCAGGCAGGCTGTGGAGGTTGTACAGCAGTGTTTGCTGCTTGACCAACTAGAGACTCGCGAAATGCAATCATATCCTACGGATCCAGATGCAGGTAGGGCCCGTGATGAGAGCGGTCACGCGTCGAGAGAAGGACTGGTATCCCACCCGCACGAGCAATCTCGTGCGCCCGGCATTGATTCAAGTCAGTCCCATCTCCCTGAACATCCTGAAGGGATTCAATCAGTGCTGTCGTCAAGTGATATCGGGAGAGGGTCAGACCAGATCATACACCGTTACCAAGGGGGCTCATCGATCCTTAACATCCGAGGTAGTCGAAATATGCCTAGACAATATCAGCGATCTCGCTCCAGATCTGTAGCTGAGCTACCATCAGGGCAGTCAAGCGGATGGGAGCATTGCGTCCTCAGAGAGAAGGAATCCCTTGACGCTTACATAGACAATCAAGAGGACCAGACCAGCATCGCTGAGGATAGCCTAAGTCATCCCCACAACACTAGCATCGTTCATGCAGGGCCAGATATTCATACCGTGTTCTCCCCTTCAGGGGCTCATCAGCACATAGAGTATCAAGCACCTCGATCTGCCTCTTCAGATCCTGCTGGTCTACAATTTGTCGGAGCATCTCCCCCATCAGCTATGCGGCTGTACAATCGACCATATGTTAGCCTCAGTGACTTGCCGCCTGAACTTCAGCAAGTGCTGTACAATCAGCTGGCTCTACACGGTTCTCCTGCTGGTGGCCCACCATCGCTGCCGTTCCCTGCTCCTAGTCCTGTGCAGAACTCTCCGCGCCCTACTGTCTAGTGGCGGTGGTTCTGCTGTGTATTGTTGTTCCTGTCAGAAGACATGATACCTGTTGAGAAATGTGCCTTAAGTTACTGTTGCAATAATTCTCTTTTGCCGTTTTTGTTAATTGTTAAAGATACAGCAATGTTTCCCTAAGCCTGTATGAAATTATTATTTCTGCATAATAATGATTAATAATCATTGTTATTAATAACAATCCCATAATAATACAAATAAAATAGCAAGGACAGAAGCAATAAAAGCTAATAGTTTTTATCAACCTTCCCAATGTTGGCACATTGGTACATCTGCACAAAGACGTCGGACAGCTGCTTGAAGATCTTCCTTTGGAGAAATTTTACACTCGAAAAATGTAAGTATGTATGTAAGCAAAGCCCACCCCAACACCTACAAAAATAATAAATGCTGTGCAAACACACACACACACACACACACACACACACACACACACATATATATATATATATATATATATATATATATATATATATATATATATATATATATATATATATATATATATATATATGCCACAGCTATGCATGAATAGTCACTAGACAACTGTAGCCAAGCTGAGTACATCTTAATTTTCAGTCAAAATATGAAATAATGTATACATTATTGAAATTATTAATTTATTCATTAACAATTAAAGACAATATTAATGGATGATTAAAATAATTAATAATAGTAACCATGATAAATAAATACAAGTCAACAAGACATGAAACTAAGTTTATTCAAACAATCATGTATTTCAGACAAAACCCCATGTTCTGCTGCATCTCCACACAGTTGGGCCAGTTCCGCAGAACTTCGCTTGTTTTTTCCATCACATCCCTCAGTGCTGCAGTCAGACTGGAACAGAGTTGTGACATGAGGCTGTCCATGCATGAGAAACTGATTCATACTAAAGATGAAGTGACCACACCAGCATCTGGCTCAGATGAGGACACACAGGCAGGTGGAGGGATGCAGGGTCTTGTCCACGGCACTACAGCATCTTCAACATCTCCTTCATCATTTTCAGCACACTACTGTTCTCCATCATCCTCACTGCACACACCAGTCTGCCTGAGGACATTTCAGATTATACAAAGCACACAATAAAGAAGTCATTTTAACAGCACACTGTCATTTGAGTTCTATTGTAAATTGGAAGTAATAACATGATCTTACTTCATGTTTTGGATTTAGGTTTTCCTTTTTTTCTGCAAATGCCCGCTTCCTTGCCTTGCAGGTCCAGCTCCAGCCCAGAAAAGGCACACAAATTAACATTAAGGAAATTGTTGTAATAGCTGTTTGAAATGACAATATTTTGTTAAAAAAATAGGATGGCCATGCTACCGGTAGCATTTGTTCAGTCACTCTGCACCAGCTAACACACAAACACATGTGCTTCCTTCTCTATAACAACCAGACAAGAGTCTCATTACCTCTGTGATTTGTGTGCTCAAAATGACATTTTCATAAATGTATCACCAAATGAACAGAAGAAAACATTAGATGTATTAATATTACATGTGCTGTATCTAATCTAAGCAGTATTAACAACAGTGAATTCTACATTAGCACAAACACATCACTCAGATGTCTGTTTAATGTTATAATATGCTGATATGCAATACCTCATATTTTTCTGTCAGACATTTATTAATCGTTTTTATGTAAATTCACGTTTGAAACGTAACGTCATGTGCTTACAGAAGTTCCTACATGATGTTTTGCAGCAAAATAAATATACTATAAAGCATCTTTACACTTTCAGTAATTCTGGTTTTAATTACTTACATGTCAAGATGTCTGCATCCAATTTTTCCACAATGTGACGTATCATCTTCTTGCCGTATGCTTTTTCGTGGCCTGCTGGGATAGATGTACCCATCTGATGAACACTTTAGAATGTGGACAGAAGCAGTAGGGGATTTCTCGCTTTCTCTTTCACGAGTAAAAACTTCTTTCTTATACGGATACGTCTTGAAATAGGGCACGCAAATCTGAACGCCTTGAAAAAGTCATAGCGCTACCGGTAGTTGTCAACAAACTCTTCCGCCTTAAAGCTCCGCCTAGGCTAGTTGATTGACACCTTATTTGCATTTGATTTATCATTTGCGATGTCGGTTTGAGGATTTGATTTATCATTTGCGATGTCAGTTTGAGGATTTGATTCACCATTTAAGGAGTCGTTTTGAAGATTTGATTCATTATTTGCGGAGTCGGTTTGAGGATTTAATTCCTTAATTGCGATGTTAGTTTGAGGATTTAATTCACCATTTGCGATGTCAGTTTGAGGATTTGATTCATTGTTTGTGGAGTCGGTTTGAGGATTTGATTCATCATTTGTGGAGTCGGTTTGAGGATTTGATTCACCATTTGCGGAGTCGGTTTGAGGATTTGATTCATCATTTGTGGAGTCGGTTTGAGGATTTGATTCACCATTTGTGATGTCAGTTTGAGGATTTGATTTATAGTTTGAGCATTTGATTTATCATTTGATCTTTTAAGCATTTGAATTTAAATTAGGAAAAAACTTCCATAGTGCACAGATACACCAACAACCATCAAAGGCTATGGCACCTGAATAAACTATATCAAAACTAACTGACAGACACAGACACTGTGAGTAATGTTTTTTCTTGAGGAGTTTTAGGCCTCATTATCCCAATTGCACAACCCCTAACAGCTGTCAAATGTCTGAACATCTTTGTGCATCAAGTGCACCCATTCATGGCGCCACACCAGACTGCCAGAATCAGCAAGGAGTGGTTTAATAAACATGCAGATGAATTTCTGTAAAAGAATTGGCCAAATTTCACTTGACATGAACCAAACCAAACATTTTATGTCCTTATTGATATAACAGATTCATGTAGCATCACTACCACCACATAACATATGGCATAGGTCTCAAACTCAATTCCTGGAGGGCTGCCGCTCTGCACAGTTTTGCTCCAACCCTGATCAAACACAGCTGATTCAACTAATGAAGGTGTTCATGACTCTTTTGAATACCTTGATTATTTGGATCAGCTGTGTTTGATACGGTTGGAGCAAAGCTGTGCAGAGCTGCAGCCCTCCAGCAATTGAGTTTGAGACCTATGGCATATGGTAAATGGAGGATCTATTGGCCTTATGCTGTTATGCTTTTGTTCTTGTGGTTACATAAACTACAAAAATCCTTACAGAGTCAATGACTTGATGCTCAGCTACTGTTTTGTGGGTTTTGCAGGTTAAGTGGTCATAATGTAATGGCTCATTTGTGCAAATGCAATATACAACTAAAATAATAAAAAGTCAATCTGTTTCCAAATTGAGTAGCACAGTGTTCATATGTTTTTCCTAAATCAAAGACACAAGGCTTTCTTCGTAAGAGTTTAGAGTAAACACACTTATTTAACTGGATGCAAATGAAAGGAAAGCTGTTATAGATGTAAGTAAATTCAATCATTCAATTTCAGTCTTCCTACTAACAAAACATTCAAAACATCCCAAGCAGCCACACTTTTGTTTGTGTCATATTAAATATGACGTCTGCTCTGACCAGATGAAACAGTGTTGACTTGAGGGTGGAACATACAGTTCTGTTATTATCAACAGAACATTGGACAGCAAACCTTCAAAGATGTTTTTTGCTAATTATTTTTCACCATTGTGCTGAAAGAATCCAAGAGCACGCTTTTTTCTTCTCTCTCTGTTTCTGCATTGTGAATCTAATCCGAATGTGGACATCATTATTGTTTATGACAAGCGAGGGGAAAATTAAATCATTTTGTTGAAAGATTTCTCGCCAAGTGATGCATAACGTTTTGGCAGTGCTCAATGCTGGAACGCAGCCAGAGATTGCGCGAATAATAACTGCATGATTATATGTAATGAATACAGCCTTATTGCAGCTCTAAGTCATGTATGACCGCTGTTTATTATATATTATACGCCTCTTGTGCAAGCCCGGTCTGCATAGTGTTTCAAGTCAAGTCGTTTAAGTACAGATCCACAGTTTGCTGGGAACGTGTTGTATTTATACTGAGCTTGCAGCATCTTTACACTCATAATTATCCTTAATGGCTTTGCTCTAAAATGGCTTCATGTTGAGACAATTAAAAAGAAGCAGACGGGGTCATGCAGCGAGCCAAAAGCAGTATTTTTTATTTATTTTTTGCTTTTGCTTTTTCTTTGTGCATGTTGGCAGTCATCAGTCACTAGCGGGTTTTACTTTGCCAAAGCAGAACTGATTAATGAGCAATACTGTATGTCAGTGAAGTCATCTAGTTATATGCGTTTGTGTGCGGATGAGACAGTTTGCGGTTGTATTTTGCTGTTTAGTATTAGAGATGTCATAGCGGCTCGGCTTCACGGAAAGCAAATAAACTGTGGAGGCAGACATTGGCACTTTTTTTCTTCCCTGGAAAGCTTTTAGCCTGCGGCCTGCTTTTTCATGAAGTGATTCCAAAGAAGCTGAGGATATAATGCATTTTTCCAAAACATTTCCCATTAGGCGAATCGTCCCCGCTGGGACTTAACATAGTTGATGTTGCACTGGATTTAACATCTTTTTATTGTGTGTGTGTGTGTATATATATATATATATATATATATATATATATATATATATATATATATATATATATATATCAGTGGTGTAGTCCTAAAAAAAAAGGTGGTGTACTATTACACCCAACCCGAATTTTAAATGAAAGTAGGCAAAGAAACGACGAAGGTCAATGCTATATATATTTCCACCTGGGGGTACTCATCTTGAGGCCCTCAGACTATGCAGTGCCACTGACGCGATCCGAGACCAGCGACGAGATGATCCCAAGGTTTTCTGGACCAGGCCGTATCCTGAGCAGCTGCTGTGGTGGTCATCGTGGAGTGAGAACATGAGACTGACTCCTGTGATTCTCCAAGGACAGACGAGTCTTCGCTGAGGTCCAGCTTCCTGCGCCTAGACTGCAGCTCTGCACAAGACATTTGGCCATAGGGGAAATGGTGGTGCCCAACTGAGCCTGGTTTCTCTCGAGGTTTTTTTTTTAAATCTTCGCTTTCGCCAATTGGTGAAGTTTTTTCCTCGCCGCTGTCGCCACTGGCTTGCATGGTTCTGGATCTGTATATATATCTGCATATATATATTTTTTTTTTTTTTACATCAGTTACCTGAAACCATTAACTTCCACAAAAGGAAAAACAAATACAATGTCAATGTAAGTCAATTGTTACAGGTTCCCCTTCGGAAGGGGAACGTCAATGGTATGTGGAAACTTCCACTATAGGCAGTTCATTCATAAAGCCAATCATCTGAAAGAGTATGTAAACAGGCCAATGAAATGCCAATGAGTTGGCAGCTTAAGCTTGCGCAACTGATGATTGTTGTAATTCATTTGGCTATAAGAGCACAAGCCAAGTGAGCAAAGCCAAAGCATAATTTTCACTTCAGAGACTTCAACAGCCTTCTGAGAGAGTTGATGAGGGTTCCTCCAGCTGAGTGTCAGAAAGAGAGTAAACGAGAGCGATCTTCCAGTCCAGAGTGTGTGACACGCAGCGGCAGATGGTCGAGCTGGGTTTTTCCCTTGCCTGGCGTCCTTTGGGTCCGGTCCTCCAGAGCGGTATGTATTGTTGCGAATTTCCTAAAAGAGCAACACGGTTGTGCAGTGCATCTTTTTGAAGACGTTGCTCTGACTGTGCATTTCTGGATGCGGTGGTTTCCTGTCCTCGGATGATGGGCACAAGCATGGCGTTTCATGTCTGGGGGTCCAGCATGTTAATGCGGTGCTCGCGGGCAGTGCATGACATCACTGCGATGGCATGTCTGTGGCGCAGTTAAGATCGCGGTTCGCTCTTGCAAAAGAGCCACCCACCCCAGTTGTCCCCCGCTCCGCGGTGGGCACTCGGGCAGATCTGAGGGTTACAGTGGGAGTAAATCTGCCGCCCTCGGGCTTGTGGACCTCTCGCTCCTCCACGCGCTCTATGCAAACTTCGAGTGAGAGAAGCGCTCCATCCTCGGATGGCCGCCCTCTCACTTGATGACACAGAGGCTCAGATGTCCACCGCTGCATCTGAGGTGGGCTGTCATGATCTGATGAAGGATCCCCTCCCTCCGCTCCCTCCCCTCGGGAGCGAGCGCGGCGGCGGATCTAGAAACAGACATGATAACTGTGCTTTCCCGGGCTGTTCTGGCTGCGGGCCTGGAGATGGTTTATTCCCCAGCCCCGCAGCCGGACCGACTAGATGGGTGTATGTGGAGGATTAAAAGGCAAGAAAAATCCCTTTCTTCCCGGAAGTGCACAGTGGGCTCACGCAATCTTAGGGCACCTTTCTCTCCCTGATCTGCGTGCGCCTCCGCCTCACCACCCTTGAGGGTGGAGCAGCCAGGGAGTACGAGTCGATTCCCAGAGGTGTAAAAATACCTGAAAACCATATTTGAGTAAAAGTACAGATACCTTACTGTAAAAATTACTCCATTACAAGTTACAAGTCACCAATTCCAATAAGACTTGAGTAAAAGTATTAAAGTATCCGATTTTAAAAGAACTTAAGTACTTTACTCATACTGAATGTAGGCTCAAAGAACACTAAGAAAGGTTTAATTTTCCTAATATATAAATTAAATTTAACACCTTAATGTTTCAAAATGGCAGAACAAAATATATTTAAAAAATAGAACAAAAAGTCTCAGTCAAACTCAAATGTTCAAAACAGGCACAAACAATTTATCAAAAAAAAAAAAAGTAGTAAAACGTAGTAAAAAAAATCAGCTGGCTTTGATGTGATTCATCTCTCAGTATCAGAGGGGGGCAATATTTTTTATTTTGAGTAGTTTTTCAATTGATTAAGATGTTTTCTCTGTATTAAAATTAAACAAAGAGGAGCACTGTTATTTTTCAACTTAGTAAACTACTGTACATATAAATTCAAGCTTCGGCTTCATCACTGGCTGCAGCCATGTTGCTAATTAAACACCTGGTATTAGGCAAGCTGCTAAATTACGTTCACATGATTTAGCTCATAAATAGCATACAGTACCTTCAGCACCCTGCAGATGGCGATATCGCCTCATCCGCCCAACAAATTAGCTGTGGTAGATCAAGATGCTGACTTGTCGTGCACAATCACAATGTAATGAGTAACAGTAAGCATCCGTTCAAATGTAGTGGAGTAAAGAGTACATATATTCAATCAAAAATGTAGTCAAGTAAAGAGTAAAAGTTGCTTATATTTTTGATACTCAGTACAAGTACAAAGTAGCCAAAAAAATACTTAAGTAAAGTAACAAAGTTTTTGAAGTGTTTCAGTCAGGTTTCAGGGCTCATCACAGTACAGAAGCCATATTAGTGAAAATAACAAACAATTTACTTTTAGCTGCTGACCAAGGGTGCATCTCGCTATTAGTTTTACTCGATCTTAGTGCCGCATTTGACACTATCGACCACAATATTCTCATAGACTGCTTACATTTTTACAGGTGTCCAACTGACCGCTACCAGTTTGTGAATATTAATGGACAGCTTTCACAAGTCAGGCCAGTAAGTACGGGGAGCCTCAAGAATCAGTTTTAGGCCCTTTGCTGTTTACAATATACATGCTACCCCTGGGAGACATTATTAGAAGACATGGGATCAGCTTTCACTGCTATGCAGATGATACTCAATTATATATTTCAACTAAACCTGATGAGATGTCAGAACTGTCTAAGCTAACTGACTGTATTAAAGACGTTAAAGACTGGATGACCAACAATTTTCTTCTTATAAACTCAGACAAAACAGAATTATTACTTATTGGGCCTAAATCCTGTACACAGCAGTTCTCACAACTCGACCTGCAATTAGAGGGATACAAAGTTAGCGTTAGCTCTACTATTAAAGATCTGGGTGTCATATTAGACAGCAATTTAACTTTTGAAAATCATATCAAATCATAAAAACTGCCTTCTTTCGTCTAAGAAATATTGCTAAGTTACGAAGTATGTTATCCATCTCAGATGCAGAAAAGCTAGTTCATGCTTTTATGACTTCTAGGCTAGATTTCTGTAATGCTCTGTTTGCTGGCTGCCCAGCATCCTCTATTAACAAACTTCAGCTAGTACAAAATGCAGCTGCCAGGTCTAGAAAATATGATCATATCACCCCAATTTTATCCTCCTTACACTGGCTGCCTGTTAAGTTTCGTATTGAATATAAAATATTGCTTCTTACCTATAAAGCTTTAAATAATCTAGCTTCTTTTTATCTAACCAACCTCCTGTCTCGCTACAATCCAACCCGCTCTTTAAGATCTCAAAACTCAGGGCTTCTGGTAGTACCTAGAATAGCAAAGTCAAGTAAAGGAGGTCGCGCCTTCTCATTTATGGCCCCTAAACTCTGGAATAGCCTTCCTGATAATGTCAGAGGCTCAGACACACTCTCGCAATTTAAAACTAGATTAAAAATGTATCTTTTTAGCAAAGCATACACCCAGTGCATCACCTAGCGGTTTTACACATGAGTGTGCCTCACGCAGGTTTTTGCATCTCGTTTATATACACTATGAACAGCCGCTACGCTAATTATTCTCTTTATTCTCTATTTCCACCTGGGGGTACTCATCCAGAGGATCCTCAGACTATGCAGCGCCACTGATGCAATCCAAGACCAGCGACGAGATGATCCCAAGGTTTTCATAATCCCGGACCAGGCCGTATCCTGAGCAGCTGCTGTAGTGGTCATGGAAGAGTGGAAAGCCTGAGACTGATTCCTGTGACGCTTCAGAGACAGACGAGTCTTCGCAGAGGTTCAGCATTCTCCAGCCTCTGGCGCCTAGACTGCAGCTCTGCACAATATGTTTGGCCATAGGAGAAATGGTCGTGCCCAACTGAGCCTAAGGCAAAGGCTCAGTATAGATGTCCAGTCCAAAACAGTAATGAGAGGCACAGGCATACACATGATCACAAATCTCTAGTAAAACTCTACAGTAAATGAACCATGGTCTAATTAGTCCAAGCACAGTTTCTGCATGATTTCCTGAAATCAAACTGCTGAAATATGTGTGCTTATTAAGATATTTATCAAAGACACCCAAAATATCAAGTCTAAACCTAAAGCTACTCTGACTTCATTAAAAGTGCCATAACAAAATGTCCCCTGTTGTGAATTGCAGACTCAGAAAAGCCATCTTTCTTCTTTCCTTTCTGACCTCTATAGCTCCTGGTCAGCCAGTTGCTGAGGGAAACTGTGGGAATGCTTGTAGGGACATTTCCCACTTGGGACATCTGAGTGTGAGAAACACAAATTCCTCAAGGGTTGCTGGTCAGTGGGTACAGTGTACTTGTACACTACAGTCGAGCTGGTCAGGACATCAGCAACTCTCTCAGGCCCCGTGTGTCCAACCGCACAGAAAGAGTGGCATTTGGCCTCCTCACCACTCAGAAACACTGTAGTCCTTAAACCGTCCTGCTATCGGCTTGATGGAGGCATTGTGACCTCTACACTTCACTACAGGTGGCGAGCAAGTGAAGTGTTTTGATGGGTGCTGAGCAGCTGTTCAAATGTTGTTTTAATATGTGTGTGTTTTTCAAAATGTTCAGGAACACAGTTTTAACAACATGTGCCATTGTCTCAGCTGTTCCTTCTCCCCTACCAAGATCCTGTGAACTTGACTGAATGATTGTGTTTTTCTCTTTAACTCGCCATGTCTTTATTTTTCCTATTTGTGTATGGCGTGTAATGGATGACATTCATTTGTAATGGAATTTGCTCAAGCAAGCAGGTATTATTAGTACTATGAGATTATCAAAAAAACCCTGATAATAAGTATTAAACTTTGGCATGTTTTTCATCCAACATCACAAATGATAATTCAAACAGTGCAGCTTGTTGACGAGAGCTGAGCTATTACTCTTCTAAACGATCAGATTTATAGTAAGACAAGTAATGGGCTAGTTTAAACGGAGATATCTGATGCCATGTTTCCACATAGTATTAAGATGGGGTTTTGTAGATCACATCGCACGTAGAGGATAGCTATGTTTCCATCAGCTTATTTTATTTACCGTAGAGTTACCCAGAAGAGTTCACTCTTTTACCAAAACAGTTTTACAGAGAGTTAACTAATGCATTTTGGTAAATTATTTGGTTTTAACAGATCATGTGTAACAAAAATGAGTGCAATAAGTCACTGTAAATGTCAATGTTATGGTGCTTTCACATCTGTGGGTTGGTTCATTTGGTCCGGACCAAGGGCAACAAATGATACATTGTAGCATTTTCTGCCTTTTTTGGGTCCTTTTCACACCACACTGATTGCTTTGGTTCGAATCAGTTAAACCAATATGCAGTCATGTGTCAAAATCCACATCACTCATGCCGGATGTTATTGAACGTATTTCCTAAACTGCTTTTCAATTGGTCAGAATTACCATGCGGGAAAATGCCAATGGAACTCCCACAAGTAAACAAACCGGCAGACACAAAATGTCGCTTTTTACTATAGAGGGACAACTGCGCAGGCTGATTGTACCCCTGGTCATAGTATACTATATAGTTTGTATACATCACTTTAGACAAACTATACATTTTGAGAATGAAGCTCGGCTGCGGCTGGAAAACAATGTTTTAATGCATTGCAAACGGGGAAGGCACATCGCAAGTCACTTCAGGAGGAGGCGTGAATTAATTTAGCCAAACTGTGATATGGTCATCTTCCGGAAATATTACCAACGATCAATCAGGTAAGGTTTTTTTCTCTGTCTCTCTGTTTAAAATTGTTGGTAAAGCAAATATTTGTCCTCCACACCCCATAAGTCGGGACAGCTCATCAGACTACGGCAGCTGGATTAGTCTAAAAACGTGCAGTACTTTTTGCAGTTGGAAATGTTTTAGTTTGAATCTTGTTCTCACCGCTCTAGGTAGGGTTCGTTTAAAAGCATACCGAGTCCACCTCTTCAAGGAGGTCTCGGTACACATTTTTTGGTTTGCTTTTAGTGCACACTCAAGTGCTTTTGCTACTGCTATTGCTCGAGTGCGATTCCCACCGATCTCGGTGTATTAAACTGTTACCTCACCTCTGAAGTTAAAAACTGGGTTTCTACTAGACAGTAGTCTAAAACTTGACAAACAAATAAGTAAAATAGTCATTTACGACAACTAGCCAAAGTGAAACTCTTCCTAAGCAGGAAAGGTTTTGAAATGACTATTCATGTTTTTATTTCCATGCAATTAGATTATTGAAATTCTTCATATATTGGTCTACCCTCATCTTCTACACTTCAAATGGTCCGAAATGCGGCCGCCCATTTGCTCACGAGTAGCCACATATATGACCATATCACACCAATATTGCGATCACTACATTGGTTGCCGATTCATTTCTGAATAAACTATAAAATTTTACTCTACAGGCCCGTGCACACCGAGACTTTTTTGCTTGCATTTTCCGTCGACATTTAACGCCTCATGACTAAATAAAGGGTGGCAATGTGATCGTGCAAACCAACGCACAAAAGGGCAGGCCCCAAAGCCTCATTTTTTAAAAAACGCCTCATGCTTGTTTTTTTGTTTTGACGCACCACGTTGTTTGTGTTCACGTGCACAGAGCTGCTGAAGTTACAGCAAACAGCACTTGGAGGCACTTAAGCGCAAAACTGTCAATGTGAGCGCACACTGAAGTAGATGGCCAGAGGTGATATGAACGTGGAGCTGCTTATTGCACTGGAGGACAATAATAATTTCTTCATCGCTAGAGCTGGAGCTGCTACTTGAACCATACTTGAAGCTTGCCAACTTTGTCTTCTTGTTTTGTGTTACAAGCGGGTGTCAGAAGCTTAAAGTTGTGTAGCGCAATCTAACATCAATAAGTGAATTTGCATACTCTTCTGCTCGACGCTTGTGAAAATTGCTTGGGTTTAAATCCGGAAAAACGTCTTGAAAAACGCTGACGAAAAACGGAAACGAAAAGCCTTATGAAAAGCCTGTATGAGCCTTATGTTTATAAAACTTAGTATAACCTAGAGCCACCGTATCTTTCTGATCTGATCACTACTAAGGCCCAAACACGATCGTTTAGATCAAATTCCAAATGGCATCTATTGCAAACACCCCGATCTCGTCTTAAATGCAGGAGCAATAGAGCCTTTGCAGTTGCGGGTCTAAACCTATGGAATAAGTTACCACTAAAAATCAGAATAGCACCCACTCTATCTGTTTTTAAATCGATGTTAAAGACTCATATTTTTTCGAGTGCATTTAATATTCCCTAATGGCGGTTCCAGGCTATACTAAATTGCTTCTTTCTTGGAAACTTTTACTGTTGTTATTATTGTTTTATATTGTTGTTTTTATTGTAGTGTATTGCTGTTTTTACTGCTATTGTACAGCACCTTAGTCAACCAAAGGTTGTAATTAAGTGTGCTCTGGAAATAAACTTTGAGTTAATACATTCACACCTGCCCAAACGAACCGCACTGAGAGGGCAAACTAACTCTAGTGCGCTTCAACCAAACTAAATAAGGCAGGTGTGAAAACACCCTTAGTTAAAGAGCCCCTATTATACATTAAATAGGGTCATATTTTGGTTGTAAGGGTCTCCAACAACAGGCTGATATGCATGCAAGGTCAAAAATTCGTTCAGCTATTCATTTGTTCCCAAACCCCTCCTTAGCGCGAAGCTAATCTGTGCTGATTAGACCGATGACAGCCTGTTGCGATTGGTCGACACTGACAGCCTTCAGCGCGAGACAGAGTGAAATGCCCAGCACAGCTTATCAACAATATAGAAGTAGTCAGAGTGCATACACCGCATACACGCTTCATATTACTGGATTTTGGCTGCCAGTGGGTGAATGTAAATACAGACGACTAACTATTTTTTTTGAGCAAAACTCCAAGAACTGGGGAGGAGATCGACACGAGTCTCCTTGACACTCTACCTGCTCTTCACACACACACACACATTACCCTCCTCCTCAGAGGAAACAACACCAACATAAAAGTCGTTAACAGAAACATTCAGCAGAATACAAAGAATGTATATTAAAGAAACAACTTCACATTAGTTACTAACACCATAGAACACAGTACCCGGTTCTCACCAGTGTTATCAGGGCTTGCGAGTCCATAGTGAGGGCGGCGTCCGTGAACCCCCCCCGTTCCTCACTTTCATCCGCGTCACCCACACCCTCCCTCCCGGTCCTCACTTTCAACCGCAAACTGGTCACTTTCTTTTTCACTTTTGGGTTGAGGGCAGCATGTTCGCCTAGAGCGCCAGTCTTGCTTGCTCCAGCCCTGACAGTTATTCAGACACCTCACCCCGAACCTTACTCTCCAGTCTCCCGGATTTTCAGGGACAGATGTTGGCAGGTATGTGTGGGCAGTTTTATTTTGAAACATGACTGCTGCAAGAATGTAAGAACAGCTGACGATGGCCATAGCAACGACAAACAGCAGAGGATCGCAGGCTCATAAACGCATTAAATCCATAAACAAAGCGCAACACGTTGTGTTTTCAACAATGTTTTCAACAAAACACAATTGGTCACTCTAATCTCTTAGCCAAAGTCTGTCATCAAAATTGTTTAATATTATTACCTAGCAGAACTATTTTGAGCATCTCCACTCTCAAAGAGTGGTCTCACAAAAGCCTTTGCATTCCTATTGCGCATCATCTTCGTCTTCTGAGGCACAAGTAATTTATTATATAAGAAAAAAAGGCCCACAGTGGCGTCTTCTTTCAGAGCAAATTCCATTTTTCTTTTGATATTTGGTGCCAGTTTATCAGAATGTGATGGTTTTGCTCTTTGGATGGAGATGGTGCTTTATTCACAAGTGTTTTTTTGTGATATTGCAGTTTTGCATTAGACGGTATATTTCTTTCACACTATTAATGCTCCTCTCAGCTCAAATCCCTGTGGGTTAAACTCAATGTTTAGTAATTTGAACGTTACTCAACAATGAAAGATACAATATGAAAGAGTCTCAAGCCTTTACAATGCTGGAAAATTAATCACCATACCTCATGCCTGTCAACACTCTTGTTTTTCCCAAGATTCTCCCGTATTTTACAGTTCTATCCCGCTATCATCCCGTAAAGGTATTTTCCCGTATTTGTCTTATATTTTTAGTCTTTCTCCGAAAGGTGGCAATAAACATTAAAGAGCTAATCCTCCCTATACGCAACCCATACTGCCGAACCACCAGGGCCCCCCCCTTGCTCTTAAATGTGAGTCTGTTCTGTGTTTTCGTTTTATTTAGGCATGAAAACACTTGGCAGGATTCCCTTTCCTTTTCATTACAGGTGCCGTCGTCCCTCCTATGCAATCCTCAAAACAGTCATGTAGCGGTGTGTGACTGTCAGCTGATGCGCTCCATAGTGATAAATAGACACTGTTTCCCAAATAGATTCTGTACACGCAATTTGAAGCGGAGCGAAAGTCTGGGTTTTGGGTGCGTTTGAACAGACATATACACATAATTAATAATAATAACATCTAAAGATGTCGATCTTGGTGGGTTTTTTTCCAAAAAAAACAAATTTTGTCCTAAATGAGCATAAACAGTTAGGAAAGCAATCGAATGCTTTCTTTATAATGTTAGATGTGTGCATTTTTAAAGTGACACCTGTTATTTAATGTAATCAAACGAAAAATTTAAATAAATGAGATTCATTCATTGCTCTTTCATAATGTGTTATACAGTGAAGAAAAGATTAATGAAATTTGATAACTTGATTCTATTTCTTTATAATAGCTATTCATTTTAATAATTGTTAATTTATTTGCTGTTGATGTATACCATTTATTATTTATCTTTTGTAAACAATAATAATAATAATAATAATAAAACATATTACTGACTGTTTAACTGTTTATTTACAATGAAACAGCTCCAGAAGAACATATTTAGTAATTTGGGGATTTATTTAGGGGGGTGAGATATCCCTTATTATGGTGGGCATATCTATTATTTTCACATCCCATTGTTGACAGGTATGCCATACCCACATAAAATTTAGTGGCCACAAGAGTCGCGTTTAAACACATCTTAATACCAGATGGAAACCTGAGCACACTAATGACTGCATAATGTGCTAACAACCACTCAGTATACCTTAGCAACCACATAACAATGTCAGTAAGCAGTCAGACTATTAAATCTACAACCATGTCTTATCAATCACATACTGTAACAACAACTGGGCTCTGACCCAGAACATTTTAGCAACTGTATAGCAATGTCCAAGACACCGTTCAGAATACTTAACCACGAGTGAAGAAATGATCAGTTATACGCCAAAACAACTACAGTAGCGACACCCTGGCAACCACTCATGCTAAATGTTTATCCTTTCTCCCACACATTCTGGTATTAATGCCTTGACCAGCAAATGTGGGATAAACTTATTGTTCAATCATTGCACATTGTTTTGAAACTTACTCAACAATAAAGATACTATATCAAAGATACTCAAGCCTTTACAATGCTGGAAAATGAGCCACTATACCCACATAAAACTTATTTCTTATTTCAACCCGCATTTTAAAACTAGAGTGGAAATCATGACTCATTCAACTTAAGTTCTCAATGCACCATCATTTACTGTTATTCTGTGACAGAGGCCAGCTAGTAAGAACTGTGCAAGTAAACTTCGCTTTCCTGACTTCAAAAGCCACACTGGTGACAGATGCTAGAGGCTGTAGTCTTTAGTGTCCTTGTTTGTGCACTTTCCTCCCATACTGGTTAAGCTGATTCAAATCGTTTTCTGAGCAGCTCAAGAAAAACCAGAGGGCTTGGTGCAGTGATGCAGATGGGATTGAGGTATGGAGGGGACAGCCATCTAGTAAGAGCTGGGCAAGTAAACATTGCTATTTGGCTTCAGAAAGCACACTAGCAACTGATTCTTGGCTCTGGAATTTATCATTATCATTCTCTCTCTCTCTCTCTCTCGTGGTCAAGTACAATTTCTATCTATTATGACAAATATTTAATGTTAATAGGCCTAAATAATGGCCTATATTTTAAAATATATTACTACATATGTAGCCTATTGAGACGATCTGCAGTTTCTTGTCAGCCTTCTCTCTTGCAAGCTGTATTATTTTGTTATGTTTAAATTATTATATGTTTGAACTCTAAAAACTAATGCGGCTCACTCGCTGTAAACAGCTGTCTCATCTCAGAGCTCTTTCAGTTCTCGAAGTTGCCATGGTAGCACACAACATAATCGATGTATCTATGATCGACCTTTAAGGTTTCATGACAGAAATGTGCACGGGCAGTTATCTAGATTATTTAAACTGAACTCAGACTAGTAAGATCAAATGACTTCAATATACTGTTATGGAACCAATTTAAGCGTGGACGTTTAGTTTGGCTCACTGAAGTCAGGCTTTTGACTTTAATCCCCGCTTTTCTAAACAACTTTTATGTAATAGCCCCCAGATGAGAGAGATGTTTTAGGGCAGTGGTCCCCAACCTTTTTTGTCTTCGTGGACTGGTCAATGCTTGACAGTTGTACTATGGCCATAGGGGTTGTGGGTGCTTGTGTTTGCTAGGCGACCATCAACCATTTTCTCAGATGATGATAAGTTGACAAAACATTTCTGCAACTCTGATAAAAGTTTTATTTATAAATAAAATAAAAAGCACTGAGTGCTACCTAAATGTGTATATTCCATTAAAAATATGAAGCTGATCGTTACAGTTCTTGTAACGTGACTCGTGGTACGCTTGCGGCATACTGAAGATGTTTTCAACTAAGTGTGCCTGGAAGCCTGTGCCTCCATTTGAAATAACAAACTTGTGTGTGGAAATAACACGATATGTGAACAGCTGCCGTCATTTGTGATCTTCAGCAGTTGATCTTGCAGCACAGACATGCTGAATTCACCTTATTTGTTATCAAATGGGTTGCGGAACCATTTCTTGGCAGTTTGTGGGTTGTCCACTGGGCCTTTTTTTCCTTAGCAAACAAACTTACTAAAGACATCTGCTTCTTACTCATTATGCTAGCTTGTGGGTTCAAGTTTGGCGCTCAAGTGACCGAGATGTAGCTGAGAGAATACGATCATTTTTCAAAATAAAAGATTTTTAAGAAAAAAAGATCATTCTATTCAGATAATAAATAAAACTGATATAATTAATGATTTCTTGTGCAGCCCGGGTTGATTCACGGACCAGTACTGACCTGTGGCCCGGGGGTTGAGGACCACTGTTTTAGGGTGTCCAGCTAGTAATAGCTGCAGGAGTAAACCCTGCTACCCCAACACCAAGAAACTACACTTGATGCTACAGTTTTTAGTGTCCTTGTTAGCATGACCACCTCCCATGCTGAAATTCACAGTTTTAATCCTGCTCAGAGTAGATCAAGTAATACTACATGGGTTCAATTCCAGTGCTGAAACCACATTACTCTGTACATGTCATATTTTTCTCTTATCACTTCAATCATTTGTTGTAATTTGACCCAGTGATGTGAACTTCATAGGAGAGTTCCAATGTGAAATAAAGATTTCCTGTGCTCAGGTAGGGAGCAATGAAAGAGACAATCAAATTAGAACATCGTTTATAAATAGAGCTTCTCATCTGTCAAGCTGGTATTCTAGATGTGTTAAATAAAACATGAGAAATATGCAGAGCGTTGGGGTGTGAGGACTGGGATTAAAGACCACTTTGCTAGTAAGAGGTGTGCAAGTAAACATCAAGAGTCACGCTGGTGACAGATGTTTGAGCCTTTAGCTTGTTAGCATGCCTGACTCTCATGTTAGAATAATTGGTTCAAATCATGCTTGGAAAGGGTCAAGTACAATTTAAGGGGTTATTAGTCCAGTGCCTGGATAGGAGTGAGGTTTGAAAGTCAGTTTGTGTCTGTAACAGTGTCCCATTGTGATGGTCAGAAGATTGTTTGTACATGTATACATCACAAGTGAGTTTATGTGCAAATTGTTCAGACAGTGATATTCCACACATTTTTATGACCTGGCAAAATCTCAAGCAGTCTCATAAAATATTGCACCAAAAACATAACAGAGGACGACATTGCTTTTGTAATGGAGACCAGCTAGTGAAGTGCTGTGCAGGTAGAACCTCACTCTCCTGACTTCAAAAGGTACTCTAGTGACAGACCCCCATGCAAAGAATCGTCAGATCAATCCCAGCTCGGAGCGAGAGGGTGGTGTAGGACCAGTGGGTTACATTAGTGTTGTGACCTGGATGGGGGTGAGTATAATGAAGGCCAGCTCATGAAGTGTTGTGCAGGTAAAACCTCACTCTCTTAATCTCAAAAGGTGCTCTACCAACAGATTCTAGAGGCCATGGTCTTTAGCCTCCTTGTTACAGCAACTGACTCCAATGCAAAGAATCACTGATTCGATCCCAGCTTGGAGCAAGTGGGTAGTGTAGGACCAGTGGGTTAGCCACTCTCCCTACCTTTCACTCTCTTTCTCACTTAAGAGCCTAACAATGATACAAGATATATGATTGCTACACATACTGCACCAGGAAACCAGGATGCATACGTAGTGACCTTGCGTAGGTGAATTATAATGCCTTGTATGCTATCATCTCTTACTATTATTCCTGATGACCGTGTCATGCATGACACATCATACAATGCTTGCCTTTCAGTGGGTTTGTCCTCCTGATTGGTCAACTTCCGATTCAACAGATCAGCACATTCAACTACACACACCTCGCAAATTCAAGCCGACAGCTCAAATCTTTTTTTGACATTTTTGAAAATATTAAGATCCTATAAGTTCCCCAGCTTGGCTCTTAAATTTCTTTGACATGGTACAAATGAGCATCAACAATTTCCATGTGATTTCTTCACATGGGAAAACATACAAGGTCATGCAACAGCAATAATTGCACAATGTATGTCCACCTGCCATTGCCCTGGCCTAAGGAAACACACTAGCAAAATATGGTAGAACCTTTAAAGCCCTTTACAGTGTGCCCATCTGCCACATTGGTTCAATTCCAGCTCAAAGCAGGTTGAGATAAAACAGAAAAATTGGTGCTGTGACCCGGGTATTTCTGCTGAAATTCCCAATCTAAATTGGTAGAGTAAATGCTGTAGTATAAAACTTGCATACTTTAAAGGATCTTGTATTATGTACTTTCACTGGAAATTAGAAACGTTTGCAAACAGTTTCCTTTAATAGACCTGTTTACTCACTGCCATCTATCAAAAACAAGAACATTGTCAAAAAAGGCAGCTTTCTGTGAAATGAATACAAAAATTTTCCGTTAATAGCAATTTCAGATCAGGTATATTTTCCTGGGCAAGAGTATTCAAATGCATTACTTACATTGCCACTCTATCTATCTATCATGTTCAGGCACATTCAAGGTTATGCTAACAGCTCTGTCTCCACATCTTATTAGCATCCAGAAACCACAGAGCTCGGGTTAATCTCATGTAGCCAGACATTTAAAAAACTGAAAACCGTTTCCCTGCATCCACTTAGAGAAGAATCTATCAACTCCAGCTAAGGCCACTTCAGATGTAACCTTTGCTAAACCTGGATTTCTGACAGGCACGCATGAAATTAGCATGTATGTGTGCGGGTTTGGTTCTAATCAAAGGGGAGATGTTTGTTTGGTGAGCACCGCCTGCGGAAGATGAAGCCCAGCCGGGAGAGCAACTGGATCCAGATGCCTGTTAATTGATAACACCAGCTGGCACTGTCTTTTTGCTCTTCTATAACTGTCAGGAGGCACATGAGTGTCTGGATACAACCCCCAAATGGTTTCTGTCGTTTTTTCATTTTCTTCCAATCCTGTTTTTCCTGCTCTTCTTCTCCTGGTTCCACTTCTCTCTTTCATTACAGCACACTTTGTAAACAGCAATTAATGATCCAGACACACCGTTCCATGCAGCTGGAGGAACAAAACAATGCAGAGAGTTATACACAATGTTGGTTGATTTATTTAGTGTTTTCGTCCTCCATATCTGACAGAAGCATTAGAGAAAATGAAAATGTATATTTTACTTTTTTTTTAAAAAGAAATTCATATATGAATTTATATTTTTTTTTATATAATTTTTTTTTAAACCAAATTGTTTTATTTTATTTTACCCATTTGCTCAAGTGACAGTAGCACACTAGAAATTAGACATTCAAATTCATCTAATTTTCTTATTTTATGTTTTTAAATGTGCAAATTCACATTTCATATTGCAAATTGTTTAATTAAATTTTTACAATATTTAATTAAGTGTGTAAGTGTGCAACAACAGGTTGGAGGAAAGTCCTTACTTTAGGTGGAGGAGTTCAAGTATCTTGGGGTTTTTTTCACTAGTGAGGGAAGGATGGAATGTGAGATAGACAGACGGATCGGTGCAGCAAAGATTTACCGGTCAATCTACGTTCCTACTCTTACCTAGGGTCCCAAAATGAGGTTCCTTCACATGGTGGCAGGGCGCACTCTTATAGATAGGGTGAGAAGCTCTGTCACCCGTTGGGAGCTCGAATCTCCTCCACATCGAGAGAAGTCATCTATTTCGAATGCCTCCTTGACGCCTACCTAGGGAGGTGTTCCAGACATGTCCCACTGAGAGGAGGCCTCAGGGAAGACACGCTGGAGGCACTATGTCTCTCGGCTGGCATGGGAACGCCTTAAGATCCACACGGAGGAGCTGGAGGAAGTGTCTGAGATATATACAGTGTGTGTGTATATATATATGCAGTTAAAGTCAGAATTATTAGCCCCCCTGAATTATTAGCCCTCCTGTTTATTTTTTTTCCCAATTTCTGTTTAACGGAGAGAAGATTTTTTCAACACATTTCTAAACATAATAGTTTTAATAACTCATTTCTAATAACTTGATTTATTTTATCAGAATCAGAATCAATTTTATTGCCAAGTGTGCTTCACACACACAAGGAATTTGTTTTGGCTACAGAAGCTTCCAGTGTACATAAAGTGACAAGTGACAACACAAAATGAATATGAAAAAAAGATGATAAACATTAAACAGAGATGCAGTTAGTCAAAGGATCTGAATGTTGAGTTGTATGTACAGATTTGTTATTATAAATATACAGGTTATAAGGTGCTGTGTACAAATGCGTGTGAGAAATTATTGCATTGTATATTGTTATAAGGTGCTGTGTACAAGTGCGTATGAGAAAGTATTGCACAATTATTGCACAGTAGGGGAATATTTAACTGTTCATGAGGTAGATGGCCTGAGGAAAGAAACTTTTCCAGTGTCAGGCTGTTTTTGTGCTTGGTGCTCTGTAGCGCCGACCAGACGGTAACAGTTCGAACAGGTAGTGCGCTGGGTGCAAAGCATCGAAAGTGATTTTGCGAGCCCTTTTACTCACTCTGGAAGAGTACAGTTCTTGAAGTGTAGGAAGGGTAGTGCCAGTGATTCGTTCAGCAGTTCGGACTATTCGCTGTAGTCTATGGAGGTCAGTTTTGGCAGCTGAGCTGAACCAGACAGTGATTGAGGTGCAGAGGATGGATTGGATGACAGCTGAGTAGAACTGTACAAGCAGCTCCTGTGGCAGGTTGAACTTCCTCAGCTGACGAAGGAAGTACAGTCTCTGCAGGCCTTTCTTCATGATAGAGTCTATGTGAATGTCCCACTTCAGATCCTAAGAGATGGTGGTGCCCAGGAACCTGAATAACTCTACTGCAGCCAAAGGGCTGTTCATGATGGTGAGTGGGGGGAGTGCAGGGGGGTTTCTGCTAAAGTCCACTATCATCTCCACTATTTTGAGTGTGTTCAGCTCCAGGTTGTTGTATCTGCACCATAAAGCCAGCCGCTAGGAACAGAGAGCTGGGGCAGTTTGTACTCGAGCAGTGATAGGACTATGGTGTTAAAGGCAGAACTGAAGTCCACAAACAGTATCCTTGCGTAGTTCCCTGGTTTGTCCAGATGTTGTAGGGTATAATGCAGTCCCATGTTGACTGCATCATTGACTACGTTTACATGGACATCAGTAATCGAATTATTTGCTTTAATCTAATTAAGAGAATAATATGATTAAGGTGTTTACATGAGTTGCTTTTTGAGTGTTACTTTCATGATCGCGTTTTACATGTTACAGCACATAATTCGATTAACGTCATTGCGTCACCGTGCTATCCGCGTTTCCTCTGGCGTTTCATGTAATTTCGGGTGTTTCATTTTTGATTTGTCGACTTCAACTGCAGTTTGGCACTTTAACTTTCATTCACAAACATGTCATGCAAGCCTACCGTGACAAACGAGATATTGGATGCAACTATGAACTGCTGGAAGAGTTGTTTTAATGTAAGTTCATACCGCATGCTGAATGGAAGAAAAAAAAACTCCGCATTTCACGATGCAGGTGTCTGTGGTCTGCACTGACTTGGTAGGTGCAAAGTGTCAATCAGCCGTGCGTGCGTGCGTGTGTGTGTCTGTCTGGGTGTGTGTGTGGACTACCCTGTTGCAAAAAGCAGCTTAAAGTCCTACATGACGGTAATAGTTCGATTAAGTTGTTTACATGTCTGTACTGCACTTTAAAAATGCGACTAAAATCGGCATACTCCACATGTCTTAATTCGATTTCTCTTTAGTTAGATTATGACCTTAATCTGATTAAATTAATCAAAAATCGCTGTTTACATGGTAGACTCTTAATCAGAGTATTGTCTTAATCACATTAAAATCGAATTATTGGTGTCCATGTAAACGTAGTCACTGTGACGTAGTGAACCCGGAGTGGGCTCACTACAAGGCGTGTTAGGCATAAATGCCACAAATAAACCCCCCAAAAAAATCCCCCAAAACAATGGCCTGAACCGAAGGTGTAAAAAAGTGTGGTATTTATTTACAAGGATGGGTGAAATATAGTCCAGTGCAAAAATATATATATATATAGTGTCCCAAAAATCCGAAAATATATGTACAAAAATATATACATAAAAATACAAAGTATCAAATTAACAAATAAAATATAAAGACGAATATATACAACACAAAAACAATCAAAGGTAAAAAAAAATCAAACGTAACCACTGTATACAAGTATCCACTCACAGGAAAATTGCTCACGGATCTGCCACAGCACGCTCGCTCGCCAGGTGATCTGACCCCGAGCTGGAGTCTGGCGTCCCTCTTTATACGCCAGACTCCGCCCATCGATTGGTGCGAGCCATACGCCGGTAAGTATATAAAATATACTTCCATTAAACACGCCTAAAAAAGGCATCTCTTTAAACATTTCACATTTACATCTGCTTAACAGACAAATATATATAAAAACCATTTAACACATACAACCCTTGACACAGCTTCTCCGGAAAAACAGGACAAACGACACGCTGGTTGTACCCACATAAAGACAAATGGTACGGTCGGACTTTCATTCGGCTTGGCCGGTCTCGCGCTGAAGTCCGAACTCCCCTAGACAAACAAACAGACAAACAACCAAAAACACGAAGACAATGGGTGTGTGTAGGTGTATGCTCCGTGTGAAACTGAAGGGGAAAGATGAACTGTGGAGGGGTGACAGAATGCCGGTGATATGACGCGTGCACTCATCAAAAATCACCGCTGACGAGGAGGAAGGAATGAAGGTAAGTGGTGTGTGTTTGTATGTGTGTGTGTGTGTGTGTGTATTTGTGTGTGTATATATATGTGTGTGTGTACCAGTGCGGCCGTCGGAGACGGAGGGGAGAAGTCTCACTTCTCCACAATCATCCACAGACCAGTTTGCTCTATAGGCAAACTGCAGGGGGTCCAGCAAAGGTCCAGTGATGTCCTTCAGATATGCTAGCACCAGTCTTTCGAGTGACTTCATGGTCACAGATGTTAAGGCAACAGGTCTGTAGTCATTGAGTCCTGTGATCTTTGGCTTTTTCGGGATTGATATGATGGTGGAGCATTTGAAGCAAGATGGAACTTTGCGCTGTTCCAGTGATCTGTTGAAAATCGGTGAGAAAATGGGAGCCAGCTGGTCAGCGCAGGTTCTCAGACAGGCTGGTGAAACACTGTCTGGGCCTGGTGCTTTCCCTCTCTTCTGTTTACTGAAGATCTGACGCACAATATCCTCACTGATCTGAAGTGCAGAGGGGAGAGGTATATATACTGATATATATATACTGGACCAGCTCTATACCCTCACCAGGGTGCTCTAGGGTCCATGGCAGTATGCCCAACCAGTCCACATGTGTTTTGTGGACTTGGAGAGGGCATTCGACCGTGTCCCTCATGGCATTCTGCGGAGAGTGCTGTGGGAGTATGGGGTCAGGGGCGCTTTGTTAAGGGCTGTCCCGTCCCTGTATGAACAGAGTAGGAGTTTGGTTTGCATTGCCGGCAATAAGTCAGACTTGTTTCCAGTGCATGTTGGGCTCCAGCAGGGCTGCCCTTTGTCACCAATTCTCTTCATAATTTTTATGGATGGAATTTCAAAGTGCAGCTTTGGGCTGGAGGGGGCCTGGTTCGAGGACCACAGGTTTCCATCTCTGTTATTCGCAGATGGTGTCGTTCTGTTGGCTTCTTAAAACATGGACCTTCAGCATGCACTGGGGCGGTTTGCTGCCGAGTGTGATGTGGCTGGGATGAGAATCAGCACCTCCAAGTCCGAGGCCATGGTGCTCCAGCAGAAAAAGGTGGTTTGCCATCTTCAGGTTGAAGGAAAGTCCTTACCCCAGGTGGAGGAGCTCAAGTATCTTGAGGTTTTGTTCACAAGTGAGGGAAGGATGGAGCGTGAAATTGACAGGCGGATCGGTGCAGCGGCAGCAGTAATGCAGTCGATGTACCGGTCCGTTGTGGTAAAGAAGTAGCTGAGCCAAAAGGCAAATCTCTCGATTAACTGGTCAATCTACGTTCCTACTCTCACCTATGGTCATGAGCTTTGGGTCATGACCGAAAGGACAAGATCTTGGATACAAGCGGCTGAAATGACTTTACTTCGCAGGGTGGCAGGGCGCATCATTATAGACAGGGTGAGGAGCTCTGTCACCCAGGAGAAGCTCGAAGTAGAGCCGCTGCTTCTCCACATCGAGAGAAGTCAGCTGATGTGGCTCGGGCATCTGTTTCGGATGCCTCCAGGATGCCTACCTAGGGAGGTGTTCCAGACATGTCCCACCTGGAGGAGGCAGGGAGAGGTAAGTCTGGAGTTCTCTCCTAAGACTGCTGCCCCTGCGACCTGACCCCTGATTAGCAGATGAAAATGATGATTGATTGATATATATATATATATATATATATATATATATATATATATATATATATATATATATATATATATATATATATATTCCTCAGAGAATTTGGTCCATACTGACATGATAGCATCACACAGTTGCTGCAGATTTGTCGGCTGCACATCTATGATGTGAATCTCCCATTACACCACATACCAATGGTGCTCTATTGTATAGAGCTCTGGTGACTGTGGAAGCCATTTGAGTACAGTGAACTTATTGTCATGTTCAAGAAACCAGTCTGAGATGATTTGCACTTTATGACATGGTGCATTATCCTGCTGGAAGTAGCCACCAGAAGATGGGTACACTGTGGTCATAAAGGGATGAACATGGTCAGCAACAATGTTTAAAAAGGCTGTGGCTTTGACACAACGCTCAATTGGTACTAATAGGCCCAGACTAGGCAATGTTTTTCTAATCTTCTATTATCCAATTTTAGTGAGCCTTGGCAAATTGTAGCCTCAGTTTACTGTTCTTAACTGACAGGAGGGGCACCCAGTGTTGTCTTCTGCTGCTATAGCCCATCTGCCTCAAGGTTGTGCATTTAAAGATGCTCTTCTGCATACCTCGGTTGTAACGAGTGGTTATTTGAGTTACTGTTGCCTTTCTATCAGCTGGAACCAGTCTGGCCATTCTCCTCTGACCTCTGGCATCAACAAGGCATTTGCGCCTACAGAACTGCTGCTCACATGATATTTTCTCTTTTTCGGACCATTTTCTGTAAACCCTAGAGATGGTTGTGCATGAAAATTACAGTAGATCAGCAGTTTCTTAATTACTCACACCAGCCTTTATGGCACCAACAAGCATGCCACATTCAAAGTCACTTAATACACCTTTCTTCCCCATTCTGATGCTTGGTTTGAACTGCACCAGATCATCTTGACCATGTCTACATACCTAAATGCATTGAGTTGCTGCCATGTGATGCATTGAGTTGCTGCCATGTTGCTGAAATGTGCAGTAACGAGCAGTCGGACAGGTGTACCTAATAGTGGCCGGTGTAACCTAAAAGTGGCCAGTGAGTATATATAAGTTGAAGTCAGAATTATTAGCCCCCCGGAATTATTAGCCCCCTGTTTATTTTTCCCCAATTTCTGTTTAACTGAGAGATTTTATTAACACATTTCTAAACATAATAGTTTTAATAACTCATTTCTAATCACTGATTTATTTTATCTTTGCCATGATGACAGTACATAATATTTGACTAGATATTTTTCAAGACACTTCTACACAACATAAAGTGACATTGAAAGGCTTAACTAGGTTAATTAGGTTAACTAGGCAGGTTAGGGTAATTGGGCAAGTTATTATATAATGATGGTTTGTGCTGTAGACTATCGAAAAAATATATAGCTTAAAGGGGCTAATAATTTTGACCCTAAAATGTTTCTAAAAAAATGAAAACCTGCTTTTATTCTTGCCGAAATAAAACAAAAAGACTTTCTCCAGAAGAACAAAATATTATCAGACATACTGTGAAAATTTCCTTGCTCTGTTAAACATTAACTGTGGACTTCAACTGTGCATATATATATATATATAGATATGACAAATGCAAAAGCAACTAAAAATCTCTGTCTCTGTGGTCTAAAAAGTTTAAATTGAACACTGATAAATCTACATCCTAAGGGCAATCAGCATGTCTCAAGAATTTGTATTTGTACTAGGACTGCATATACAAACCCTAAACAAACAGCATTTTGAAGTTACTTCCAAAATGTAATCCAATACAGATTAATTGTTACCGTTTTAAAGTGATCGCTTATCTTACAATATTACTGTCTCATAATTGTAATGTGTTATACTACTTCTGTATTACTAATTACAGTTAGCAATTAGTTACTGTAATGCATTTCTTTTCTAACGTTACTTCCAACATTGTAAACAAACAGCACTTACCACTTTGATTATTAAAAATCAAATCGAGGGCTATGTCGGTATACACTACCTGACAAAAGAAGGTCTCAAGAGTTTTAGGAGCAAAAGTCAAAGTCAAATGTTTTAGGAGCAACAAACAATAACTTGACTTCTAATTGATCATTTGGTATCAAAAGTGATTTATATCAAAGGTAAAGGCCTATAGATCATGCTTATTTTACCAAAATAAAATATGATCAGTAGATCACATGAAGGTCTGACTTTGCTTGGAGGTCTAGTTCAAGGAGGCCTCTGGGGCCCAAACTGCAAGTCCAGGGAGAGTGGCTGCCCCCTGGGCAGCTTCCTGCCATCAGAGTCCTTGGAGGTGCGCATGCTCGAGTGACGTCACTGCCGCTGTTACAGCTAAGCTGCTGCTGTTTGGAGCTCGGTCTGTTGCATAGATTCGCTATTTCCATTTTATTATCAAATACCTCCACATTTGCTAAATACTACTTAGGCGGAACAAACCCTAAATACATTTTATATAACATCTAACACTTTATACAAATAAATCTACTTTAAAACTTTCTGTCTCTCGAGCATCCGCCTGTTGTTTGTAGCTTAGCCTGCTAGCACCGCTAGTCAGCTAAAGCTACCGACTGCTTTCATTCCCTAATTTTCTCACTTACTGGCTTTGCTCGTTACCCTGTACGATGTCGCTGGACATGGAGCTGGAACAGTTGGAAGAACGCATCCGTCTTCTGCAGGTGAAGCGGACGCAGCTCAGGGCACATAGGGCCTTGCTCGGTGTGCCCCGGGCTGCAGCTCGCTCACCTGAGGTAAGTGCACAATACAGCCGTGACACTCCGTCTACCTCAACCCCTCGTGTTCCTCTGTCCAGGCTCAGCGCACCTAGGATGCGGTTTGCCCAGGGGTCGTTTACGCCGACACCCGGCTACCGCGGCCCCTGGGTGCAGCCGCGTAGGGTGATCAGGAACCCCCGGGGCAGTGAGCCTCCTCCCGCGTTCGAGATCTCCACGGAGAACCGCTTCGCCCCTCTCCGCGAGACGGGTCACGATGTGGCTATGATCGGTGACTCCATCGTCCGCCACGTCCGTCCTGCTTCCACTTCAGGTAATAAAGTACGCACATTCTGCTTTCCTGGTGCTCGCGTTAAGAATATTTCTACACAGATTCCGAGTATCCTGAGCGCTGGCAAGAGCCTCGGTGCCGTTGTCCTCCATGTGGGGACGAACAACACCGGGCTTCGCCAGGCGGAGATCCTGAAGAGGGACTTCAGGAGCCTCATCGAGACAGTTCGACACACCTCGCCCGCCACGCAGATCATCGTTTCGGGACCGCTTCCTACCTACCGCCGAGGAAATGAAAGGTTCAGTAGACTTTTTGCTCTGAATGAATGGCTATTAACATGGTGTAATGAACAGAAACTGCTCTTTGCCAATAACTGGAATCTTTTCTGGGAGCGTCCTAGGCTTTTCCGTCCTGACGGGCTGCACCCTAGTCGAGTTGGAGCTGAACTGCTGTCGGACAACCTCTCTAAGATGCTTCGTTCTGTCTGACTAGTAAGTAAAAATTCACATTTTATCCATATAGACTCTTGTTCGTCCCACTTAAATTACAGTAATACATGTCTAACCCCATAGAGACTGTGTCTGTTCCTCGTGTTATTAGATCAACAATTAAACGTACTGTGTGCTCTAGAAAAAATCTATTAAGAATAAAAGCTGAAAATCCAATAAAATATGATAATACAAACTTTGTAAGGCTTGGTTTCCTAAACATAATGGCACTAGCACCTAAAACGCTTATCATCAATGAAATAATAACAGATAACAATCTAAATGCACTCTGTCTTACTGAAACCTGGCTGAAACAAAATGACTATATTAGCTTAAATGAAGCAACTCCTGCTGGATTTGCATATAAGCATAAGGCTCGTCAAACCGGTTATGGTGGTGGAGTTGCAGCAATCTTTAGTGATATTCTTAATGTTAATCAGAGAAATAGAATTATGTTTAACTCCTTTGAGGTATTAGCTCTTAATGTTATGCTACCGGATATTATGCAAAAACCTGTTATCTCTCGCTATAATCACCATATATAGATCCCCAGGACCCTATGTCAATTTTCTAAAAGAGTTTTCTGATTTTACTTCTGACTTACTAGTTAAAACTGATAAAATACTAATTGTAGGAGACTTTAACATCCACGTAGATGACTCAAATGATACACTAGGGCTCGCCTTTATGAATCTACTACATTCACTTGGGATAAAACAAAATGCTGTTGGTCCAACCCATCGCTTAAAGCATACATTAGATCTAATATTGTCTTATGGAATTGAGGTCTTTGATGTAGACATTATACCACAAAGTGATGATGTTACGGACCACTACCTCTTGCTATATAAGCTGCGTTTACCTGAAATTAGCAGATCTGCACCAATATACCGCCCTGGTAGGACTATCGTTCCGTCCACCAAGGATGAATTCATAAATAACTTGATTATTGATTGATAACCTGATCTTTCTTTATTTCGAAATACACCCGCAAATGCAAATGACCTTGACGTAGTAACCAGCAGTATGGATGCCATCTTTACTAGCACACTTAATACAGTGGCACCCATCAAATTAAAAAAGGCTAGAGAGAATAAAACTGCACCATGGTACAATAATCATACTCGCGCTCTCAAAACAGCAACCTGTGCTCTGGAACGTACATGGAAAAAAAATAATTTAGAGGTTTTTAGAATTGCGTACAAAGACAGTGTGTCCAGCTATAGGAGGGCTCTTAAATCTGCCAGGGCCGAGCACCTCCGCAAACTGATTGAAAATAAACATAACAATCCGAGATTTTTATTTAACACCGTTGCTAAACTAACAAATATTCGATCATCTTTGGAACAAAATGTCCCACCGCAAATTAGTAGTGATGACTTCATGAATTTTTTCAGTGATAAAATAGAACGCTTTAGACAGAAAATAGAAGATGTTAAACTTTCTACACCACCTTATACTCCAGATCCAGTAAACATTCAACTGAATCAAAATAACATACAATGCTTCAAAACCATAGAACAGGAAGAGCTAGATAAAGTTATAAATAGTTCTAAATCAGCTACATGTATGTTAGATCCAATTCAAACAAAATTACTGAAAGAATTGATACCTATTATAGGAGAACCTTTCCTTAATGTTATCAACTCTTCTTTATCTTTAGGCAATGTTCCAAATCCTTACAAACTAGCTGTTATTAAACCTATTATTAAGAAACCACAACTGGACCTGAGCAACTTGGCTAATTATAGATTGGCTAATTATAGGATTTCCAATCTTCTGTTTATGTCTAAAATAGAGATAAACACATACAGACAAACAACATTTTTGAAGTGTTTCAGTCAGGTTTCAGGCCTCATCACAGTACAGAAACCGCATTAGTAAAAATAACCAATGATTTACTCTTAGCTGCTGACCAAGGGTGCATCTCACTATTAGTTCTACTTGATCTTAGCGCCGCATTTGACACCATTGACCACAATATTCTCATAGACCGCTTAAATTCTACAGGTGTTCAAAAACAAGCTCTTGAATGGTTTACGTCATACTTAGCAAACCGTTACCAATTTGTGAATATTAATGGACTGCTTTCACAAGTCAGGCCAGTAAAGTACGGGGTCCCTCAGGGATCAGTTTTAGGCCCCTTGCTGTTTACAATATCCATGCTTCCTCTGGGGTACATTATTAGAAAACACGGGATCAGCTTTCATTGCTATGCAGACGATACTCAATTATACATTTCAACTAAACCTAATGAGATGTCTGAACTGTCTAAGCTAACCGAGTGTATCAAAGATGTTAAAGACTGGATGACCAACAATTTTCTTCTCTTAAACTCAGACAAAACAGAATTATTACTTATTGGGCCTAAATCCTGTACACAGCAGTTCTCATAACTGGACCTGCAACTAGAGGGATACAAAGTTAGCGTTAGCTCTACTATTAAAGATCTGGGTGTCATATTAGACAGCAATTTAAGTTTCAAAAATCATATATCCCATGTCACAAAAACTGCTTTCTTTCATCTGAGAAATATTGCTAAATTGCGCAGTATGCTATCCATATCAGATGCAGAAAAGGTAGTTCATGCTTTCATGACTTCTAGGCTGGACTACTGTAATGCCCTGTTTGCTGGTTGCCCAGCATCCTCTATTAACAAACTCTAGCTAGTGCAAAATGCAGCTGCCAGAGTTCTTACCAGATCTAGAAAATATGATTATATCACCCAATTTTATCCTCCTTACACTGGCTGCCTGTTAAGTTTGGTATTGAATTTAAAATATTACTCCTTACCTATAAAGCTTTAATAATCTAGCTCCTGTTTATCTAACCAACCTCCTGTCTCGCTACATCCCAACCCGCTCTTTACGATCTCAAAACTCAGGGCTTCTGGTAGTACCTAGAATATCAAAGTCGAGTAAAGGGGGCCGAGCCTTCTCATTTATGGCCCCTAAACTCTGGAATAGCCTTCCTGATAATGTCCGAGGCTCAGACACACTCTCGCTATTCAAAACTAGATTAAAGACCTATCTTTTTTAGCAAAGCATACACTCAGTGCAGTACATAGCGGTATGACGCATGATGTGCCCCACACATGATTTTGGTTCTCATTTATATACACTATGAACAGCAGCTTCGCTAATTATTCTCCTTATTCTGTATTTCCACCTGGGGGTACTCATCTCGAGGCCCTCAGACTATGCAGTGCCACTGACGCGATCCGAGACCAGCGATGAGATGATCCCAAGGTTTTCTGGACCAGGCTGTATCCTGAGCAGCTGCTGTGATGGTCATCATGGAGTGTGAGCATGAGACTGATCCTGTGATGGTCCAAGGACAGACGAGTCTTCGCTGAGGTCCAGCTTTCTGCGCCTAGACTACAGCTCTGCACAAGACGTTTGGCCATAGGGGAAATGGTCGTGCCCAACTGAGCCAGGTTTCTCTCGAGGTTTTTAAAATCTTCGCTTTTGCCATATGGTGAAGTTTTCTATTTGCCGCTGTCGCCACTGGCCTGCATGGTTCGGGATCTGTAGAGCTGCGCATCGATGGATTTGCTATTTAGTGTTTGGACTCTCAGTAGTGAATATTAACACACACTGAACTGAGCTAAACTGAACTGAACTTAATCTCTGAAAACTGAACTGACACTGTTTCAATTCTCTATAATCTTCCATGTAAAGCTGCTTTGACACAATCTACATTGTGAAAGCGCTATACGATTAAAGATGAATTGAATTGAATTGAATTGAATTGAAATGAATTGAATTGAGGGGTAGTACAAGGGGGCCTCTGGGGCCCAGACTGCAAGCCCAGGGAGAGTGGCTGGCCCCTGGGCAGCTCGCTGGGGTCAGGGACCCTGGAGGTGGAGTGCAAGGGGGTGCCTAGGAGCCCAGACCGCAAGCCCTGGGAGAGTGGCTGCCCCCTGGGCAGCTCTCTGGGGTCAGAGACCCTGGAGGTGGGGTGCAAGGGGGTGCCTAGGAGCCCAGACTGCAAGCCCAGGGAGAGTGGCTGGCCCCTGGGCAGCTTGCTGGGGTCAGAGACCCTGGAGTTGGGATACATAGGGGTGCCTAGGTGCCCAGACATCAAGCCCAGGGAGAAGGGCTGGCCACTGGGCAGTTGGCTGGGGTCAGATACCCTGGAGGTGGGGTGCAAAGGGGTGCCCAGACAGCAAGTCCAGGGAGAGAGGATGGCCCCTGGGCAACTTCTTGGCATCAGAGTCCTTGAAGGGGGAGGGCAAGGGGGCCTCTGGGCAGCTCCCTGGGATCAGGGACCCTGGAGGTGGGGTGCAAGGGGGTGCCTTGGAGCCCAGACTGCAAGCCCAGGAAGAGTGGTTGGCCCCGGGGCAGTTTGCTGGGGTCAGAGACCCTGGAGGTGGGGTGCAAGGGGGTGTCTAGGTGCCCAGACAGCAAGCCCAGGGAGAGAGGCTGGCCCCTGGGCAACTCGCTGGGGTCAGAGACCCTGGATGGGGAGGACACAGGGGCCCCTCTGGGGCCCAGACAGCAAGCCCAAGGAGAGGGCTGGCCCAAGGGCAGCTCCTTGGGGTCAAGGACCCTGTAGGTGGAGGGCAAGGGGGCCTCTGGGACCCAAACTGCAAGCCCAGAGAGAGTGGCTGGCCCCTGGGCAGCTACCTGGGGTCAGAGACCCTGGAGGTGGGGTGCAAGGGGGTGCCTAGGAGCCCAGACTGCAAACCCAAGGAGAGTGGCTGGCCCATGGGCAGCTCATTGGGGTCAGAGACCCTGGAGAAGGGGTGCAAGGGGGTGCCTAGGAGCCCAGACTGCAAGCCCAGGGAGAGTGGCTGGCCCCTTGGCAGCTCCCTTGTGTCAATGTCCCTCTAGGTGGAGGGAAAGGGGGCTTTTGGGGGCCAAAATGCAAGCCTAGGGAGAGTGGCTGGCCCCTGGGAAGCTCCCTGGGGTCAGAGACCCAGGCGTGGGGGGGGCAGAGACCCCTCTGGGCCCCAAACTGCATGCCCAGGGAGAGAATCTAGCCCTTGGGCAGCTTGCTGGGGTCAGGGATCCTGGAGGTGGAGGACAAGGGACCCCTCTGGCGCCCAGACTGCAAGCCCAGGGATAGTGGCTGGCCCCTGGGCAGCTCGCTTGGATCAGAGTCCCTATGGGTGGAGGAAACAGGTCCCTTTGGGGCCCAAACTGCAATCCCCAGAATATTGGCTGGCCCCTGGGAAGCTCCCTGGGGTCAAAGTCCCTCGAGGTGAAGGGCAAGGGACCCCTCTGGTGCCAAAACTTCAAGCCAAGGCAGAGTGGCTGGTCCCAGGGCAACTCGCTGGGTATAGAGACCCTGGAGGTGGGGTGCAAGGGGGTGCCTAGGAGCCCGGACAGCAAAACCGGGGAGAGTGGCTGGCCATGGGCAGCTCCCTAGGGTCAGAGACCCTGGATGTTGAATACAATTGGGCATCTGGGGCCCAAACTGCAAACCCAGGGAAAGAGGCTAGCCCCAGGGCAGCTCCCTGGGGTCAGAGACCCTGAAGGTAGAGTACAAGGGGGCTTCTGGGGCCCAAACTGCAAGCCTAGGGAGAGTGGCTGGCCCCAGGGCAGCTCCCTGGTGTCTGAGACCCTGGTGGTGGAGGGCACAAAGGCCTCTGGGGCCCAGTCTGCAAGCACACGGAGAGAGGCTGGCCCCTGGACAGCTCCCTGGGCTCAGAGACCCTTGATGTAGAGTTCAAGGGGGGCTCTGGGGCCCAAACTGCAAGCCCAGGGACAGAGGCTAGCCCCTGGGCAGCTCCCTGGGGTCAGAGACCCTGGAGGTAGAGTACAAGGGGTCCTCTGGGGCCCGAACTGCAACCCTAGGGAGAGAGGTTGGCCCCTGGGCAGCTCTCTGGGGTCAGAGACCCTGGAGGTACAGTACAAGGGGGTGTCTAGGAGCCCAGACTGCAAGCCCAGGGAGAGAGGCTAGCCCTTGGGCAGCTCCCTGGGGTCAGAAACTCTGGAGGTGGAGGGCAAGGGACCCCTCTGAGACCCAGACTTCATACACAGGGAGAGAGGCTGGGCCCTGGGCACCTCCCTGGGGTCAGAGACCCTGGAGGTGGAGAACAATGGGGCCTCTGGTGCCCAAACTGCAAGCCCAGGGAGAGAGGCTAGACCCTGGGCAGTTCCATGAGGTCTGAGACCTTGGAGGTAGAGTTCAAGAGGGCCTCTGGGGCCCGAAAAGCAAGCCTAGGGAGAGTGGCTGGCCGCTGGGCAGCTCCCTTAGATCAGGGACCCTGGAGGTGGGGTGCAAGGGGTGCCTAGGAGCCCAGACTGCAAGCCCAGTGAGAGTGGCTGGCCCCTGGGCAGCTCTCTGGGGTGAGAGACCCTGGAGGTACAGTACAAGGGGGCCTCTGGGGCCCGAAAAGCAAGCCTAGGGAGAGTGGCTGGCCCCTGGGCAGCTCCCTGGGATCAGGGACCCTGGAGGTGGGGTGCAAGGGGGTGCCTAGGAGCCCAGACTGCAAGCCCAGGGAGAGTGACTGGCCACTGGGCAGTTCGCTGTGGTCAGAAACCCTGGAGGTGGGGTGCAAAGGGGGTGTCTAGGTGACCAGACAGCAAGCCCAGGGAGAGAGGCTAGCCCTTGGGCAGCTCCCTGGGGTCAGAAACGCTGGAGGTGGAGGGCAAGGGACCCCTCTGAAAGCCAGACTGCATACACAGGGAGAGAGCCTGGCCCCTGGGCAACTCGCTGGGGTCAGAGACCCTGGATGGGGAGGACACAGGGGCCCCTCTGGGGCCCAGACAGCAAGCCCAGGGAGAGGGCTGGCCCATGGGAGCTCCCTGGGGTCAGAGACCCTGGAGGTGTAGGATACACGGGGGCTTCTGGGGCCCAAACTGCAAGCCCTATGGAGAGAGTGCTAGGACCCTGAGGCAGTTCCATGAGGTCTGAGTACCCTTGCAGGCTAGAGTTACAAGGGGGGCCTGCTGGGGGCCGAAAACAAGACTAGGGAGCAGTGGCTGGCCCTGGGCAGCTCCCCTGGGGTCAGGGCCCTGGAGGTAGGGATTACAAGGGTGGTGCCCTAGGAGCCCAAGACTGCAAGCCTAGTGAAGAGTGGCTGGCCCCTGGGGCAAGCTCTCTAGGGGTCAGAGACCCTGGAGGGTAGAGATACAAGGGGGCCTGCTGGGGCCCAGATCTGCTAGATCCTAGGGAGAGATGGCTGGCCCCTGGGCAGCTCCCTGGGAGTCAAGGAGACCTTGGAGGTAGAGGTACAAGGGGGCCTCAGGGGCCCAAACTGCAAGCAGAGGGAGAGAGGCTGGCCACTGGGCAGCTCCCTGGGGTCACAGATACCTTGGATGTAGAGTACAAGGCGGCCTCAGGGGCCCAAACTGCAAGCAGAGGGAGAGAGTCTGGCCGCTGGGCAGCTCCCTGGGGTCTAAGACCCTGGCAATGGAGGGCAGAGGGGCCACTGTGGCCCAAATTGCAAGCCCAGTGAGAGTGGCTGGCCCCTGGGCAGCTCCCTGGGGTCAGAGACCCTTGAGGTAGAGAACAAGGGGGCCTCTGGGGCCAGAACTGCAAGCCTAGGGAGAGAGGATGACCCCTAGGCAGCTCACTGTCGTCATAGATTCTGGAGAAAGAGTACAAAGGGTCCTATGGGGGCCCAAACTGCAAGCACAGGGATAGTGGCTGGCCCCTGGGCAGGTCCCTGGGGTCAGAGACCCTGGAGGTAGAGAACAAGGGGGCCCCTGGGGGCCGAACTGCAAGCACAGGGCTAGTGGCTG